>CM046875.1:265510350-265854595 GCA_025667525.1 Glebionis coronaria
TATATCCCTGAATTTGTGAAGGATTATGAGTTATTATTAGTCTTTTGAGAAGTTCACATCTTATCGACGGCAATAAAACTGAAAAGTTGATAATGCCAGTAGAATGGATTGATTGATTATGACATGACGATATTGTCTTAATTGATGGGAACTGGAGTAGAACTCCCTTAAATGATAAGATGTTGATTATCAAAAGTGATCTAAATAATTCTTGATGAATGACCATATCCTGCATTTACACTTGAAATTATACCATGAATGATTGTGAATTAGTCATAGATATTACAATCTAGAAAGAACTTAAAATAAATGTATTAAAAGATGTTTATGTTATCTGAAACTTTAGTAAGTATTTGATTGGTAAATTACCTAGACTTTCGCCATTAAGGCAAGTTGAATTTGGTATTGATTATATTCCCTGTGCTGCACCTGTGGCTCCTGCACTGTACATCAGCACCATCTGAATTAAAAGAATTACCGTACAACTGAGAGAGTTGTCGGAGAAAGATTTTATTCTACCGAGCTCGTCATCATGAAGAGTTATGGTGTTATCATTCCTTATATTTATAGATTACTGTGAACTGAGTAAAATGACAATCGAAAACGATATCCATGACTCGAAATGGAAGATTTGTTCGATCATTTACAAGGTTCTAGTGTATGTTTTAAAGATTTGATTCACGGCATGGTTATTATCAACTTCGCGTCCGCGAAGAAGATTATGTATTCCAATCACTACGTCCGGTACTTGTAATGAACATAATGAGTTTCACGTGATGTCGTTTGGATTGACTAATGCACATGTAGTATTCATAAATTTGGTGAATCACGTGTGAAGGCTGTAAATTGATAAATTCATGCTTGTAATCATTAAGGACCATTTGTTTATTTATAGGAATAAGAAGGAGTTAATAATCATTTATGAACTGTCCTGAATTGGCCGAACAATGAAAACCTGTACTTTGAACATTTAACATATGACTTAAGACTTAATCCTTTACATGATTTAACCATGTGATTAATAGATAATGGAATATAAATTGACTCTTCAAAAATTAGAAGTCAATTAAGACTTTGAGTTATACTAAAAAGAAAGTGCAAATATATTTTGACAAATGTTTTAACAAAGGATTTTTAAGGGATTATTCCCTTATACACAAACCATTTAACTAAACTTCCGTTTAGGGGTAAATGTTCGTGTATACTTCTAGACAACTTAAGAAGAATTGAGGAAACTATATAACTTATGATTTGAAATTTGAAACGATACTTTTTGCTTTTCAACTAAGAAAATTTTGACCAAAATATAAACAAAGATTTCTTTTCGAACATTTACGAATCCTATTAATTATTTTTGATAAATCAACAAAAATCTTGTTATCTAAATTCAAATTTATTTCGAACATTTTTATAATTGGTCGAACTAAGAAAAATTAAAAATTTTACGTTTACGTTTCATAAAAATTTAATAATTATTTAATTAATTGTAATAAATATCGACGCTTTAGACGTCGGATTGAGTAAAACAGATAAAAATAATAGTTGAGATGAATCTAAAACAGAGAAAATGTGAAGAAATAATTTTTGAATAAATACGGACATGATAACTATTCCATCTAGGAAAGTGAATGTAGATACTGACACATAATATAGAAAGGATAAAGAACCAATTTGGACATGTTCCTTAATAATGAAGGTGCAAAATAAATTGCCGAACAATATAAAAATAAACAATGCTTGAAAGAAGGATAATATAGATAATAAAAAGGGGGTTCGCGGCTAATGTAAACCATTAGAATTGAGAAGCCAATGGCGTTAAATGTTTAAAATGCCGCTTGTGGTTGCCTGAAAATGGAGATTTTGAGATATAGTTATATTGGAATCTTGTAAGTATAAGTATTCTATTCATGTCATTTCTGACTAAATGTATCTTTATCTGAAGAAGTTTTACTAATGGCAAATTATGAAGGCAGACATTGTCTCATACATTAGTAAACGTCTAACTATTGCCAAGGTCATCATCTGAATTTGATTCGATTTGGGTCATCGTCGACAGACTGACCAAATCTGCTAATATCATTCCTGTTAATGATAGATTCTTGATGAAGAAAATGACTCTTTTGTATTTAAAGGAGTTGTGTAAACATGGTCTACCTGTATCGATCATCTCTATCAAGATCCTCACTTCGCATCGAATTTCTAGAGGTTTGCTCAGAAGTCATTGCGAATGAATCTTGATGAGAGTACTGTGTACCACCCCAATCGAAAGGACGAGGTAAAGTAACGATACAAAATACTATAAGTGCTGTGTTATGTTTGAATGATTGACCTTTGGTAATGAACCGTATAATCTTTTCCTTTGGAGAGATTATCATTGATAACTATCGTATTAGGATCGAGATCGAATCTTGTTAGGATCTAAATGTTAGAGCATCTGTAAGCAAGAGTTGAGATGAAGACACCCGACATACACCCACTGTGAGTTGGACATGTCTTTTAGGTTTAAGGTTTCCTATGATGGCGAACCTAACCTTACAAAATACTCGACCCGCGAGACCTGAAATGATTGTTGAAATTAGGATTTGATTAATGACTGCCGGCAGTGGGCAGGAGGTTATGTGAATATGAAATGTAGATCCTGAAGTGCAGAATAGGTAGCAAAGTTATGCCAAAAATTTTAACCTTGGAAAAATAAATTAATGATCTGAAAGATCATGGGAAGTAAGTCCCCGTTGTATGGGACCATTGAGATGATATAAAAGTTGGTTTGAAAGGCGTATAAGTTGGATCTACCCTATGACTTCAAGGGCTGCATGAATTATGTTTCATAAATCGAACTTGATAAAATGTCTATCAAGTGAGAGTCTAACTATTCCTTAATGAAGTTTAGATCGGTGAAAAGTTGCATTCATCAAAAACTCGTGAAAATCATGGATAGAGAAAGTAAGTCAACAATAAGCCTGATCTTATTCCCGTAGTTATGTTTGGTGAAACTCGCGTATTGTAATGGATTACACTTGTGAGAAAAGACCGAATGTGGAGGAAGTACCCACATGGCTTTAACTCTATAAGAAGCGAGTAGTAAGATAAGATGATCTTTGAGGACAAAGATCCTGTTTAGGGGTAAATGATGTGACAATCCGTCAATTTATGGTTGATATTTTATTCTCAAGTGTTATTTAAAAACATTATTTTAAATGTTATATTATGAACTCACTTATTTTTGGGAAGAAATTTGGATTTACGTCTTGAAGTAGCATCGACTACGTCTAAACCGGAGGATTCTACGTTACGTGCTTACGTTTACATACACCGTTTTGGTGACAGTCCGACATTTCAGGAAATAAATTTATCCGTGAATATTATTTTGAGATTTTAAATTTGTGTTGGTTCATAAACTCACAAATTTACGAGAAGAGATTAGGACCTACGATTTAATTTTTACGTCCTTTACGACTAAACCGGAAATCTTAGGATTACGTTTTACGTTTTTGAACTCCGTGTTTGATGAGACAATTTTTATTGGATTCGTTTTGTGCCGTTGATTCATAATTTATAAAAACATTTTTCGTGAAACGACCCGAGGGCACGCAAATCGAGGAAACTAGAATCGAGAAGTACTCGTAAATTAGCGGGATGGGACAAAATAATTTATCCCACCCCACTAACTTAAGGGGCAGCCAAGTATGGACACCACATCAAAGATGTGGCACCCTTATATCACTTAGCTTACAAGTGTAAGCTAGCCTTACAACTTAAGCTACCATCTTACCTCAAAACAACTAGCTTCTCATACCACCATTTCTAACATGAAAAACAACTTCCATTCTCTCATCTCTCTCTCAATTGTGCCGTCAAAAAACAATACCAAAACACCTATTTGATCTAAATTTAACCACAAATCTTATGTTATTCTTGCATAAGATGATGTCCTTTTGAAGCTCTATAGATTGGTGGTGATTTTAACATCCAAGGAGAAGATTTGGTGATGTTAAAGGGCTGATTTCTACATGAAGTTTACAAGTATTGGTGGCCATGAAGATTGGTGTTGATCTATCACAAGTTCTTCCATCAAAATCCAAGCCTTGATGAATACCTACACAATCTTGGTGGTATAAAGATTGTTCTTCCTATCCTCTTGTTATTTTTATTATGTAATCTTGTAATTTCCTTATTTATGTATATGTATATGATGATGAATGATGATTAAAAATATTATGTGGGGATTTGGTGTTGATAGATTTGATAAACATGGGTAAAAAGATGGAAAAACCACATGTAAAAATGGTTAAATCATGGCTAAATTAGGAGGCTGTATAAAACAGTGAATACTCTTATGATAAACTGATAAAATGGTTTGGATAAATTAATATACAGTAATATATGAGTCTTATACACATGTGAGAGTTGGCCATGCAATGGAATCATAAAATTGAGTGAGATATGATCAAAACAAGTTTAAAGTGCAAATCTGCCTACACTGTTTTGGCCGAATTTATTAAAATATTTAGAGGATGATTCATCAGTAGCTATAAAGGAATAAAATGAAGCACATATCATCTAGTTTCTGTGATAAACATTTAGGGTTCTATCTTCATGTATAACTCTAGATATGATCATTTTAGTAAACTCGATTTTTTGGACTGATTTTGTGAAATTAAAGTTTAATATTATTATATAAGCACTCAAATAAATATAGTATAAAATGTGAATTAAAACCCACTAACTTATATATTTCATTTATATAAAAATAAATAAGGATAAATAAATGAACATTATATAAAAATGGTAGTTTGATAAGTTTTATAAGTTTATATACTAAGTTTTACGTCTTTTCGGCTAAAACCGAAAGATTAACGTTTTTGTTAAATAAAACTTAGACGGTTGGACCCGTCTAATGTAAACTTTTATAAACTCACATACTGATATATCAACATATATAACAACTAAAAACCGATAAAACCCGAGGTTTACAACATATAGACATTAACGGGCCAAAGTAGCCTTAATGGACAATAAACCCGACTAATTTGGTAAAACACTTACAAACTTATTTATTGGGCTTAACCCATTTGGGCCCAACATATAAAGTATAATACTGATAATAAAAGTATAATTGGGCTAATGAATAGTATTGGGATTGTAGTAGGCACATTGGGCTTCAAAATGTAAACAAGTTGAACTAGTGTAACTAGTCTTAAAAAGTTACCAATACATAAACACTAAAATGAGTAAATAAGAATATATAAACCCACTTGATCATCATCATATGTATAAAATCATCATATGTATACATAATTTTTATTTTTATAAAGTCATTGGACAAAAGTCTAAGACGAGTATTATTTGTCTAGGTTTCCGTAATTAAAGCACGTACCGTACTTCCGAATTGCCGATAACCCGCTTTCCCACATCAACGTGAGTTCATAGCCTCGCACTCTTTTAAATGTTTTTATGAAATGTTTTATAAACCCGCGAGGGAGATAACATGTTAGTTTTTATAAAATAGGACACCATTTGTCCCGATTGTTTGTTTATTGATTTGGACCCGAATGATTGTATGACCCGATTTTATGACCCGATGAATGATTAAATGACCCGATAGATGAAATAAAATGGATTATTAAAGTTAGGCTATGTCACTAAAAGTCCCATTAGCATGAATTGTGAACTACCGGGATTTGGTAGACGCTTATGCATATAATAGTACTATTTGGGGACGATCACCCCAGTTCGCGCCTTGACGGTTGATCCCCGTCGTGCCACATTGATTGGTAAGAGAATTTATGTATGAGAAGATTTACATAGCGTGACCTTTGTGACGACACGCTAATTTAGATGGGCAAATGAGTTTCGGGCTAGCTACCCGTTGTTTGGTTTAGTAAGGTAACAATGTCATGCGGCTTATAATAATCCGATTAACGAAATACTACTATACGCACCGAATTACGATGTATTGCCTGACTAGCAATACGGGGTCATACTATTGATATTATGTTCGTGTTTTGGTTTTCATAGCCATATTCATATAAAGGTTTTATTTAACTTTATACAACGTCATAAGACGTATTGTATGATGTTTTTACGACATTGGCTCGTATAATGATTTTTAAGGCAAATGCCTATATTATGATTTTGATAAGGATTTGTATAAAATTACTTTGGCTATTTTATGGCCTATTACAATGATTTGTACAAAATGATTTTCGGTAATAATTTTATACCGATGTTATATTGATGGATTTTATTAAACTCTATGAATTCACTCGGCGTTATCGCTGACCTTTTCTTTTAACATGTTTTATCTCAGGTACTTGAAGGTAATTCTCGGGAAGACAACAAGAATTCATGGCCCGCACCTAAATAAATATTTCCATTCAAATACTTTGTAAAACTTGTATGATGTACAATGACTTGGGACCTATGTAAATTTGATATTTATGAATGGAAATGCTTTTATTATTAAACGACGCGATTTTTATACGTTGTCTATGATGTGAGTAATGTGCTATACCGTAACACCAACGAGTCTTCCACTGTATTGAATCGTATAAATTTGGGGGTGTTACATTATTAATCGAAAACGGACATTTAGAACATAAAAATTTATTCATGGATTAAAACATGTAAAATAGGATACAAAATCAAATAACAGAAAATAAACGAAACTCAATCTTTATTTCATAAATTCAATAATGTCTTAACATCCTTTATCCAAATACTAATCACAAATTTATCGCATGAGTTCGCTAGCTAGTTGTAGCCCAATAGCCTTGGCATGCTTAACTACCTTTGGTCTAGGCAAAGCCTTAGTAAAAGGATCAGCTACGTTATCATCTGTGTGAATTTTCATTAATTTTATTTCTCGAGCTTAAACTTGTTCTCGAACGTAGTGATATCTACGTTTAAAGTGTCTGGCGCCTTTCATGACTCCAGAGTCATTGGCTAATATTATTGCGGCATAATTGTCCCAATACATATCTATTAGGTTTTTATTGCAAGCATCATCCCAAGATCTCCAATAAAACCTCCTAATCCAAAACACATTTAGTTATGTATATGGCTACCCTTTGAATACCAAAACATTTCTTTTCGTATTCCTCAAATACTACAGAAAATGTTTAACAGCAATCAAGTGGAGCTTCCCTAGATTCTATTGGTATCTACTGACCAAGTTCTGAGCAAACGCCACATCAGGCCTTGTGCATCTAACAGCATACATTATAGATCCTACAGCCGAAGCATAAGACACCTTCCACATGTATGCCTCCTCTTCAGGAGTTGATGCATCCATCTCATGACTCATATTATGCTTAACTTGCATAGGTTGAAAACCTTTCTTGGAATTATGCATATTATACTTCTTCCATATCTTATCTATATAAGCATCTTGACTAAGACCAATTAACCGTCTTTTCCTATCTCGATAGATTTTAATTCCCAAAATATATGCAGCATCTCCCAAATCCTTCATAGAAAAACATTTACCAAGATAATGCTTAACTTCCTTAAGTCTTGGAACTTCCCATGATTAATATGTCATCTACATATAAAACTAGAAACACTACATCACTCCCACTAGCTTTGCAATATACACATGGCTCATCACGATTTTGAATAAATCCGAACTTTCTGATTTCTTCATCAAATCGTTTTTTCCCTTGACATGATGCTTGCTTCAAACCATAAATAGATCTTTGAAGTTTGCACACGCGTTTTGGATATTTATGATCAACATACCCTTCCGGTTGTTGCATATAGATTTCTTCATCTAAGCGACCGTTCAAGAAGGCAGTTTTAACATCCAATTGCCATATCTCATAGTCATAGTATGCTGCTATAGCTATGAAAATCCTAATAGCTCGTAAGTCTGCTACCGGAGAAAATGTCTCCTCGTAGTCTACGCTAAAAGTTTGAGTAAAACCTTTAGCTACTAATCGTGCTTTATAGGATTGTACTTCACCATCCATGTCGGTTTTCTTCTTGAAAATCCACCTATTTTTCACTACTTTAGCATTTTTAGGCGCGTCTACAAGAATCCAAACATCATTGATTTTCATGGATTTCATTTCCTCATTCATCGTAACTATCTATTTTAACTTTTCTGGATCAAGCATTGCGGATCGATAGTTAGCAGGTTCACCAAGATCCCCTACTTCCTCCTCATCATCCCCTATGTTAAGACATAGTTTGCTTGGCGCACGTACGGTTCTTTTAGACCTACGTGGAGGAATTAATTTCGGTGGAGATCCCAGACTTTCTGGCTCTATTGGAATTTCTTTGCTAGTATTTTCAGAAGGCAATGTATCTTCTTGAATTTCATCAAGATCATAATTTCTCCCACTGAATTCTTAATTTACAAGATCAATTTCAAGGAAGTCTCCATACCGAGCCACAACTACTTTGTTCTCAGTCGGATAATAAAATTAGTAACCCATAGTTTCTTTAGGATAACCTACACATTACATTTTACTGAGCGTTGTTGGAGTTTATCTTCAGATTCACGTTTCACATACGCCTCACAACCCAAATCTTTAAATAAGACAAATATGGCTTTTTTCCATGCCATAGTTCATATGGTGTCTTATCAACCTTCTTTATGAGAACTATATTCAGAATACGAACAGCAGATTCTAAAGCATAATCCTAAAAGGATAAAGGTAAAGTTGTAAGATTAAACATAGATCGCACAATATCCAATAATGTACGATTTCTCCTTTCAGATACACCATTTTGTTATGGAGTATATGGAGAAGTAAGTTTCTGAACAATTCCGTTCTCACTTAAATAATCTTTAAACTCTTGACTTAAATATTTACCACCTCGATCAGAACGAAGAGCTTTAATCTTCTTTCCTTGTTGCAATTCTACTTCCGCTTTAAACACTTTGAATGTTTCAAATACCTCGTGTTTATTCTTAAGTAAATAAACATAACCATAACGGCTATAATCATCCGTAAATGTTAAGAAGTAGCTAGCACCTTTCCTTGACGTATGTCTAAGTGGTCCACACACATCAGTGTGTATAAAACCAAGTAGTTCAGTAGCCCTTTCAATATTGCTATTAAAAGGTTTCTTGGTCATATTTCTAGAGATACAAGACTCACATTTATCAAATGATTCATCATTGATATTTTCCAAAAGACCATCACGTTGAAGCTTTTGTATGCGAGTCTTCCCAATATGGGCAAGTATACAATGCCAAAGATAAGAAGAGTTCTTGTCTAACTTTCTCTTCTTATTCATGCTAAAAACAGAATTAATCTTTCTCTTGGAATTATTATCATGCATGTTAATTTCAAAAACACCATTCAAAGAAATTGCATCAAAATAGAATAAACCATCTTTGAAAACAGAAATTCTATTATTAATAATAGTGTGAATAAATCCAAGATCCAACATACATGAAAAGGAAATAACACCCCTAACAATTTTATGTGCAAAATGAAAATTATTTAATCTCAGTAATAAACCCAAAGGTAAAACTAGATTAAATGTTCCTAAAGCTTCAACCGCTACTTGTGCGCCATTGCCCACATGCAGAAATTGATCCCCATAGGTAAGCTTCCTCTCCAACTCAAATCCCTGCATGGTATTACAAATGTTAATACCACATCTCGTATCATATACCCAGGAATTTGATTTGTATGTAAGATTAAATAACTCTATCAAATATAAGTTACCTGAAGATGTTGTAGCATCAAGCTCAGTTTTCTTCTTTATTTCTCGCAACTCCTCGAGATAAAGAGGGCAGTTTAATAAGTGTGAAAACACTTATCCTTTTACCACTTAATTATAATAAAAACAAGACCAAAACGTATATTTTATGTCGTAAAAGTCGAAATTATGCGTGGTTTGTGTTTTTATTGTGTTTTAGGACAAAAATATGAAAAAGGAAGAAAACACGGGCTTTCACGGGCTTTTATCGAAGAAAAAGACAAAAGACGAAGTCAAAAGATCAAAAGTGCAAGAAGAACGGAAGTCAAAGGCCTATTCTGAAAATTTATCGAAGAAAAAGTATAAAGACGAAAGTTTGACAAAGTCGAAGAACCAAGTCAACTAAATGAAGAAATTAGAAGACGGGTTCATATTATCATTCGACTAATCCCGAGACAAAGTCGAGAAAGACGAGTCATTTAAAAAGACGAGAAGACCAAAGGAAGAAGGAAGGAAGCATCCTACCAACTCCCTTCTCCTATAAATACCCTCCTAATGCTTCATTAGGAGAGTGTTAGTTAGATTGTCATTTTTCGCTTTTCTTAGTTTTTCATATCTTTAAAGAGAAGTAGGTTATTCTACTTTCTCTCTCTAGATTTCTTCCATCTTTTCTTTCAAGTTTTAAGCTTTTTATTTAATCTTGTATTTGGAATTCTTAATCTACAAGTTCAAGTTCAAGTTTTTCATCATCTATCTTATTTTACCTTTCTTGTTCTTGATTTGATTTTGATTCGGATCAATGATGCATCTTGTTTCATCTTGATGTTTGTTTGAGTAAAAAGTTTATCTTTTTGTTCCTATCAATTTCATGTTATTTATGATCTTAGCTTTTTGTGTTTATAGCTTATTTCTTGTTTAGCTTATTTCTTTTTAAGTGTTTTCCAAAGTTTAATCTTTTTAAAGTTGTTTTATAAAATCTTGCCTATTTAAGTGTTTGAGAGTTTTTAAATTTGTGCTTATTTAGATTTGGTCAAGTTTCGGTAAATGCTTTTTGAATCCCATCGTAACATGTTTAAGGGTTTTATTGGTTCCGATCGAGTAAGTGTGATCGCATAAACCTAAGGGTTTCTACTTGCGATCCATTACTACGATCAAGACTAAGATCACATACCTCGATCTAGACTACGATCCATACTAAGATCACATACTGCGATCAAGGGTGCGATCTGTGTTGCGATCCAGGGGGAGGTCTAAGTTACGATCGTCCACCACAATCCAGGTCACGATCGCATTGTTGCGATCTGTGGTTGCGATCAGTGGTACGATCCATTGTTGCGATCGAGTGCTTCGATCGTGGACTACGATCGCATTGAGTGCGATCCATGGTTGCGATCCAGGTCAGGATCCAATCTTACGATCGTGACTGCGATCTGAGTGCGATCTGTGGTTGCGATCCACTCACAAGCTTTGATTTTTATTTCCTGTTTTTATTTTTAAATTCAAATTTAACTTTTCCCGCATTTTTACATAGTGTTATTTTTGCAACTAGTTTGTCCTAGTTTAATATTATATTTTCAAATTTGTTTTTATTCGAGTTTTAACTTTTCGTCGAGTTTAATTTTAAATTGTCTTTTCCCATTTTATTTTTAAAATTACTTTTAATTTAGTATTTTATTACTTATATTACCTTGTTATTTCATTTAATCTTAGTTTTGTTAACTTGTCATTTAATTTAAAATAGATAATTAAAAGCTCCCCCTTTAGTGACCAAATACGATAGTTCCACCTTAAACCGTGATCAATTCGATTAGATACCGAGAACGATTGAGTACACATATGCAAAACCCATTAAATCAAATGGCGCCGCTGCCGGCTCTTTTCGTAAAGATTAACGGTTTTTAGTGAGAAAAATTAGATTTTGGGATCCGTTCTTTTGGGAACGTTATTTTCAAGCATAAAAATTTCCAAAAAATCCTAGAAAATTAAAAAATTTCAAAAAATCCAAAAAGAAAAAAAAAGCTAAAAAACCAAAAATATTGTATTTCATTTTAGTGTATGCATACTCGATCTTCGTCTTATTCTGAGCCCGAGACTCGTAGAGACTTAGATATGGCCGGTGTGCATAACAATAACAACCATGTCCCTCAACCCGACCTTCATACGATTGAGAAGTAATAAGTGTGAAAACACTTATCCTTTTACCACTTAATTATAATAATAACCAAGCCAAAACGTGTATTTTATGTCGTAAATGTCAGAATTATGCGTGGTTTGTGTTTTTGTTGTGATTTAGGATCAAAATGTGAAAAGGGAAGAAAACACGGTCTTTCACGTGCTTTTATCGAAGAAAAAGACAAAAGACAAAGTCAAAAGATCAAGAGTGCAAAAAGAACGGAAGTCCAAGGCCTATTCTGAAGATTTATCGAAGAAAAAGTCTAAAGACGGAAGTTTAATGAAGTCGAAGAACTCAAGTCTAATAAATGAAGAAATTATAAGACGAGTTCAATTAATCCCGAGACATAGTCGAAAAAGTCGAAGAATTTAGAAGACGAAAAGACGAGAGAAGAAAGAAAGGAGCAACACATGCTAACCTCCCTAATCTCCTATAAATACCCTCCTAATGTCACATTAGGAGGTGTTAGCTAATTTGACAACTTAGCTCTCCACCTTTAATTACTTGCACTTTTATATTGTCTTTTACTTAATTGTTCATTAATTTCTTGCCTTTAATTCCAAGTGAGTTAATTTTGTTGTTAAATCTTTATTTTCCTTTAATCAAGTTTTCATAATCATCTCATTCTTCCTTTCTTGCTTTTAAATATCTTGTTTTGTTTGATTAATCTTGAAGTTTTGTTTAATCTTGATGTTTATTTGACAAAAGTTCTTATTTTTCCATTGTTCTTATCAAATCCTTACGTTTGTAATTCTTATTTTGTTTGTGCTTTTTGCTTATTTAGTGTCTAGCTTATTTTCGTTTGAGTGTTCCTAAAAGTTTCATCTTTTTAAAAGTTTAATCTTTCTATTTTAGTTCGTTTATAAAGCTTGCTTATTTTGTGTTTTGAAGAGTTTTTAAATTTGTGCTTATTTAGTTCTACTTATTCTTGTTTTAATTAAGTTTTTGGTATTTGCTTTTTGTCAAAGTGCTTATTTGGTCTTTGCTTATTTGCTCCTTTTGTTTCTGTTCTTTCCATCAGAATATGCAAGGGTTTCTACATTCCGACAGCTTGTTGTGATCGCAAAAACCTTTAGGGTTTCTACATTGCGATCAATATTGCGATAGCCCATATTCCGATCAAGATTGCGATCGCTCATTGCGATCGTGGATTGCGACGGATATTAAGGTATATTGCGATGGAACTCTGCCCAAATTTCGTTTTCCATATTGCGATGGGAGGAACATTGCGACAGGAGGAACATTGCGATGGAAGGAGTATTGCGATGAGCACTGCGATGAACATTGCGATAGCAATAACATTGCTATAGTGTAACATTGCGATAGCTTTTGCCATATTGCGATAGCTTTTGATATTGTGATAGCTTCCGTCGTAATCCTTGGTTCATTTTACTCAGTTGTTTTCTTTTCGAGTTTATTTCTTTCCCGCCATTTTACTTAGCTTTATTTTAAATTGTTTTTATTTTAGCTTTATTTTAAGATTGCGTTTTTATTAAATTGTCAAATTCACTTTTCGTCAAGCTTTAATTTTACGTCATTTAATTAATTTACCTTTAAAGTCTTATTTTCTCTTCATTTACTTTTAAAGTTTTAAATTTTGAACAATTACTTTTTAATTAGTTTTAGCTTTAATTACCTGTCATTTACTATAAAGTATTGCACATTTATTCTACAGCAACGAAAAACATATTGTTTTTCACCAAAAGACGACTGAGTCACACTTAAACCAATAGTCAATTCGATAAGACACATTCATAGAACAATTTCACATAGTAAAAATCAGTTATTAAGAAGATTTGTCAACCAACTATGAACGGACGAGGAGGACTGATTGTGCCCCGATGGAAATCACGGCTCCCGAATTTTCGTTGAAGCATCACATGATCCAACAAGTTCAAAACGCTTGTCCATTTCGCGGATTACCGGATGATGATGCCAACAAACACCTCGATAAATTCATAATCGTCACTCAAAGCATGAAATTGCCCGGTGTTTCCATGGATTTTCTTCTCCTTCAACTTTTTCCACACACTTTATCCCACCAAGCCGAAAAATGGTTTGATCGTCTTCCTAAAAACTCAATTCATACATGGGGCGAGATGACTCAAAAAATTTTGTCGCGCTACTTTCCACCATCCATGGTCACTAGTCTTCGGAATCAAATAAGTGGTTTCACTCAAGAACCTGATGAATCGCTTTTCGATGCTTGGGAACCTTATAATGTCTTGATCGATCGTTGTCCTAACCATAATATGCTCCCCGTCACTTTGATTGATACTTTCTACAATGGTTTAACTTTTCGTGATCGTGATACGATTAATGCAGCCGCCGGTGGTACATTTATGAAAAAAAGACCTGAGGAGTGTAGAGAGCTTATAGAGAACATGACCACTCATCACAAAAATTGGGATTCATCCGCATCTTCAAGAAATAACCCGAGAGTCAATGTTTCTTCTACTTCAACCAACCCCGAGATGACCGAAATCACACGCCAACTAGCCGAAATGAACAAAAATATCCAACTCATGGCTACAAACCAATATCAACAAGCTAAAGCTGTAGCAATTTCTTGTGAGACTTGCAGTGGTCCTCATTCATACACCGGTTGTCCTTCTATTTATGACAATCCGGAAAACGTGTATGCGGCTAACGGTAACTTTTCCACGGGAGGCTATCAAGCTCGTCCTAAAGGTGACCGGAATTTGCTAAGTTATCGTTCAAACAATTTCCTTTCACCACCCGGTTTTCCTCCTCAAAACCAAAACAATTTCAATCGCAAGAATCAAAACCAACCTCGAGCTCTTAATCAATATCAAACCCAAAGAAACCCATATCCACCTCAAGGAAATAATCAAGTTTACCAACAAACCATTTATCAACCACCCGCTTACCAAGCTCCTCCTCTCAACCAACCCACGGCATTTAATCACGAGGTTGAAACGTACATGAGGACTAATGATGCGCTGGTGAAGAATCTTCTGAGCCAAATTATTAACTTGAAAGGTGACATGGCTAAACAAGGGAATGATCTTCGAGCCGAGCTTAGGAATGATATGCGAAACTCTTTAAGCAGTCAAAGGAATGACTTAAGGGATATGATGGCTACTTTCTTCCCAAGTAATCAAATCTCTGGTTCGGGTTCTCTTCCGAGTAACACCGTTGCTAATCCAAGAGGGGAGATGAAAGCAATCACCATCCAAAGTGGAAAAGGTTATAAGGAACCCGAGATTCCTAAACCTACACCGGTGATTGTGATAAAGGATAACGAGCCCCCTTCACCGATTCCTCCACCTTATATTTCTACCCCTCCCCCACCCAAGGATGTGAGTGAGAATTCCATTCCAAAGCCTTCATCTCAACCCGACATACCTTATCCTTCACGGTTGAGGAAAGAGAAGTTGAAATATAAGGATGATATTCAAGTTTCAAACTTTGTTAAAATGTTTAAACAATTGAATTTCAACATCTCCTTTGTTGAGGCTCTCGCTCACATGCCTAAATATGCTAAAATGTTTAAAGATGTTCTCAGTGATAGGAAAAACCCCTTGATATTGCTCAACCCCAACTTAATGAGAATTGCTCCGCGGTTCTTTTGAGGAAATTACCAACCAAACTTGGTGATCCGGATCTCTTTCTCATTCCTTGCAACTTTCCCGGGGTAGAGAATTGTATGGCCCTGGCCGATCTAGGTGCTAGTATCAACATAATGCCATTAAGTGTTTGGAAACAATTATCTCTACCCGAGCTAGTCCCCACACGAATGACATTGGAGTTAGCTAACCGTACGGTTGCTTATCCGGTGGGGATAGCCGAAGATGTCTTCGTCGGTGTCGACAAATTCACCTCTCCGTCGGATTTTGTTGTCGTTGACTACGAAATGGATCCCCGTGTTCCATTAATCGTTGGACGTCCATTCTTGAGGACCGGTCGCACTCTCATTGATGTAGCCGCGGGCGAATTAATCATGAGAGTTTGTGATGACAAAATCGTCTTCAACATGGGTAAACTTTCTAAGCAACCTTATGAACACGAGAGCGTTAATTTCATTGACATACTTGATGAGGCTTGTGAAGAACATTTTAAAGACGCTTGTAAAAGTGGTTTTTCTTCTCTACCCATTGTTGAGACCGTTGCCTCTATTGCTCCATCATTTACTCCATTTAGAGAAAGTGATTTTCTTTTGAAAGAATTTGAAGCAACTTTAGGGGATGTGGAATTAAAATATGACGATTCTCCCTCCGATTGGGAAGAAGAAATTCGTACCATTGAGAAACTTCTCAATGAGGACCATATTTCTCCGCCTTCTCCTATGGAAATCATAAACGATAATCCAAATTTGACTACGCCTTCCATCGACAATCCTCCGGATTTAGAGCTTAAGTATTTACCGTCTCATCTTGAATACGTTTTTCTAGAAGACAATAAGAAGTTACCCGTCATCATTGCAAAGGAATTAAAAGAGGATGAAAAATCTCGACTTATCGATGTGCTCAAAAATCATAAGAAAGCAATTGCTTGGAAAATTTCCGACATCCGCGGAATTGATCCTAACTTTTGTACTCATAAGATTCTCATGGAAGATGACTTTAAACCCGCAATCCAAAGACAAAGAAGGGTTAATCCAAAAATTCATGACGTCATCAAGAAAGAAGTTATCAAACTTCTAGATGCCGGAATGATTTACCCTATTTTGGATTCGCCATGGGTTAGTCCCGTCCATTGTGAGCCTAAGAAAGGCGGAATAACCGTTGTTCCCAATGAAAAAAACGAGTTGATTCCTACTCGACTTATCACGGGTTGGCGAGTTTGCATAGACTATCGCAAGCTCAATGATGCCACTCGCAAGTATCATTTTCCTCTTCCTTTCATGGATCAAATGCTCGAGCATTTAGCGGGTAATGAATACTATTGCTTCTTAGACGGTTTCTCTGGGTATTTTTAAATTCCCATCGATCCAAAAGACCAAGGGAAAACCACATTCACTTGTCCTTATGGAACATTTGCTTACAAAAGAATGCCTTTCAGCTTATGCAATGCTCCCGGGACTTTCCAAGGTGTATGATGGCTATATTCCATGACATGGTTGAAGAAACTATGGAAGTCTTTATGGATGATTTCTCGGTCTATGGTGATTCTTTCTCTACTTGCCTTGCTAATTTAGAACGTACGCTCAAACGGTGTGAAGACACTCGTCTCGTTCTTAATAAGTGTGTAAACACTTATCCTTTTGCCACTAAAATCAAGGAAAACAAGACCTAATCATGTGTTTGACATCGTAAAAGTCGGAATTACGCGTGGTTTTGTGTTTTTGTGTGAAATAGGTACAATAGATCAAAAGGAAAGAAAACACGGGATTTCACGGTCAAATGTTGAAGAAAAGTCCAAGAAAGAGACAAAGACAAAGTCAAAGAACCAAAAGTGTGCCAAAGATCACGAAAACCGGCAAAATCGACACGATTTTGAAGAAATGATCAACAAAGCCAAGATCGAGTTCGTTTTTAGCGGATTTATTATGAAGATTTTGGGCCAAGTGGGTCCCACATTGGGTATTGGGCCCAAAAGCCCAATAAGGAATCCAAGATATTTATCTTTTACCAAAAGCCCATTTAATAAGATGGTTAATTTACCATGGGAGTTTTTGGGCCAAGCCCATTTACTTAACAAAACATTGGCCGGATTAAGTATGGGTCTTCAATAAACATGCAAAGTCCCAAGCCCATTTTGTATCAATTGTAAATAAACGAATTGTTTATTTTACTCGGTCAAACTTTCATAACCCACTCCCCATTTATTCACCAAACTTGTACACGTTTTACCTACCTCACCCACACAATTACGATACAAACAAGAAAATCACTTCTCTCTCCCAAGACACAACGCAGCCATACCCATTCTTTTTACCCCAATCTCATAAAACCCTAGATAAATAATTCATTTGGGGCTTTTTACTTGTTCAAGGCGCGTGTCAATCACACAAGGGAAATTAATTCCTAATCTTTTCGGAATGAAGAAGATGGAGGACGTGGCTCCTATCCCTCTCGTGATTGGTTCTCACACGTCTCCACCACCAATCCTCCAATAAGATCAATCCATTTCAGCTTTCAAGAAGCACAAAATTGCCACGAGGGCGATCCGTGTGAATCAAGAGTTATCTCAACCGTTGATTGAAGAAAAAGAGAGAAGGAAGATGAAAGAGCGATCCAGATTGAAGAACGTGATCCCCAAGTACACCAAAATAGTTTCTAGGGTTTCCCTATAAAAACCCCATCAAATCTGTAATTCATGTGCCTTTTTTTTATTTTAATTTTTAATTTATGCAAAATTAGTTTTTAGGATTAAATTGTAATTTTTATTTTCTCAAGTATTGTACTCATATTTTTGGTTATTAATAAAATATTTCTTTCGTTTAAATCTTGTCTCGTTTATTTAATTTAGAGTTACTGTAATCTATTTTTATCTGTTTTTCATTAATAAATATCAAGTAAAAAAGGTGGATGTTAAATTTCCCCTACTGGGAAATTTTATAAAAAAATCTAGTTTGAGGTTCGATGGTAGATGATTATGGTTTGATGATCGGTTGGTAAAGGTGGTTCTTAATTTTGTTCATAAGGAGGCTCAGCGCCTTACCTTCGGCCCAACGGATTCGACACCAGGTGATTATCTCTTTTTATTTTTATGTTTGTTTAATTTTAAAATAATATTTATGTTTGTTTAAGTTTTTCTACTTATTAGAACTATTTGGTTTATCTGCTTATTATCTTATTTGTTTAAGTTTGAGTCTCCTTTTTTCATTTGTTTTAATTTGTTTAGCTGCTGTTAAGTTTCGGTTTGTTAGATCTGCTTGTGTAGTTAGTATTTATTTGGTATTAAGTTTAAGTTTGGATTTGCTTATTTTGAGTTTAAGATTTATGGCTTAAGTTCGATTTGCTTGTTTTAAGTATAAGACTGTTGCTTATTTTCATTTGCTTATCAGGTTTTGTTTAGATAGTTTAAGTTTGTTCATCTGCTTAATTTCAGTTTAGTAGTGTAGCTTATCTGCTTACTTTCAGTTAGTTAGCTTTGCTTATTCAGTTTTACTCTGCTTCTTTTTTCTGTTTGCTTATTTGATTTTCTTATTTTCTTTTTAGTTTTTATTTGCTTATCTGTTGAGCTGTAATAGCTTATTTGTTCTTATTGTTTGCATATATTGCTGCTCTAAGAAACAGATCCTATTGATCTATTTTGTTTCACAATTTCCAAAAATATAAAAAATAAATAAATAAATAAATAGCAAAAAAAAGGTCACTCCAGGGACTCGAACCCCTGACCCTTCGTCCAATAGCCCAACGCCTTACCAGTTCCTCTAGGCTTTCTTTTATGTTTATTCTCAGTCTATTTAATTAATACAGGTTATTTAATCATAGTTGTCAGTTTTAAATAGATTTTTAATAGTTTGTTTAGTTAATTTTTAATTAAAAGTTTATATAAGTTTTCTTTTATATAGTTTTAAGAAATAAAAAAAAGTATAAAAATATTTTATTTACTTTTATAAATTTAAATTGTTTTGTTAAAAATAAGTTTTAAAGATTAGTTTTAATTAATTTGGTTTTATTTAAAAATATAGTTTTAAATAGATTTCATTTAAAGTAAAAGTTTTAGTTATAAAATTAATTAAAGTAAATTTAGTTTTAAGTTTTAAATTTAAATTAGTTTTCAAATAGTTTTATTTTAAATAGTTCAAATTTGTCTTTAATAGATTAATTAGTTTTTAATTACATAGTTTTTTGTTTCTAAATACCAAAAAACTATTTTTACCAAGAACAATTAATCCACGTTAAAATTGGAAATCAATTCGAGTGAGTCGAGGAAACGAACTTAATCGAACATTAATTGCAATATATAAATTCCCTATATTAAAATTGCGCCGCTTCCGCTTCGCTCGTTACGATTGAAGATTTCGTGAGAGTTAGCTTACTAACTTATAATAACAATGATCTCGTTTTTAAGCTTGGTATGGGGAACGTGAAACTTGAGGGTGATAAACATTCATGACGACCAAAGCCCTAATGTAAGTCTTCGATCTCTTTACTTGTTCTTCCTTCTTGCATTTTGTAATTTTCTAATCTTTTTGGTTTCCTTAGTGTTTAGTATTTAATAAAGGCCAAGGTAGGTTAATTATGATGGAAAATGTAAAGCGTGCTTTGAAATTAATGCATTGCATGAGGGCATTGCAATGGTCAAGTGTAGGGGATTTAATAAGTGTGAAAACACTTATCCTTTTACCACTTAATTATAATAAAAACAAGACCAAAACTTATTTTTTATGTCGTAAAAGTCGGAATTATGCGTGGTTTGGGTTTTTATTGTGTTTTAGGACAAAAATATGAAAAAGGAAGAAAACACGGGCTTTCACGGGCTTTTATCGAAAAAAAAGACAAAAGACGAAGTCAAAAGATCAAAAGTGCAAGAAGAACGGAAGTCAAAGGCCTATTCTAAAGATTTATCAAAGAAAAAGTCTAAAGACGAAAGTTTGATAAAGTCGAAGAACCAAGTCAACTAAATGAAGAAATTAGAAGACGAGTTCATATTATCATTCGACTAATCCCGAGACAAAGTCGAGAAAGACGAGTCATTTAAAAAGACGAGAAGACCAAAGGAAGAAGGAAGGAAGCATCCTACCAACTCCCTTCTCCTATAAATACCCTCCTAATGCTTCATTAGGAGGGTGATAGTTAGATTGTCATTTTTCATTTTTCTTAGTTTTTCATATCTTTAGAGAGAAGTAGGTGATTCTACTTTCTCTCTCTAGATTTCTTCCATCTTTTCTTTCAAGTTTTAAGCTTTTCATTTAATCTTGTATTTGGAATTTTAATCTACAAGTTCAAGTTCAAGTTTTTCATCATCTATCTTATTCTACCTTTCTTGTTCTTGATTTGATTTCGATTCGGATCAATGATGCATCTTGTTTCATCTTGATGTTTGTTTGAGTAAAAAGTTTATCTTTTTGTTCCTATCAATTTCATGCTATTTATGATCTTAGCTTTTTGTGTTTATAGCTTATTTCTTGTTTAGCTTATTTCTTTTTAAGTGTTTTCCAAAGTTTAATCTTTTTAAAGTTGTTTTATAAAATCTTGCCTATTTAAGTGTTTGAAAGTTTTTAAATTTGTGCTTATTTGGATTTGGTCAAGTTTCGGTAATTCTTATTTGAGAAAGTGCTTATTTAGTTTTGCTTATTTGCTTTTTGAATCCCATCGTAACATGTTTAGAGGTTTTATTGGTTCCGATCGAGTAAGTGTGATCGCATAAACCTAAGGGTTTCTACTTGCGAACCATTACTGCGATCAAGACTAAGATCACATACCTCGATCTAGACTACGATCCATACTAAGATCGCATACTGCAATCAAGGGTGCGATCTGTGTTACGATCCAGGGTGAGGTCTAAGTTACGATCGTCCACCACGATCCAGGTCACGATCGCATTGTTGCGATCTGTGGTTGTGATCAGTGGTACGATCCATTGTTGCGATCGAGTGCTTCGATCGTGGACTAGGATCACATTGCGTGCGATGCATCGTTGCAATCCAGGTCACGATCCAATCTTACGATCGTGAGTGCGATCTGAGTGCGATCTGTGGTTGCGATCCACTCACAAGCTTTGATTTTTATTTCCTGTTTTTATTTTTAAATTCAAATTTAACTTTTCCCACATTTTTACTTAGTGTTATTTTTGCAACTAGTTTGTCCTAGTTTAATATTAGAATTTTCAAATTTGTTTTTATTCGAGTTTTAACTTTTCTTCGAGTTTAATTTTAAATTGTCTTTTCCCATTTTATTTTCAAAATTACTTTTAATTTAGTATTTTATTACTTCTATTACCTTGTTATTTCATTTAATCTTAGTTTTGTTAACTTGTCATTTAATTTAAAATAGATAATTAAAAGCTCCCTCTTTAGTGACCAAATACGATAGTTCCACCTTAAACCGTGATCAATTCGATTAGATACCGAGAACGGTTGAGTACACATATGCAAAACCCATTAAATCACAGTTCCTCTACCAGTGACCACTTCCTTTGCAATGGTGACAAGTCTCATCCTTCTGAGATTTATTCTTCTTGACAAAGTTCTGCTTAGGTTTCGAATAAGTCGCAACTTGTTTGCCCTTATCACCCTTTCCTTTTCCCTTCTTGTTGTTCTTGTGCGGTTTTGGCTTATTCACTCCACCCTTTTGTACATAAAGCACAGGAGGGGTTCGTACATAAAGCACAGGAGGGGTAGAAGTAGATGTACTTGCCTTGTCCTTAAGACCCTTTTTGTAGTCAATGAGCATTGCGTATAAGTCCTTAACTGTCTTCCCCGCGCAATGCATATTAAAATTCCTAACTAAATCATTAAAGTCCCGATTAAGAGACCTATTGATTAGGTTAATTGCCATATCATTGTCGTAGGATTTCCATAGTGCGATGAGCTGTTCCATGTAACCCTTCATCTCTTGATAATGTGCACTAACAGGTTTCCCAGGGGCTTGCTTACAACTGTGCAAAGCATCTACAAAATCGTAGATCTCCATAGCCTGAGGCTTCTCATACATTGCCTTGAGCTCTTCAAGCATTTGATTTGGATCAAATAGCTCAAATTACCTTTCAAAGAAAGGAGCCATTTTTCTGAGCATTAAACAAGCCACATCATTGTGCTTCTTAACCTCTGTCTCATAATTCAGTCTTTCAACTGGAGTAACATTAGGGTCAAGGGGCACAGGAAACGCCCTGGTCAAGTAATCAGAAGTACCCGCTACTCTCAAGACAATTCTCAGTGAGCGGTACCAATCGTTGAAGTTTGGGCCAGTTAGTTCCTGACGTTCAAGATAAGTCTTGAAGGCAGAACTCAACGTGATGTTAGCGGGTTTAGCCATTTCTACAAAAATAAGTTCAAAATATTAGTATTTTCGATAATACCATTCAAGAAAATAAAATTACCCCGGTAATTAAAACCATAGTATTTTCATTGAAAACTAGAATCCACATTGACATAAACTTATCACACCCAGTTGATCTGCTAGTGATAAATGTACTCATCATGGTAACTTGTCGAACAATAATTGACAAACAAATTTGCAATTTCTAGATATTTTTAGGGATTTACGTTGCCAAAAGTCATTTTGCATCATAAACATGTTTCATCCCTACTTTATGCCTTAAGTTTTCAGATCTCATTGAGTAACTCAATCAAGTCAACTAATCTAAAGAACGTAAAACCTTCATGTGCAATCTTATTCAGTTATGAAGTTTTCTCTCCATTATAATATCGTTCAAGATCTCACATGGCGACATTGTAACTTCAAGTGTTCGTCAATTAGATGGCATTAGACTTAAATTTTAAGGGTATTGATTTTGGTGTCAAAATCATGCATGGAGAAGCATGCATACATCTCCATATCATAAGTTTAATAAAATCATTCAGTAAACCTTTTGGTGAGACTAAAATTTCTCCATATATTTGTAAGTTGAGGTATTGGTTAAACCAATTAAAGATTTTACCCACAACTAAATTCACACCGTACTTTTTCTAGAACTCGGCTAAAGCACAAAGCAATAACCCTATTCATTGTGTTTCAGATGTGAATTTACGGTTAAATCAACCTTAAGGAATTATGTAAATAATAACCGTAGGTATCTCATAAACTATGTGTTAATGCAAGTGATGCCTAAAAACATTATTAGTGTTAACTAATCTTTCTTAGTTTTGATCACAACAAACCATACAACACATTTAGTGTAAAACACAAAATGAATTATTTAACTAACATTATCATCAAGGTAATAATGATATCACTAACCTTTCTTAATCATACTTAGTGATCATCAAAATGATTATCCTTAAAACTCACTTTTGTTAACATGACAAAAGACTTTTTAATAAACTTTTTTTTAGAAAATGTTTTATTAAAATGGAAAATGAAAATTTGAAAATAGCATATTTCAAATGCTGTTAGAATATCCTTTGAAGGTTTCAAATACCTCAGATATTCCCACCCCGCTAAAAGACAAAAAACGGAGCGTAGTCTAGTGGCGGTACCTTAAGTACCTACGCGGTTCCTTAGCGATATGGAACCGCGGGGTGAGATAAGGTACCACGCACAGCTAGCCGTTATAGATCCGTTATACTTTGTCTCCTTTAAATAGTGGGTCAAATCTCATTTTCCAGCAAGCCTCTTGGACGTTTTTTCTCAGCCCTCTTTCTATTTTCTATAGCATAATCATTAGTAAATGATCACTTAAATTGTTAAGGATGTTTACATATGATTATCCTCTTGATCCCCTCCTTTACCTTGTCCAATGAGAAGATCACTCACTCACTAGTGTTGTGATAAAGATGAATCTATGAGCTAGTCATATTCATCATGATACCCTTTTTGTTTTAGGTCAATCCAATGTATTTATGAATACTTGGACTAGTTGTGTTCATCCAAGTTATTTGTGGATACTTGGATTTGTTGTGTACATCCACTGCATATGTGTTTGCTTGGATTTGTGTTGTGTAAATACAAGATACATGTGTGTACTTGGATAAGTCTAGTTGAGTTGTAATAGATTTGATTAGGAGTTCTCACTAAACTATAAAGTGATGTGGCTGTGTCTTGTAAGTTCTCACTAAACTATAAAGTGACTAGTAGTTGTGTTGTGTGTAGTTCTCACTTAGCTTCAAAGTGAAGAGTCGTGAAGATTGGTTCTAGCTTTCGATTAGAACTCGACATCTAGCCTTGTGTCGTAAAATGGTGAAGTAGGCAACGTCGTGAAGATTGGTTCTACCTTAAGATTAGAACCCGACATCTAGCCTTGTGTCGTTAAATTGTGAAGTAGGCAACGTTGTGTAGATTGGTCCTAGCTAAAGATTAGGTCTCGACATTTAGCTTAGTGTCAGAAAATAATGTAAGCAACGATGTAAGGTTTTCTCCGCCGAGAAGGGAGCTTGTGGATATAGTGGAAATCTCGAGTAGGTGTACTCGAGGAGTGGAGTAGAAACGAGGATAGAGCCTCGTTGTCGAACCACTATAAATCTTGGTGTCTTCCCACTAGGTCGTCTCCTTCCTTACTCTTTACTTATTTCATTATCATTACACTTACCTATTATCTTTGCTAGTGCATTTGAATTGAACCTAATCATTATGCAACTTAGCCTCAAGTAAAAGATAGTTTTGATACAAACCAAATTGAAAGTAATTTTAATTTGATCACCAATCTAAGAGAAACTATTCAACCCCCCCTTCTAGTTTCTACAATTGGTATCAGAGTGATGGTCACTCAAGATCTTTAAAGTATATTGTACTTTGAAACTTGGATCGATCCATTGTCTCCTCAAATTAGAAGGTCTAGTTGTAATAAAGTTTCTCTTTGGTCAAAACTATGTTTTCTTTGAAAATAGGTCTTTTAATTGATAATATTGCATCCCACTTAAGATTAGTAGCCTTTGTGAATTTTAGATATACTCTTGAAATGTATCTACTAGTTTGCATCTTTCTTTGTGTAGGTACTCATGAAGATCAATCATTTAATTGGTTGTGGATTGAGTTACTTTCACTTGTAGAAGACTCGTCTTCATTGATCTTCAACATCTTTGAATGATGATACCAAGATAATTGGGAATGATACTAGTCCTTGAAGACTTAGTACTCATCATAGTCATTGATTGGGCATAGCATTGATTCCTTCATGGATTGCTCTTGTGGCCAAGGTACGCTTTCGTTCTTCCACACGCCCTTTTGATCATTCTTTTGATCATTACTTGACTATGTGCTTGTTAACGGCATCCTTGCCTTGACATTTATTTGTGGTTTGTGTTTCTTTTCCTTTATCCTCTCAAACCTTCATTGCTTGGATACTTGACTTACTATGGTGATGTAGAGTGAGTTAGTAGAAGCTTAAAGTATCCAGCATGATTTCCATGGTTTGCACCCATACGGTTAGTAGGCCCTTTGTGGGAGAGAAAGTGAATTAATACCTTGCTCATATTTTGGTTTAGACTAAGACTATTATTGAAAGTGATCCTAGTCTATACTTGAATAATTGCTTTGTGCTTATTCATTACCAAAGCCGTTTAACGTTTCGCCAGAAAGGCACGTCTTAAACCACTATATATGACACAAGCTCTTCGTTACCACTATCTGAAGATTGTCATTAATCCCTTGAGCATTGGTCCTAGTCTTGATTCACTTCCCTTGACTTCTCTCCACTTAGTCGTTTTGCTACGAGTAGTCGTTTGTCCGTTTTGGTTCTTTTCGATCTCGATTTAACTCGTAATCCTTCGTTTAGGCATATTGCTTAGTGTTATGATGATCCAATGATATTCTAAAAGGCTCATGATTTAATCTTAAGTATTTTAGAAAAACTTGGTTTTCAAAATTTGACGTTTTTCATAGATAAAAACCTGCCTCTGTAGGCGGTTCCTTATCTAGGCGGCTCAAACCCGCGGTACCTTATCGATAAGGAACCGCGGGCAGAAACTTTTGTCAGAGCGCCAGTTTAAGTATTTTATTCTTTTTCAAACCAAACCCTCTCTCTCCCAAAAACACACAGCTGACGGGTTTCTTGCTTTCCACCATTTTTGAAGCTTCCAAAACCTTCAATCACTCAAATTAATTGATTCCAAGTTGTGGGTTTCACTCATCCATCATCTAACATCAATTAATTGTAAGTATTTTCTTTTAATTTCATCTATTTTGTTCTAGGGTTCATCCTTTCATAATTGGGGATTTTTAAAATGGAAATTGAATTAAAACCTTAATAGGAATGTGGGTTGACATGGTTATTTTACTATGATTCCTTAGGTTGATATTCATTAAGATTTCACTAAAACCCACTTGTAGAACAAATCCGAATTTTGATTAATTATTTTTTATTAGAAGATGGATTTGAGATGAACCCATGAACAAGTAGGTAATGACATTGTTAATGCTTACCTAAAAACCTTGTTTTGCAAAACCAATGTTCTAATCCATTGTTGATCTAACATAGATCATGTGTTCTTGGTTAATGATGGAATAGACACATTGTGAACATGAAAATGATATGGATTCAATCCTATGTTTATCAAGAAATTGATATAACACATTTTCATTTTTCGATTTATTTATAAGTGATTGAAAAGATATTTTCTTATTTAGGTACTTATCATGTCCTCAAGATATCAAAAAGATCATGAACGAACACGAGCATACATGCCCTCTTCTCCTTACCCTCATTTGATTCATTCTCATAAAACTCGTCTAAGTCTCTTAAACATCGTTGTTTCCATGAAGGACGCATCGTTCCTTCTAATTGTGTAAATGAGTTTATTCGCTTCATGTTTGTGTCTATTGGCTTTGATTGTCTTCTTGATATTGACGAGCCAATATTTCCTTCATTCCTTATGGAGTTCTTTAGCTCATTCACTTTGATAGGCATCAATAATGGAATATCTATACGATTTTCCATCATGGGGAAAATCATTACTTACACTCTTGAAGAATTCGGTGATATTCTTGGAGTGCCATCTAATGGTAAATGTCGATTCACCGATGCTTGGAGTTTAGACTCTTTAGAATCAGCCCCTATTGATGCTCATTATGTGACCGTGCTTCCAACTCCTTCGGACATCATTCATGCCATTTCTAAACCTCGTGAGCATCCTATTCATGGTAAATTTCAAGGAGTTGTTCGAACTCTCTCTCCTTGGGAATTACTATCTAGTGATATTAATGATTTCATGACTCCTTGGGCCGAAATCATTAGGGAAAATGCAATGTGTCTTGATGGGAATCGGGATTTAGTACCCGCTTGCCTTGCACATATGTTGTATTGTGTTGCCACCACAACTCCTTACAATCTCGCATTTTTCATGGCTAGAAGAATTAGGTTTGTTCTTCTTGAGTCTAAGTCAAGTCTTCCCTATGGAATGCTTCTTTCTCGTCTTCTTAGAAGAGTCCTTATTGACTTTCCGTCTCTTCTATCTTCACCTTATTGCTCCGTTGATCGTGTCATGTCTCCCATTCAAAAGAACATTTCACCCGAGATCAATGTAAACTCGAGTCAAGTCAAAAATACTTCTCAAGAAGAGTCTTTTAGCAACCCTCCTTCCAATTTCATCGACTTCATGACTTCTTCTATCTCAATTTCTTCCTCCCATGAAATTGATTCTGATTATCAATTTTATCTCAATCATCTTCTTCGAGAACGTCTCAGAAGTGAATCAAGAAATTAGAAGTTATGCTCATGATTATATGCCACTCTCATCAAGGACGGCTTCCTGTTTTCTTTTCTTCATTTGGTTGTGTATTGACTTATGTTACAAGTTTGGATTATTATTTATTTTGATCCTTAATGTTAATTATGCCATCATGTTTGTGATTTACATAGATTTGTGCATCTTTGTGATAGTTAGCTTACTTAGATTATGATCTGTAGTTAACTTTGGCTTGCGAATCTTTTGGGAAAAATATGGGTTTTACAAAAAGTGGGATGAAAGATTTTTTGAAACCTCTGGTAGTGGTTCAATATCGACCAGCGGTTCCTTATCAATAAGGAACCGCGGGTCCTAGATAAGGAACCGCCGGCCACTGTGCACGACAGCATCTTTTGCTTTACACTGTTTTCTTAAATCTATGTAAACCTTGCATGATTTTCAGTAATAAACTGCACATTTCCTTAACTAGCTTACCTAAATTCATTATTCACCTAAAATGATTTTAACCCATTACTAGTTTGGATCATCCCCTCACTCATTTAAACCCACCTTGTTTGCCATGTTCTTCACACATCAAACATACTTCCCTAAACCTTAAACCACCCTTGTCAACCATGGTGTGTACCAAAACCTCAAACACTTCCAAGACCTCCACCCCAAGGAAAACACTCAAAATAAGGATTAAGGTAGCCAAGCCTAACTCCTTACCTTTCCACACACCTAAGAATGAGATGGTTCCTATCCTCATTTATTCATCACCTTCCCCACCTCTTGCACCATGCAAGACATCATCCACCCATGGTACTAACCACTCCATTGGTTCTACATCCTCTTCATTCAACTTATGAAATGAATGAGCTCTCTTCACCCTTCATTCCAAGTGCACCCTTGGATGTGACCACACAACCCCAACCAATCCAAAGCATTCCTTTTGTGAATGACTTTGATGACACTTTGGTGACTTCACCATTTACCCCTCATAACTCACCCATTTCACCAACCTTGGATAATTTACCTCCACACTCACCCATTTCCCCTTTAGGAAACATGCCTCCACTCTCACCCACATCACCCTTGGAGAACTTGCCTCCTCCACCTCCACCCAACTCAAACATTCCAATTTTGGGTGTTCCACTTTCCCTCCTTTTGGGTGATCCATACTATGGGTTTCAATAAACACATGGTCCTAGTTGTCTATGTTGTCTTTACAACCACTACATCATCCATAACCTTAGGATGGATATGTATGGACTACATAGGAGGTTGAAGAGTTCTTGCCTGCCTTGTTCTCCATGCCTCCTCCTAGGAGATGAATGATGGATTTTTCTTAATAAGAGTTTTCAACAAAACCAAGCCAAAGAAAACTACTTATCTAGATTTAATGTTAAGCTAGCTATGTATTAGTTAGTTTTATTTGTCATTGTACTTGCTTCCTTCATGAATGTTTCATGTTGTTGATCTATGGATTTAGCTTTGTGTGTTTCTATCCCTATGTGCACATTAATCAACTTTAATTTGAAATTAAAATTGAACCTAAATCTATCACAACCTCTAAAAACTTGACTAAAATTGGTTCAAAATGATATCTAAATTATTTTGTCACCCTTTGTCAAGACATTCTTTGTGAATGTGTTGCTTTATGCAACCCTAGCATAGTTTGGTGCTAATAGAGGTAAAATTCCAAGATTTGCAACTTTTTGAAAAAGTCTTAGTTTTTCTCAAAAACCTGTAAAAACTTGGTTTCAAGTCCACTGGATGCGGATCCTTAAAGCCCCGCGGTTCCCTAGCGATATGGAACAGCCGGTCCCTTTAAGGTACCGCGGGCAGAAATCAGTTTTTGACGAATTTTTGGTCAAAACTTTTAAAACCCTTTACCCTGTCAAGATTCCTTGTTTACTCAAATTGACTAAACATTCCTTGACACTTCACATTTTGTATTCAAATTCTTACCTTGATTACATTTTACTTATACTCCAACCTTGAGATTTCATTCTCACACCTTCCCAACCTTGAGAATTCACTCTCACACAACCTTGAGATTTCATTCTCACACCTTCCCAACCTTGAGAATTCATTCTCACATAACCTTGAGATTTCATTCTCACACTCTCACAATGCCTAACTCCTACATTCCTAACCTTGACATTTCTTTGTCACAACCCCACTCACCCAAAGCTTCCTCATCCAAGCTTTCAAAGAAACCGAAAATATTGGTTCGACCTATTTGGGTTAAGAAGAATGAACCATCTTCGTCCAAACCACCCAAAAACCCTACCTTCTCTCCAATCAAGTATTGGAATGAGACTTATACCATAAACCCCATCAACGGAGCAAAATAAAATGTTCCCCCACCACCACAATCCTTCAATACCCCTCAACTCAATGACCTTTCAACCTTCCCAAACCTCACAAGGCATTGTGAAAACATTCCCAAACCCATTACCCCACCACCACCAAACCATAAGTTTGATGCCATACCCCCATCAAACGATTTTGTGTTGCATCATGCATCCTTGTGTGCCTGTTGTCGATTTCAACAAATTGAACTTGCTCATGTGTATGAGAAGTTAAATTTTCTTGAATTCCTCCTCACTTGACCTCCTATTCAAGTTTTCGTTCCGGTGGACAAAACTTCGAATGATGCATCGTCATCTTTTTAGTCTTTTATTTTTTTAGCAATCTTGGAAAATATCACTATTAGACTAGCTTATGCTTAGTGGTTTATTTTCCATATTTATTGCTTTTAGATACTCATATTGTGTGTATGACTATCTTCTTTGTTATGTCTTTTACTTTTATGTAACCTTTGTGTTGTTTGTGTGTTATTTCATTAGTTCTATTTTGAGTTGATCATGGTTAATTTTTACAATTGCTTATGGGTGATTCCATCAATTCTAAACTTTAACCCATTGACAAGCTTATCATCTTCATCGGATTGAAGCTTGATTTTGTCAATTACCTCTTTGTACATACTTAGCAAAATACTTGCTTCTAATTTGAGATTTCTTCTCTCTCTCCCTCTCAAGTTACTTAGTAGGTAGTGATCATATATACATTGGTGTTTCTTTCCTTTCTACTAACCTTTGTGTAGCATGTCACCTTAGCTCACAAACTTGGTGCCCCAAGCAAGGGGGAGCAACCACCAAGGGGGAGCTACTAGCAAAGTTCGATGTTCTTCAAAGACTTGTGCTAACCTTTTTGCTACGACAAAGGGGGAGAAATGATAGTGATAAACTAGTTAATAATTCCATATTTTGTGCTTCTACGTAAATGAGTTTATCGTTTGTCATAATCAAAAAGGGGGAGATTGTTAATGTAAGTGATGCCTAAAAACATTATTAGTTTTAACTAATCTTTCTTAGTTTTGATCACAACAAACCATACAACAAATTTAGTGTAAAACACAAAATGAATTATTTAACTAAAACTATCATCAAGGTAATAATCATATCACTAACCTTTCTTAATCATACTTAGTGATCATCAAAATGATTATCCTTAAAACTCACTTTTGTTAATATGACAAAAGACTTTTTAATAAACTTTTTTTAGAAAATGTTCTATTAAAATGGAAAATGAAAATTTGAAAATAGCATATTCCAAATGCTGTTAGAATATCCTTTGAAGGTTTCAAATACCTCAGATATTCCCACCCCACTAAAAGACAAAAAACGGAGCGTAGTCTAGTGGCGGTACCTTAAGTACCTACGCGGTTCCTTAGCGATATGGAACCGCGGGGTGAGATAAGGTACCGCGCACAGCTAGCCGTTATAGATCCGTTATACTTTGTCTCCTTTAAATAGTGGGTCAAATCTCATTTTCCAGCAAGCCTCTTGGACGTTATTTCTCAGCCCTCTTTGTATTTTCTATAGCATAATCATTAGTAAATGATCACTTAAATTGTTAAGGATGTTTACATATGATTATCCTCTTGATCCCCTCCTTTACCTTGTCCAATGAGAAGATCACTCACTCACTAGTGTTGTGATAAAGATGAATCTATGAGCTAGTCATATTCATCATGATACCCTTTTTGTTTTAGGTCAATCCAATGTATTTATGAATACTTGGACTAGTTGTGTTCATCCAAGTTATTTGTGGATACTTCGATTTGTTGTGTACATCCATTACATATGTGTTTGCTTGGATTTGTGTTGTGTAAATCCAAGATACATGTGTGTACTTGGATAAGTCTAGTTGAGTTGTAATAGATTTGATTAGGAGTTCTCACTAAACTATAAAGTGATGTGGTTGTGTCTTGTAAGTTCTCACTAAACTATAAAGTGACTAGTAGTTGTGTTGTGTGTAGTTCTCACTTAGCTTCAAAGTGAAGAGTCGTGAAGATTGGTTCTAGCTTTCGATTAGAACTCGACATCTAGCCTTGTGTCGTAAAATGGTGAAGTAGGCAACGTCGTAAAGATTGGTTCTACCTTAAGATTAGAACCCGACATCTAGCCTTGTGTCGTTAAATTGTGAAGTAGGCAACGTTGTGTAGATTGGTCCTAGCTAAATAGTAGGTCTCGACATTTAGCTTAGTGTCGGAAAATAATGTAAGCAACGATGTAAGGTTTTCTCCGCCGAGAATGGAGCTTGTGGATATAGTAGAAATCTCGAGTAGGTGTACTCGAGGAGTGGAGTAGAAACGAGGATAGAGCCTCGTTGTCGAACCACTATAAATCTTGGTGTCTTCCCACTAGGTTGTCTCCTTCCTTACTCTTTACTTATTTCATTATCATTACACTTACCTATTATCTTTTCTAGTGCATTTGAATTGAACCTAATCATTATGCAACTTAGCCTCAAGTAAAAGATAGTTTTGATACAAACCAAATTGAAAGTAATTTTAATTTGGTCACCAATCGAAGAGAAACTATTCAACCCCCCCCCCCCCCCCTTCTAGTTTCTACACTATGTAAATCCTAAGCACAGGAAATAATTAAATAAAACAACAAACGTCACCACATATGATTGAATAACATGATACAAACATAGTTCATATGGAATATGTTCATAGATTCAGATTTACACCTAGAACAACTTTGACGCACAGGCAAGCCGGGAATTTGGTCAGCGCTGAAGCATAACACCTCCTTCCTTAACCGGGTTCATGACCAGCGGTGCGTTATACCCACGTTATAGTTTGTCAAAGTTGAGTAGGCCGTTAAGTTATTATTGCAATTTCAATCAACGCAAATCATATGTCAATTAGATCTTAAAACAATTCATTAATTTTTATATGATTTAGTCCATATTAATTTTTCTTGTAAAAAATTACCCTTGTTTACAACATACAATCAATATAAAACGTATGAAAACAAGTAGGTGAAACAAAAACTAAATCAAATAGTCACATGCATAACAATTTATTCAAAGAACATAAAATCTAGGGTTTTTATAAACATAAAAAAGTCTTCCCAAATTTTAAAACTTTGAACCAAATAAAGCAAATAGCATATAAAATCCCATATGATCCGTGAAAACATGCATGTTCATCACGGATCTCCCACATAATCTTAACAATTAAATCTCTCTACGTATCGTAACCATACATGACATAACAGTTACTTCATGCAAGCATCTAAAGTATAATCACCATGTAAATTTTAGGGTTTAAAAACCTTTTTAAAAAAAATTCCGCTAAGCCGACATAATTTAAAAAACAAAACCCTAATTTTAATGAAAACCTAAAAAAACATCATGTGATTTTAACTCAAAACAATATTAGTTAAAAAAACTTTAGATTTCGATAATTATAAGATGTTAAAACGGCTTTCGATGCCACTGAAGGTTATTACACAAAACCCTAAATAAGATCAAAGCACACATAGCGGAAGCGATTTAACAAGATCATGATTAATAACACATTCATAATTAATCGAGGTAGGGTTACATACCTTTTACTAGAGCAATTCCACAAGAACACCGACGAATCACGAATTAGGGTTTATATGAAGAATACCAAGATATAGTTTATAGTGAAACTATATTACGCTCTTGTACACACGTAATGCAACAGATCAATCGTGAGGCTAGCACTAATAAACCGAAGCTTCAACACTTACGAATAATAGCTTAATTGAAAACAAATCGAAACCTTATAAGGGGTGTTTGTTGCGATCACAAGAAGAGAAGGAGAGGGGAGGGACAAAAAATAATGAAGACTTATGGGGTACTTATAGACTTGAAAAAACTTTTAATCAAAGTTATAAACGATTAAGGAAAGTAAAAACTTTCCCCTTCTCCCCCTCTATAACCGACGGTCGACATCCCCTTTGGGGTGTCTTCCGGAACCTTCCGTTTCTCCTTCTTTTAGTTTCCATAACGCTCGTTTACACTTAACTTTTAATTGTTAACGAACGTTAGTTAAACTCGGTTTATATTTAACAAATATAATAAAAATATTTATTAAAATTAATTAACCTTTACGTATTTTGTGCAATCCCGTAATACCGAGTTCGATTCTATCACACGACTATTTATTTTTATGTCCATAAACTTACACGAGAAACACACGTGATTAAGTGAAAAATAAGAAATTAAAGGATTAAGTTATGAAGTTCATAATTATTCTTGTTAAGTAACATTCCTTCATTTGAAAGTTATTTGAAAGATTCCTTGGATTCTCTTTAGTTACTTGAATAGTCTACCAGCGAAGGAAACTAATCTTATTAGATACCTTATAATAGAGGGGAATCACGTTTCCCTAGGAACAGTGATCCCCTCTCATACCTAATATTATATTCTCCTCCTCACACACCTTCTCCTCAATCACATCTTCCCCTCACACACCTTCCCCTCACAGCCTCACATCTCTCCCGCTACTGTAGACTGAATAAAAAAACACACAATCACATTAATTTTGGGTTTATATACTCTTCGTTCATTCTCTAAACCATTCTTTTCATGAGTTTGTAGATATGAGGTAAAAGTGTTTTGATCCAATTTGATCAGCACCTATTTAACGTGCCACCCTTCGTTGCCATTTCCTCTTCGTTGCCATCGTATGGGGTAGGCGACGTTGTTGGTAAGGTGGTGGCGTTGGTTGTTTTCATAGGTCGTTTGATTTATTGGGATCCTGATTAATGGTTGTCGATCGTTGTGGGATCTATTGAGAAAGACGTCCCTAATTTGGGGTTTGCTGGAAACCTCTTTCTTTGGACGCCTGTTATTGATTACGTGCCAAGTAGCCTTTTTAAAATACTGCTTTCGTTCTATGCCTTTGTATTTGTACTGGTTTCTATATTGGCCATTTTTTGGGTGCTTTAATTTGTTGGGTTGGTGAATAATGATTGGTGTTTTTTTCACGCCTTATATACGATTGTTACGCATGTTCTCGGGGCTTTGATTGTTTGGCAGCATTGTATGACCCGTCTTTTGGCGTGGCAAGTCTTTGGATTTGTAGCCGCGACGGGCTGAAGATCTGTTTGTCTTTTTGCCGTGAGGCCTATTTGATTTAATGTAGTTCATATGCCGGGTCGGATACCCTTTCCTTATATTTGTCGTTGCTGTTTTTCATTTGTTGTCTATTGTTTTCATGGTGATAGCTCATAACGAGCAACATTAACATATCTTGCCGGGTATCGCGTTTTATGTTTGCATCCATGGTCGCTGGCTATTTCTGTATGAGGTTACACACGTGATGGGTTAAAGATGTGGTAATGCGTTACATTAGCATTGTAGTTTTTGCCTTGATTATTTGGTTATGGGTTGTGATGACTCAAGGCGATGAAGATATTGTTTTACAACTCTGAGCCACTGCATTGTTGTTACCAATTTAAATTTGCACTTTGTCAATACATTATGTATTTTGATGGGGCCACGACAACTTTCTGAAAAGGGAAGGACAAAAGGTGTTTAAGCCTGTGTGACAGTGGGTTTAGACTATGTGGATGGTTTTACGGTTTACTTGAACTAATTTGAGGTCTTATGAAAATAGGATTGGAGGGTGAGATGAGATAATTCGTGGTATTATAAAATCACATTTGCAGCCATGGCGGGGCAAATTAAAAGATTCGTAGCCTTGCGGGGCAAATTATTAGATTTGCATCAATGGCGAGGCGACCATTTGGTCACAACCATGGCTAATATGTCAGTTAAAATCTCTTAAAAGGCGATGATGATAGTATTCGAGCGTCCCTAAGCGGACTAGAACAGGATTTGTATTGTGTGCCTCTTGGCGGGGCAAGCTTTTTATGTTTGCAGCCAGAGAGTGCATATCTTGATATCCGATGCTCACTTATCTGAGCCTCAACATAGCACAAAAATTTTTCCCTTTTTTATTTGACCTACATTGTGTCATCGGGTTTACGGATGGATTTGTGACTACCTTTACATGGTTTGTGTTATGTTGCGGTCTTTTAAAAGCGTATCAGCACAGGTTCGTTTACGCTCATTCATGATTCCTTTAGTAGTAGAAACTTTCAATATATAGTTTATTTGTCGTGTTATCTGAATTTTAAGTAGAAAAAATTCCAGTGATCGCGATATATACCCATGAATGTGGGTAGGGGCCTCAAAAGTCTAGGCCACTTGATGGTTTTTAGGAAGTATTATGAAGATTCTCTGATATGAAAATGATGTGAATTTAAAAATGCAACTTGCTTTTTTGCCATGGTCAATTACATCATGGCACATACTTCTAAATTAGACCAACTTGATTCTTTGTAACACATAATGTAAATTGGTCTCGGTTATCAGAATTATAAAACTGGCTGAAATGGTGTCTTATTTAATGACACGCATGGCGGCACAAGTAAACTAGAAGTATGTGGAAAGAGGAAACCAAGCGATTTTGGTTACAAAAATTTGTTACTTCATTTAACAAGAATAAAGTACGCGTGTTTTGGTGGAACCACTCAACTATATAAGATATATTGAACGAACAATATGTGTTTGTTGTTTGTAGGGAGAATGACTATGTTGTCGGAGCATTGCTTTTGATGCCGTCATTGTAGGCTTGTTGTTGCTGATGGAATCGCAGCCGGGTGCTGATGGGTTTGCAGCATGTTGCTCTTAGCTACACACAGTCGCACAACATAAGGAGCCTGCTGGAAGACAACTCAGGTTAGACCTTATATCCATATAGCATGAGGGTGTTTATCTGCTGTTAAAACACTTGCTAAACACCCCCCCCCCCCATTCGCTTTCTTTTGCACTATATGTGTGCTTGATGATGACGCGTTGCTGGTGTCCGCTTCGTGGTGTCGTCTGGCTGATGCAGATTTTTGTTTCTGCGTTCAGGTTTGTTCTTTATTTGATCTGTGTTATTTGGGATGCGTACATATGAGAAAAATGTGTTTGTTGGAATAATTGGAAAAACAACAGCAATTTATTTAGGAATGTGTGTTTTTTACACTTATTTAGCCTCTTTGTTAGAATTGTATCCTAGAAACTATTAGGGAATTTATAAAAGCTAATTAGGGTTTTTGACTAACAAGAAATTATTAGAGCTTGATTTTTTAACTCTAAAAAATGAAGATCCAAGATTAAAGCCTGGAACTGATTGCAATTATCAGTAAGACAAGCCACAAACAATGTTTCTTTTTGACGTGGTGTTCGGCTAACATTTGGTTTCATTGACTAAATGACCCGCCCTTGAAAACACCTCATATCTTTGAAGTTAGATAAGTTAGCATGGAGTTCAACTTACAAAGTTGTTTTCTTTAAAAATTCAAACTATGTTTTGATAAAAATGATGGAATCTTGATACGAGTATGTTAAAAAAAGGATTTAGTTACATTGTTTAAGTTACAAAATTATGATAACCAACTTTCAGTTTGTGTTAATGTTTTACAATGTATTGGAATAGGTTGAAAGGTTTGACAGCTTACTGATGTGTTGCCTAGCGACCAATATTCTTCACCAGCTTACTGATGTGTTGCCTAGAGATATAAAAACTAACGCGTCAGCTTGAATATCCAAATTGACCCAGGTTAGAACATATTTTGTTAAAAGTGGGTGGCTTTATAGGCCGCATTCAAACGGGTCCTTATGTGCCAAATTTTTTGTATATTTTTTGTTATTTCGGATAATTTGTATATGCAACATAGGCGTTCTGGTGTTCGTTTCTTGACCATTGATACGCGGATTTGACGTGTACGATCAAGCAGTGGTGAAGTTCTTCGGTAATTCAGGTTTGTACTTTTTTAGGATAATGTGGTTGTTACTGAAACCTGCTTATAAATATTTAGATAAGCCATCTACGTTTAGATTTACCGCCAGAGAAAAAGCAGGTAAGAGCAGTCGAAAACATGTTTTACAAAATTTTAGTTGTACATTTATAACTGTATGCTTAATTTGTTGTGGGGTTCTTCATACTCATATGTCTTCTGGTGCTTTGTCGGATCTTGGTCTGTAAATTATTTGGAGTTTGTCCCATATAAAAAAACCTCCTGGTACAATAGACCTTCTGGTAGTTACTTTAAAACAATTTTTGGAGTTTGTTGCAATTTGCTGTTTAGACTTGCAACTATATACAGTTTTTCAAATGGCCACTCATAACAAATAGGATGACAGGTGGATGGCGAACAACTTGCTACTGACATCCATTGTGGACTAATGAGATTATGTGCCTTTCATTTTCGTCTCATAAGCCCGAATTGAAGGAGAAGCTTCAGGAAAGGAGTATGTGAAAAAATTTTGGCCAGTGGGAGTGATATCCTACAACTCTCAGCAGGTACAGTAGCGACTTTTTACATATTACATATTCAGGTTGTTGTATATCTGGTATTTTTGAGATTTTTCATCGAGTTAAATTTAAAATACAATTTTTTGGAATCTATTGTGATTATTGCAATTGTGATTTCCGAATCATCCTATTGTCGTTATATATGCGTTATAAAGTTTACCCTTATGTCTTTCGTTGTTTCACAATATAGGATTTTTTTATTTTCATATTTGCTTTATGTACTAATCATAGGAGTCGCGTGTCTACTCAGCAGCAGTCGTTACTTCTCCAATTATAACTTGTGTATTTGGATTAATATTGACTGGGAGGGGCGTTTTAAGTTGTAAGGTAAATCTTATTTGTAACTCCTCATAACATATTCTTTGGTTTAGTACATTCTGGCTCAAAGAATGACCAGTGGCTCATACCTTATGCACGATCTCTCATGTCATCATTTTTATGAAGATATTGCAGAATCTTAAGGGGACAGCAGTGAGGAGGCGTCACCTTTTTAAAGCATTGGAAAGTAAGCATTCTCTTTTTTATACCTTATACAGTACAAAATATTGTGTTCTTAAGTTACTATAAAAGGGAAAATAAAAGAAAAGGAATGAAGAGAAGAGAAAGGGAAGGGACAACAGAGAATGCCACCATACATGTGCCATTTACATTGTAACATCAGGGGTTTCGTGTTCCCAAATATATGGATACCCTTCAAGGGAAGCAGGGGGCATTTTGCGGTCTTTAGTCTGTTCAGAGCACGCTAAACATCTCAAACTACCCCCTGCTTACCTGGAAGGGTATCCATATACTTGCGAACACAAAACTTCTGATGGGCGCACGTAGGCCTTGGTGCACCTGCAGCAGTGTTGCGCCTTCTTTTGACTAATCAGGTTGGTTTCCATCGTTTCAAGGCTGGACATAAGGACTGCTGTAATATATCTACGAAATTTTTTTCTGGTAGCCATAATTATCAAAAACAGTGCCCATGTTTTTTTGGTTTGCGTAGCTAAAAAGTTGTCTCATGGCTGTATGAGATTTCGTTACTCTAATTGGATGACACCTTTTGTAACAACATGATTTACGACGAACAATATGCTTAATTCACTGTTGTTCGGTGTCAACCAAAAACTGTATGATTGGGGTGAGTATTATCATAGTAAAACGCGCCGCGGCGGAGCGCGGACAAAATCCCTAGTTTGAATAAAGATGCAGCTTAGAATAACCTAGGTTGATTGAAAAGGAGTAAAAGGATGGAAAATCTTTGTTTGATGAAAATATAATAGCTATCTTAGTAGAAATTAGTCCAGTTGAGATTTTACATAAAGGAATTCAAGGTTTTTAAGATCGGGATTTTACTTAGGATCGTTTTCGTCTTTGCAAGATTGAGATCGTAAAATAGGATCGGGATCGTAAGATCCTACTATAATGTAATTTTCTTAGTAGTCTTTGCAATATTTTACAAATTTACAAATTATGTACATTGTAAACACACAATTATATGAATATTTCATAAAAATGTGGTCTTAAATTATGATTATGAAATGTTTAAGAAGATTTACGTGTTGTTTTTTAGATTATACAAAATAGAAACTATAAATTTGTAGTTTTTTAGTTTATCGTTTGAGAAAAAGTAAGATCGGATCGTAGTAGATCCTAAGATCTTATTATCAAGATCGGGATCCTATAAGATTTTAAGCATGCAAAGATCCTACGTAGATCCGTATCGTGTTTGCTTTACAGTATCATAAAATCATAAGATTTTAAAATTAAGATCGAAATCTTGACAGAATCATCATAAAATGAAACAATGCGGCATTTTTTTGTTAAACTACAAAATTGAGCTAATGTAGACGCACTTGTCGGAGATTCCATTTTTGCTCAACATGTTAGTAGGGGGTTTCCGTTAAAGAAATCTAGAACGAAATTTTTATACAGATAATAAAAACTAATTACATGCAGGGACGGAGTCAGGAGGTGTCTGTTGGTGCCCGTGATATTTATGAATTTTTTTGATTTAGTGCTAATATTTGCAAAAACATCGATTTTTTCTAAATGCATCTTAAATGTACCCTGTCTTTCGAAAATGTGTTTCTAGTCTTATTTAGTTAGTATACTTATAAATAAAAAACAAATTTTAACTTTTATAAATTACGATTCAAAAAGTTTTGTGTACCCGATCATATATGGTTCTGACTTCGTCCCTCATTACATGTATAAGCTTAATTTTCCCCACTTAAATAGGTTGCTTTAGGCCTATTTATCATTTAGATGCAACGGGGATAATCCTTTGTTTTGCTTCAATCAGTTAAATCCACAGCTTTTATATTTGTAAGTCTGATTTTGTATCTAGTATACGAATCTCATTTTGGTCATCTTATTTATTGCTTATAAATTCTCAACGCTATCATTTGGACGCATATAATGAATAGATTCATGTGTCCCAATTTCTGGTACACCATACACCTTTGTTGAGCGACAAGAGTATAGGATTATGTGTCCATATTCTAGTACACCATCCATCATTGAATTTTGATCATTTTGAAATTATTGCTTTTCAAGCCGATCTAAACCTTTTGAGGAACAATCTTAGTGGACAATTTTCATTGTCTTATCCAATGTTTTAAAACCCGGATCTTAAATCGACCGGGTCGAGTCGCCGGGTCCGGGTCAACCCGGGTCGACTCGGGTCAACCCGGGTTAACCCGGTTTTCTAAAAAAAAATATTTTTTATATTTTTAATAATTAACAAAATTATACTTATAAAAACCATAAAAACTTACGTATATTGAAAATATAAATTGTTTACCAACCAATATAATATGTAAAAATAAAATTTTGTCGCAAATACGTAAAATATCAAAAAAAATCCGAAAAATTCGAAACCCGGCCGGGTCTTGAGAACCGGGTTGACCCGGGTCACCCCAAACCCGCCGGGTCAATCCGGGTTTCCAAAATATGAAACCCGGGTCAATATGACCCGTTTTTTTGGCTGGAACCGGTTCACTCGGTTGACCCGGCCGGGTCAACCCGGGTCTAAAAACATTGGTCTTATCTAGTGTTAGCATTGTACAGTACTTTTGGCTAGATAATTATGGTTTTAGCGAGTGATTAGGGAAGACAGCATTCTTGGTTTAAGTAAAAGTAATAAGTTAGATATTAAAATAGAAGAAAGAACATGAAGAGTATGCATGGAAATAGAAAGAAATGATATAAAACTCTGGTCATGTTTTGTGACTTTCAAGATCAACCTAGCGAGATGCTTGATCATGTTTCACATAAATTTTTGGGGGAGGGGAGTTTGGTTAAAGTAAGATTAAAATACCTATTTGATCGTTTTAAGCAATTGGCAATACAATGGCTGGCAATTTAAATAGAAACTTTGTTTTTGGATACTATTTTATCGCTTGCCTTACAATTAAACTAAAGCATATGAATGATGTTGTGATTCTTCTCTCTTTGCTGATCGTGGTTGATATTTATTGACCACTACCAACTCTGCCCATCTTTTGCCATTTCTACTTTGATGAACTCTGTGACAATCCGTCAATTTACGATTGATATTTTATTCTCAAATATTATTTGAAAATATTATTTCAATGTTACAATATGAACTCACTTATTTTTGGGAAGAAATTTGGATTTACGTCTCGGAGTAGCATCGACTACGTCTAAACCGGAGGATTCAACGTTACGTGCTTACGTTTACATACACCGTCTTTGGTGACAGTCCGACATTTCAAAAAAATAAATTTATCCGTGAATATTATTTTGGAGTTTTAAATTTGTGTTAGTTCATAAACTCACAAATTTACAAGAAGAGATTAGGACTTACGATTTTATTTTAACGTCCTTTACGACTAAACCGGAAACCTTAGGATTACGTATTTACGTTTTTGAACTCCGTTTTTGATGAGACAATTTTTATTGGATTCGTTTTGTGACGTTGATTCATAATTTATAAAAACATTTTTCGTAAAACGACCCGAGGGCACGCAAATCTAGAAAACTAGAATCGAGAAATACCCGTAAACTAGTGAGATGGGACAAAATACATTGTCCCACCCCACTAGCTTAAATGGGACGGCACTAGCATGATACCACAAGCTCATGTGGCATCATGTTAGCTACAAGTATACATGTGTAAGCCATGCTTACTTTGTAAGCTAACTTACACCCCACTATCTCCAAAACTAGCAACCAAAACCACTCTTCTCATTTCCATCATTTCCCACTCATGCAAACCACACACATTTTCTCTCTACTCTCTCTATGATTTCGTGTATATCCAACCAAGAACACCCTCATTTGATCAAAATTAACCATAAAATCCTATGTTATTTCTACATATGTTGAAGCCCTCTTGAAGCTCTCTTGAATGGTGGTGATTATAAAATCCATGGAGGAGTTTTCATGGTGTCTTGGGACTGATTTTCCACAAGGTATACATGAAGAATGGTGGTCTTGAAGATGGTGTTGGCTATGCACAAGTTTCTCCATCAAAATCCATGTTTTGATCAAGCTACATCATCATGGTGGTATAAAGATTGTCCTCCTCATCTTCTTGTTATTTTTATTATGTAAACATGTATTTTATTTCCTATTGTATATGTATATGATGATTATATGATGATAAAAATGTTATGTGGGGATTTGGTGTTGATAAACATGATTAAAAAGGTGAAAAACCATAAGAAACAAGGTTAAAATCTTGGTTAAAATTGATGGCTGTATAAAACAGTAAAGAACCATATGGTAAACTGATAAAATGATGAAGTAGAATGGATTTACAGTAAGCTATGGGTTTTGTACACATGTGAGAGTTGGCCATGCAATGGAATCAAAATAATGAGTGAGATATGATCTAAACAAGTTTAGGGTATAAATCTGAGGTTACTGTTTTGGACGATTTTTAGAAAATACTTAAAGGATGATTCAACAGTAGCTATAGAAGAGTTAAATGTAGAACATATCATGTAGTTTATGTGATAAACATTTGAGCTTCTATCTCCATGTAGAACTCAAGATATGGCAGTTTTGGTGAAAGTGAAGATAAAAATCAGATTTTTGGAAATTAAAGTATATTACTATTATATAAGCACTCAAAATTTAATAGTATAAAATGTAAAGTTAAAACCCACTAACTTATGGATTTTATTTATATAAATATGTAAAAGGTTAAATAAGGGTACATTTTATAAAAATGGTAACTTGTTATGTTTTATAAGATATAAAACTATAAACTTGATTTTTACGACTTTTTCGGCTATCGCCGTAAAATTAACGTTTTTCGCCAAATAAAACTTAGACGACCAAACCCGTCTAATGTAAAGTTTATAAAAATCATATACTGACATATAAGTATCAAATACAAGTAAAAACAGATAAAACCCGAACTATAAGAAATACGGACATTTACGAGCTAATTAAGCATATTGGACTAATAAATGGACTAAATAAGATAAAAACTTGTAAAAAGAACTTATTGGGCTTAACCCATTTAGGCCCAACTTATAAAGTGTATATACTGATAATGTAAGTATAACAAGGATTAATACAAGTTAAGAACTTATAATAGGCTTATTGGACCTAAAACACGTAAATAGGTAAAACGAGAAAACTAGTATAAAAGTTATCGACACATAACTCTAAAATGAGTAAACGGGAATAGATAAACCCACTTGATCATCATATATATATAATCATCATATGTATACATAATTGCTATTTTTATAAAGTCATTGGACATGAGTCTAAGACCGAGTATTATTTGTCTAGGTTTCCGTGATTGAAGCACGTACCGTACGTCCGAATTGCCGATAACCCGCCTTCCCATATCAACGTGAGTTCATAGCCTCGCACTCTTTTAAATGTTTTATAAATGCTTTACAAACCCGCGAGGGAGATAACATGTTAGTTTTTATAAACTTAGGACACCATTTGTCCCGATTGTTTGTTTATTGATTTTGGACCCGAATGATTGAATGACCCAAATGTATGACCCGATAAAGGATTAAAGGACCCGATAGATGAAAACAAATGGATTATTAAAGTTATGTTATGTCACTAAAAGTCCCATTAGCATGAATTGTGAACTACCGGGAGTTGGTAGACGCTTATGCATTTAATAGTACTATTTGGGGACGATCACCCCAGTTCGCGCCTTGACGTTGATCCCCGTCGTGCCACATTGATTGGTAAGCGAATTTATGTATGAGAAGATTTCCATAGCGTGACCTTGGTGACGACACGCTACTTTAGATGGGCAAAATTGGTATCGGGTTAGCTACCCGTTGTTGGTTTAGTAAGGTAACAATGTCATGCGGCTTATAATAATCCAAAATTTACAAAATACTAATAGACGCTCCGAATTACGATGTATTGCCTGACTAGCAATACAGGGTCATACTACTGATATTATGTTCGTGTTTTGGTTTTCATAACCATATTCTTATAACGGATTTTATTTAATCTATACAACGTTGCAAAACGTATTGTATGATGTTTTTACGACATTGGCTCGTACAATGATTTTTAAGGCTAATGCCTGTATTATGATTTTCGATACGGATTTGTACAAATGACTTTGGCTATTTTGTGGCCTATTAAAATGATTTGTACAAAACGATTTTCAGTAATAATTTTATACTGATATTATATTGATGGTTTTATTAAACTCTATGAATTCACTCGGCGTTATCGCTGACCTTTTCTTTTAACATGTTTTATCTCAGGTACTTGAAGGTAATTCTCGGGAAGACAACAAGAATTCATGGCCCGCACTTAAAACAATATTTTCCATTCAAATACTTTGTAAAACTTTGTATGAAATATAGTGACTTGGGACCGATGTAACTTTGTTATTTATGAATGGAAATGATTTATTATTAAACGAAGCGATTTTTATGCGTTGTCTATGATGTGAGTAATGTGCTATCCCGTAACACCAACTAGTCTTCCGCTGTACTGAGTTGTATAAATTTGGGGGTGTTACAGTTTGGTACCAGAGCTCTCGTTATAGAGAACGAAATATTTTTAAAACCAAGGTTTTGAATAAAACTTTTCAAAATCTTTTAACTATAAACATTTTTCTAAAAATGTCTAAAAATCTTTTGACTATAACGGTGCCGAAGAATTCCCGAGCTACCGACAAGGCCAAGACTGAGAAGTGTTATTTTAATATATATATATATATAACTTGGATTATATATATACATATGATGTAATTTTATTACATGATTGTTTGATGATTATTTTGATTTTTATACGAGATATTTATACGACGTAGATTGTCACAAGTAACCCTAAATCCCCTAGTAAATTAGTCGAAGCTATTCTCGTAGGAATTCTAGCTATCCTAGATCTAAACCAAGTTGTGGATATTTATGATCCCAACAAATGGTTAATATTCGTAGAAACGTAGATATTAGTTGATTATGATATTGAAAAAGAATTGGCGAGATTAAATCTGATATCGATGTCATGACGATCTTTCCTTATAGAGTGGAGTTTGACAAAACGTTATCACCTGGAAAGATGTCATCTGATTCGTTGTCATCCAATTCTTAAATTGAAATCGAAAGGGTGAATGTTGCACTTGAGGCTGTTATTGGAACCATTACCCAAAAGCCTCATGCCACTAATACCTTTCCGAGAAGTCTAGTTGAATGATCAAGTCATTTCATATTAATGACTCATTTGATAATTGTTGTTGTAAGAGCTAATAGGATTGGAAATTAAGTATTGATTCATATTGAGATTGTATTGCCTTTACAAGGCCGAAGAATAAGATTGAAAGTATTGAAGAATGAAGTAGGATATCGACTTGAGTATAAAATTTGGATGAAACTTGAATAAAGTAAAATTTAACTCGTATGGAATATGAGATTGATAAGAGGAAGTCGTTAAGTTCTGTGATGGAATTATAAGGTTTTAATTGATTGTTGATTCGTATTAAGGGTTGTTCCTAGGCCATTGTCCACTAACGAGGATGCCCAGTGTCCAAGAAATAAATTGAAGAAATCTTCTTTTGAATTGAGACCGATGGATCTTCCAGGACATGTGGAACACCTAGTGACTCTTGTAGATTAGTATTCATTGTGGTATCTTTTAAAAATAATCCCTAACTTAACTGAGATATCAGTTGGTAGGATGAGTTCTGAGAATTGTATGACATAGTGACACGTAATGTGTTACGGTACAATTTTGACTTGTTTGCGATTAATGACAAAGACTACCTTTGATTGCTAAATTCTACATGTATCGATGTTATCTATCTTTTATTGCTTCGCCCTAATGTTCGCATTAGTGATGCAACCATTGAACAAGTACTCATCTTGATTTGAGTTACGATGTGGATTATTCTTGTTGAGTGCCATCAAGGTCATGAACCTCATGATTAATTGGCTAAGCTCATTTCCTATCATATTGTAGTTAGTTCTTGGTGAACAACTCTTCATCACTCTTTTGCAGATCACTAATTGTTTTTATAAAGTTAAAACCGTATCCTTTGAGAAAATTTAATTTTTATCACAATAAGGATTATTCAAAGTAAGATTTATAAGTGATTGATATCAAAATGAAGTCGTTTATAAGACGCTTTGGAAACTTAATTGTTTTCATAACAAAGAAAATCTTTGTAAATATATTTTTGATTCTTATTTAAGAATTAAGCATGAAAATGTTTTTATTATAAACATGATGATAAAATTTTGACGAACTGAGTATTGCATCGTTAATCTTGAAATTGTATATAGTTGCGCGCCTACATACAATTTGGAATGGACCATGCAAGGCTGATTAATAGTCACCATAAAACTAATGAATAAACACTACATTTTCTTTGAAGATTGTGAAAGATTAAATTTTATGAGATCTACAAGAAGTGAAAAATAAGGACATAATGTTAGGGACACCTACATATGTGCCTGTAGCATCTATTCTTCTGAATCGAATTACTCATCTGTGGAAATTGTCTTATTTGACAATTGACAATTCTTTCTTGTCCAATTCTCCCGTAGTGAGATTCTTAGGAAAAGTATTTGATTACCGAGTGTTGATACCCGACTGGATGTATTGACGTTCCTATCATTTCTTTTGATTTGATTTCATTTGAATGACCTGGGTAACGATCTGAGGAGCTTTCGAATGCGTACTCAAATTATGAAAACATGGGATATATTCATATTCGTTAAATGTTTTCGTCTGTATCTGATTTGAAATTCTCTCGCATAAATTATGCGTTGACCTTACTCTTTTAATTGTAGTTGTGTCTCCAGATATCCTTGAATTGTGAAGGATTATGAGTTATTATTAGTCTTTTGAGAAGTTCACATCTTATCGACGGTAATGAAACTGGAAAATTGATAATGCCAGTAGAATGAATTGATTGATTATGACATGACGACATTGTCTTAATTGATGGGAACTCGAGTAGAATTCCCCTAAATGATAAGATGTTGATTATCAAAAGTGATCTAAATAATTCTTGATGGATGACCATATCCTGCAGTTAGACTTGAAAAGTATACCGTGAATGGTTATGAACTAGTTATAGATATTGTAATCTAGAAGAACCTAATATGAATGTATTAAAAGATGTTTATGTTATCTGAAACTATAGGAGGTATTTGTTAATAAATTACCTAGACTTTCGCCATTAAGGCAAGTTGAAATGAGTATTGATTATATTCCCGGTGCTGCACTTGTGGCTTGTGCACTGTACGTCAGCACCATCTAAATTAAAGGAATTACCGTACAACTGAGAGAGTTGTCGGAGAAAGATTTTATTATACCAAGCCTGTCATCCTGAAGAGCTATGGTGTTATCATTCCTTATATTTATAGATTACTGTGACTGAGTAAATTGACAATCGAAAACGATATCCATAACTCGAAATGGAAGATTTGTTCGATCATTTACAAGGTTCTAGCGTATGTTTTAAAGATTTGATCCACGGCATGGTTATTATCAACTTCGCGTCCGCGAAAAAGATTATCTATTCCAATCGCCACATCTAGAACTTGTAATGAACATTATGAGTTCCATGTGATGTCGTTTGGATTGACCAATGCACATGTAGTATTCATAAATTCGGTGAATCACGTGTGTAGGCTGTAATTTGATAAATTCATGCTTGTGATCATTAAGGATCATTTATTTGTTTATAAGAATAAGAATGAGTTAATAATTATTTATAGATTGCCCTGAATTGGCCGAATAATTAAAACCTGAACCTTGAATAATTGATATGTGATTAAAGACTTAATACTTTACATGATTTGACTGTGTGATTAATAAGATAATGAAATCTAAATTGACTCTTCAAAAATTAAGAGCCCTTTTAAGACTTTGGATTTTATCAAAAAGAAATGGAAATATGTTTTGACGAATATTTTAACAAAGGATTTATAAGGGACTATTCCCTTATACACAAACCATTTAACTAAACTTCTGTTTAGGGGTAAATGTTTGTGTATACCTCTAGATAACTTAAAAAGGATTGAGGAAAACCATTTAAACCATAACATGAAATTTGAAACAACAAATTTTGCTTTTCAACTAAGAAAATTTTGACCAAAATATAAACAAAGATTTCTCGAACATTTTCGGATCTTATTAATTATTTTAATTATTTTCGATAAATCAACAAAAATCTTGTTAATTAAATTCAAATTAATTTTGAACATTTTATATAGTTGGTCGAACTAAGAAATTTAAAATCTTTATGTTTACATTTCATAAAAATTGAAAATTTATTATTTAATTAGTTGTAATAATTATCGACGCTTTAAACGTCGGATTGAGTAAAACAGATAAAGATAATAGTAAAGACGAAACTAAAACATAAAAGATATGAAGAAAGAATTTTGAAAAAAAAATACGGTTATGATATTTATTTCATCAGGAAAGGTGAACGTAGATACCGACGCATTATGTAGAAAAGATAAAGAACCAGTTAGGACATGTTCCTTAAAAATGAAGGTGCAAAATAAAGTGCCGAACAATATAAAAATAAACGATGTTTGTAAAAAGGATAATGTAGATAATAAAAGGAGTTCGCGTCTAATGTGAACCATTAAAATAAAGAAGCCAATAGCGTTAAATGTTTTAAAGGCCACTTGTGGTTGCCTAAATATGGAGGATTGTGAGATATAGTTATGTTGGAATTTGTAAGTATAAGTATTCTATTTATGTCATCTATGACTAAAAGTATCTTTGTCTGAAAAAGATGTACTGATGGCAATTATGAAGCCAGACATCGCCTCATACATTAGTAAACGTCTAGCTATTGCAAAGGTCATCATCTGAATTTGATTCGATTTAGGTCATCGTCGACAGACTGACCAAATCTGCTAATATCGTTCTCGTTAATGATAAATGAAAAAGACTTATGTAAACATAGCGTGCCTGTATCGATCATCTATATCAAGATCCTCGCTTCGCATCGAATTTCTAGAGATTTGCTCAGAAATCATTGAGAACGAACCTTGATGAGAGTATTATGTACCACCCCAAATCGAAGGGACGAGGTAAAGTAACGATACAAGGTAATATAAGTGCTGTTTTATGTTTGAATGATTGACCTTTGGTAATAGACCGTATAATCGTTTTCCTGTAGAGAGATTATCTTTGATAATCATCGTGTTAGGATTGAGATCGAATCTTGTTAGGATCTATGTTAGAGCATCTGTAAGCAAGAGTTGAGATGAAGACATCCGACATACACCCATTGTGAGTTGGACATGTCTTTTAGGTTTAAGGTTTCCTATGATGGCGAACCTAACCTTACAAAATACCCGACCCGCGAGATCTGAAATGATTGTTGAAATTAGGATTTGATTATTGACAGCCGGTAGTGGGCAAGAGGTTATGTGAATGTGAAATGTAGATCTTGAAGTGCCAAATGGGTAGCAAAGTTATGCCATAATTTTTAAACTTGGAAAAATGAATTCATGATCTGACAAATCATGGGATATAAGTCCCCGTTGTATGGGACCATTGAAATGATGTAAAAGTTGGGATTGAAAGGCATATAAGCTGGATCTACCCTAGGACTTCAAGAACCGCGTGAATTATGTTTCGTAAATTGAACTTGATGGAATATCTATCAAGTGAAATTCTGATTATTCTTAATAGAGCTTAGATCGGCGAAAAGTTGCATTCATCAAAAACCTGTGAACATCATGGATAGAGAAAGTAAGTCAACATTAAGCCTGATCTTATTCCCGTAGTTATGTTTGATGAAACTCGCGTATTGTAATGAATTACACTTGTGAGAAAAGACCGGATGTGGAGGAAATACCCACATGGCTTTAACTCTATAAGAAGCGAGTAGTAAGGTAAGATGATCTTTGAGGACAAAGATCCTGTTTAGGGGTAAATGCTGTGACAATTCGTCAATTTACGATTGATATTTTATTCTCAAATATTATTTGAAAATATTATTTCAATGTTACAATATGAACTCACTTATTTTTGGGAAGAAATTTGGATTTACGTCTCGGAGTAGCATCGACTACGTCTAAACCGGAGGATTCAACGTTACGTGCTTACGTTTACATACACCGTCTTTGGTGACAGTCCGACATTTCAAAAAAATAAATTTATCCGTGAATATTATTTTGGAGTTTTAAATTTGTGTTAGTTCATAAACTCACAAATTTACGAGAAGAGATTAGGACTTACGATTTTATTTTAACGTCCTTTACGACTAAACCGGAAACCTTAGGATTACGTATTTACGTTTTTGAACTCCGTTTTTGATGAGACAATTTTTATTGGATTCGTTTTGTGACGTTGATTCATAATTTATAAAAACATTTTTCGTAAAACGACCCGAGGGCACGTAAATCGAGAAAACTAGAATCGAGAAATACCCGTAAACTAGTGAGATGGGACAAAATACATTGTCCCACCCCACTAGCTTAAATGGGACGGCACCAGCATGACACCACAAGCTCATGTGGCATCATGTTAGCTACAAGTATACATGTGTAAGCCATGCTTACTTTGTAAGCTAACTTACACCCCACTATCTCCAAAACTAGCAACCAAAACCACTCTTCTCATTTCCATCATTTCCCACTCATGCAAACCACACACATTTTCTCTCTACTCTCTCTATGATTTCGTGTATATCCAACCAAGAACACCCTCATTTGATCAAAATTAACCACAAAATCCTATGTTATTTCTACATATGTTGAAGCCCTCTTGAAGCTCTCTTGAATGGTGGTGATTATAAAATCCATGGAGGAGTTTTCATGGTGTCTTGGGACTGATTTTCCACAAGGTATACATGAAGAATGGTGGTCTTGAAGATGGTGTTGGCTATGCACAAGTTTCTCCATCAAAATCCATGTTTTGATCAACCTACATCATCATGGTGGTATAAAGATGGTCCTCCTCATCTTCTTGTTATTTTTATTATGTAAACATGTATTTTATTTCCTATTGTATATGTATATGATGATTATATGATGATAAAAATGTTATGTGGGGATTTGGTGTTGATAAACATGATTAAAAAGGTGAAAAACCATAAGAAACAAGGTTAAAATCTTGGTTAAAATTGATGGCTGTATAAAACAGTAAAGAACCATATGGTAAACTGATAAAATGATGAAGTAGAATGGATTTACAGTAAGCTATGGGTTTTGTACACATGTGAGAGTTGGCCATGCAATGGAATCAAAATAATGAGTGAGATATGATCTAAACAAGTTTAGGGTATAAATCTGAGGTTACTGTTTTGGACGATTTTTAGAAAATACTTAAAGGATGATTCAACAGTAGCTATAGAAGAGTTAAATGTAGAACATATCATGTAGTTTATGTGATAAACATTTGAGCTTCTATCTCCATGTAGAACTCAAGATATGGCAGTTTTGGTGAAAGTGAAGATAAAAATTAGATTTTTGGAAATTAAAGTATATTACTATTATATAAGCACTCAAAATTTAATAGTATAAAATGTAAAGTTAAAACCCACTAACTTATGGATTTTATTTATATAAATATGTAAAAGGTTAAATAAGGGTACATTTTATAAAAATGGTAACTTGTTATGTTTTATAAGATATAAAACTATAAACTTGATTTTTACGACTTTTTCGGCTATCGCCGTAAAATTAACGTTTTTCGCCAAATAAAACTTAGACGACCAAACCCGTCTAATGTAAAGTTTATAAAAATCATATACTGACATATAAGTATCAAATACAAGTAAAAACCGATAAAACCCGAACTATAAGAAATACGGACATTTACGAGCTAATTAAGCATATTGGACTAATAAATGGACTAAATAAGATAAAAACTTGTGAAAAGAACTTATTGGGCTTAACCCATTTAGGCCCAACTTATAAAGTGTATATACTGATAATGTAAGTATAACAAGGATTAATACAAGTTAAGAACTTATAATAGGCTTATTGGACCTAAAACACGTAAATAGGTAAAACGAGAAAACTAGTATAAAAGTTATCGACACATAACTCTAAAATGAGTAAACGGGAATAGATAAACCCACTTGATCATCATATATATATAATCATCATATGTATACATAATTGCTATTTTTATAAAGTCATTGGACATGAGTCTAAGACCGAGTATTATTTGTCTAGGTTTCCGTGATTGAAGCACGTACCGTACGTCCGAATTGCCGATAACCCGCCTTCCCATATCAACGTGAGTTCATAGCCTCGCACTCTTTTAAATGTTTTATAAATGCTTTACAAACCCGTGAGGGAGATAACATGTTAGTTTTTATAAACTTAGGACACCATTTGTCCCGATTGTTTGTTTATTGATTTTGGACCCGAATGATTGAATGACCCGAATGTATGACCCGATAAAGGATTAAAGGACCCGATAGATGAAAACAAATGGATTATTAAAGTTATGTTATGTCACTAAAAGTCCCATTAGCATGAATTGTGAACTACCGGGAGTTGGTAGACGCTTATGCATTTAATAGTACTATTTGGGGACGATCACCCCAGTTCGCGCCTTGACGGTTGATCCCCGTCGTGCCACATTGATTGGTAAGCGAATTTATGTATGAGAAGATTTCCATAGCGTGACCTTGGTGACGACACGCTACTTTAGATGGGCAAAATTGGTATCGGGTTAGCTACCCGTTGTTGGTTTAGTAAAGTAACAATGTCATGCGGCTTATAATAATCCAAAATTTACAAAATACTAATAGACGCTCCGAATTACGATGTATTGCCTGACTAGCAATACAGGGTCATACTACTGATATTATGTTCGTGTTTTGGTTTTCATAACCATATTCTTATAACGGATTTTATTTAATCTATACAACGTTGCAAAACGTATTGTATGATGTTTTTACGACATTGGCTCGTACAATGATTTTTAAGGCTAATGCCTGTATTATGATTTTCGATACGGATTTGTATAAAATGACTTTGGCTATTTTGTGGCCTATTAAAATGATTTGTACAAAACGATTTTCAGTAATAATTTTATACTGATATTATATTGATGGTTTTATTAAACTCTATGAATTCACTCGGCGTTATCGCTGACCTTTTCTTTTAACATGTTTTATCTCAGGTACTTGAAGGTAATTCTCGGGAAGACAACAAGAATTCATGGCCCGCACTTAAAACAATATTTTCCATTCAAATACTTTGTAAAACTTTGTATGAAATATAATGACTTGGGACCGATGTAACTTTGTTATTTATGAATGGAAATGATTTATTATTAAACGAAGCGATTTTTATGCGTTGTCTATGATGTGAGTAATGTGCTATCCCGTAACACCAACTAGTCTTCCGCTGTACTGAGTTGTATAAATTTGGGGGTGTTACAAACTCTCCCTCAATAATGCATTTAAAGTCTATATGCTGGAGATTGCTAAACAATGCAGAGACCAACTTATTGCTTTATGGTTGTATGATTGTATCCTTATCTTGAAATAACAAACCTCATATTCGAAGAGTTGTGAGAAATTAAATTTCACTGCTTTATTAAGCTTCCTGGTTATGGTGGCTTCTCTTCTCAAAGACAATTACTGCTGATACAAACACCAGTGGACATTATAAATCATCAAACGAGCTCGGAGTGATGACCTATAGAGTGGTGGCTTGGACCCAAAGGGGTGCCAACCGTGACCAACATAGCCGTGACCAACGAGGACGTTGGTTCTTCAAAGGGTGGGGTAGTGTTATGATCCCACATCGGCCAAGTATGACAATGGTTGATAGGTTATAATGTCCAGATGTCCCCTCCTCAAACAAGCTGACACCTCAAACAAGCTAACTTTTTGGGTGAATTCTACACTTAAGACTTATTAACCGATTTCAAGCCTAGTATCCCATAGGTTCGTATCAGGGTCCACCTTCCATATGTTGGGCTACATTGTTGCCTCAGCTGATTTATCCTTTTATGTTTTATCAAATCCTTGTTGGTTGCATTTGGTTATAGTCTCCATGTGGGGAAGGTCAGGGGTTCGACTCCTGTCATTCCCCATATGGGGGATTTTTCCAGAATTGGCATCCGGGTTTTAATACCATCGCAATGCCTTGAAGCCCCTTAATGGGAAACTGAATGGCTAGCATGGGGCTTGATATTCTCTTCGTGAGATGATTCGAACTCGGGTTGAGAGACTTGGTGCCTCGGTGGCACGCAGGTGCCTCGGTGGCACGTAAGATACTCCGCTGCACCAAACTGCCGTTAAAAAAAATAAAAAAAAATCCTTGTTGCTTGTGTAGTTTATTGTACATTCACCCTTAAGTTACCCTTAATATATTGGGAGAATATTATAGATCAAGGAAGTGAGATGTTAATTTAGGGCCCGTTTGTTTGCCAGCTTTTACTTTTACTATTCGGATTTAACTTCAAAAACCATGTTTGGTAAGAGAGCACTAGGCTTAAAAGTGGGGCTTATCCCCAAAAATAAAGGGGTACACAAATTTGGTCATAGATGGTTGGTTTTGTACGTAGACAATGACAAGGCCCCACTCTAAAATCATTATTTTTCAAATTGTATAAGCCACACATTATTTATATTTTATTCTGATATCAATTATTTATTATTTTTATATTATTATTTAATTATTAAAAAATAAATACATTTTTTATTCCAATCTTAACTTAACATAAAACAAACAACTTTTTTTTAGTACCAATCTTTTACTCTTAAACCACCTACTTTATAAACCCATACCTAAAGTAAAATCTGACTTTAAACCAAACGGACCCTTAAGTATTAGGTACTGAAGCCATGGAGGGGTATTGTAATGGGTGAATCTTAAGGATACGCTTTAATGAGGTTAAAACTAAAGTCGTCTAAAACCAAGTTACTCTGCTGTTTATATCAGAATGTTTTTTAGAGTTGGACATGGTCTCACACTCTCACATATTGCATCTCACCCAATAAGTGATGGGGCTTGTCTTATTGCTCATTATTGTCTCTTAAGTGTAATTGGTTTTTAGTATGCTAAATTTAAGATATGTATGAAGATAACTAGCCGGCTACCCGCGCAATGCGGCGGTGGGTAGCCGGTGTTTAATTTCGTGGATTTGGCTAAACCACGAAGCCATAATTATAAAAACGAACATCTTTTCTGGAGACGACGATCACAATTTTTTTTGGCACCTCAAAGTTAGAGATAATTGTTTCCATAAACCTGTTAGACAATGGGTTTTAAAAATGCTTTTATGGATCAAGCTATAGCATGATTAGGACATTTAATTTTTTGTTGTAACTTCTAATTGTATTTAAAAATACTTAAATTTTCCGTTACAAAATTGTATTGAGTTACAATTATTTATAGACTTTTAATATGTATTAATTTATTAGGAAAAGATAAATCTTTTCATTGTAAGAAATTTTGGAGGCTTAATTTTTAAAACTTTTAATTATAAAAAAAGAGTTAAATGTTTTATATAGTAGTATAGATATAGATAAGAAGAAGAAAAAAAGACTGAACATGGGAGTAAACATTTTAACTCCCACGTAATTTAGACCTATATCAAAAAGAGTAACAGTACTATATATATCATTTATTTTCTTTATTCCCAATGTGGGACAAATTTTATCGCAAATTCACAATGTTCTAAGCATATAATTTTACAATAGTCGGTATCTGTTCATTGCAACGGCGGATACCCGTGTAATAAAAATTTTGAGCAAGCAATTGTACTTTCATTATATACTTTTTCATTATTAGTTTTGTCGGTTTTACTTCATAGCAAAAGTAACACATGGATGCGGTTGTAAGGTCTTACGATTATAAATGCTTGTTTATATTTCGTTTGATGTAAAGTAACTTGTAGATACATAAAGTACATCATACAACCAAAGTTATGAAAGATTATTGTAATTAAGAAAGAAAAAAGTTAAATGAAATGCCTTAAAAAAAGTAGAATTAAACAAAATATTGTATATGTGTCTTAATTAGTCATCTTTTAAGACCTCCTAATAACAATGACCTATAGTCGGTTACACGTACATTTGTGCAAACCAAATTGACATTCCACTTAAGAGGTTATCAACAACTATAATTGATTTAAGTGCTAATGAGTTTGTCACCCTTTTCATCCCACATGAGCATCATGACCCAATACCAACAACAAAACATAGAAAATGAGAAACACATTAGATAGGTACTAAAGCGGCCGAATAAACAACATAATTCATATATCTTATAAAAGGAATAAAAACTGCAATAAGTTATCGAACACACGAAGCAACACCATTGATATATCCAGGAAGCACCATTCAAATATATCTATGTATTTCAAAAGACACACATAAAATAAAAAACACTAATTTTGCTTAATAGCGAACATGTATGACAAGATAGAATAGTCCTATATGTTTTTTTCATAAGATAAAAAAAATGGGCAAAAAGAATAATAGTAGTAAATGAAACTACACGCCTATACTTCTTCCCAAAGATATGATACCAGAGAGTTAGATCTTTTTGATGTTAAAGTTCAAAGTTCAAAGTGGCTAGAGAAAGCAATAAAGAGGACGAAACCATTACTTAATTGCCCATGGTCTCGATCACTGTAACATCAAAGACGCAGTGACGAAGATGACAAATTTTTAGTTACTCGAAGATCACGCTTAACTATAATCGGGTCACGTTTTGGTACACTTTGTAATCTGCATGTGTATGTGATGCTTTTATAGAGACTTTTACAGTTTCTTATTCTCTAGCAATATAGCATTAGCCGTTACACTTTGATGAATTAAAGTTACAAGTTTTAACACAATTGAATGTTCGTTCAAATAGGTATTACATTTGTTTAATGCATATTTAACACAATTAAAAGTTTAAATGAATATTACGCTTTTTTAGTGGCTGTAACAGGTGCATGAATGGATGTTACTTTTTTAGTGGTTTTAACACAATTAAATGTCCGTTCAAATGGTTAATTGGTATGTTATAACATTTTGGATTTAACTGATCAACTGATATTAATTGGTCAACTCATATTACTTTGTATGCATAGTAAGATTATTGCTTAATATAGAAATGTTTGAGACTGAAAATATTAAGACTTCTAAATATGGAAAAAGGTTTAAATCTTTTATAAAGTAGTAAGATTACTAGTTTATTGAGATGTTATATTCATGATAAAGATAATTGTTTTATGTTTATACTACTTCGTAGTTGTTTGTTTTATGTTTATACTAGTTAGTTATTCATCGTAATAAGATGGCTCTATATATAATTTGGAAATAAAATCATTATTAACAAAAATAAACAATATTATATGATTCACGTCTAAACTTTTTAGCCACTCATAACAGTCCCAGAATGTCGCCTAAGGACTGTAGTGGTGGCAATTCGGGTTGACATATTATTTATATAATCGGGTCAGCCAACTTGTTTACACATAACCTGAACCTGGCCCATTTAATCCCTATATATACTTGGGTTTCGGGTTAAATATATTACGCGGGTTGAATAGGTTGAACGGGTTTCAAGTTGACCTATTTAACCCGTTCATATACAAACAGGCTCGCAGATTTACTTTGTCGCCCTCATGTGAGAACTTAGTCACCAAGCCATTACTACTCTGACATGAGCTCGCTGCCAGTTCCGAAGAACCCCAGTTCCGAAGAATCGTGGTAAGGCGGATGTTATCTTATGAACCAAGGATCTTTGCTAGCCACATCCGATGTAATATTTGCTTAGGGTGTCATAGTCACCCCTTAGGGACTCGTCGTCCTCGATGAGGTTTGTCCCACCATCCTGAATGGCGTAGGAGTGGCTCAGGTTAAACGGGGTTGTGGGTCGACTCGCTTAACCTATTTATACCCTTGTAATATGATATAAATAATTTTTAGTTTAGAAAATATCTTAAACGGGTTGGTGGTTTGACCCACTTAATTTATTCTCAACCAGAACCTTGACGTGTTTAATAAACGGGTTAGATGGGTCGACATAAACCCGACGCGAAATCTATCTAGACTGAACCCGAACCTGTTAAGATCGATAGCCGAAAAAGAAAAACTTTTGGTAAAGTGATTATCTCAGATCTGAAGGTATGTTTGGTTCTCACAAAGGGAACATATAACATTTTTAGCTCACTCACTTATAGAAATGTTTCCCTTGTTAGTCTAATGATGGGTCTCATTTCCAACTTTCGTTACTTAGGTGTGAAAAACTTGTTTGTGTTAGATGGATAAAACCCATCAATATTATGTTTTATTCATCCACTATATATAGTGGTGATTACATAAAACCCTAATAGACCTTAAACCCACAAACCGGGTTGGGCCATACTTATTCACTAATATTCCCCTGCAGCCCGAGCGGCGAAATCGTGAAAGCTCGGACTGGAGTAGTAAAGTGGGAAAGAAACAAAATAAAACATAACTAAAGCCCTGCACCTTCGAATATGTTCCTTAACTCCAACCAGATCAACACAAATCCACAAAGCCATGCACAACCTCTAATTCTTCTTCATAAACATCAACAGTGGATTGTGACCTTTGCACAAACATCCAACTTAATAGACAACCGTGTGGATTTGTGACCTTTGCACAAATGACCAACACAAGAAGATAAAACAGACGAGTTTAGTGGTTTTGTAGAGTTGAGCGGAAGATTAAAAATTTTAGGTTGTTAGATCAAAGAAACAGTACAACCATTGAAAAAAAACGAACAATAAGATGTAGCTTACTATTTTTATTTCATACCGAAACTAATCTATAGCGAGAATATCCTATTGAAAGTTTTCTTTCTTTACTTTGCCAATGAGGTTCCTTATTGTCATTCCCTAATGACGTAAAAAGCCAAAGCCATTAATGACGCTATTATGAATTAAAAGGATTTGGGATCTGAAACGAAGGAACATTTGCTTTTTTTTAGATCGGTTGTAACTGAAGGAAAAAAAAATATGATTTGTAATTTTTTTATTTTTTATTTTGAATAGGGTTATAGTTTGCAACTGAAGTGTTTTAGGTAAGGACCAGGGTTTGTGTGAAACAGAGGAAGAATGTTTAGGGTATAAGATGGGTATGGTCTGATACCATGTTAGATGAATAAAACCCATCAGTATTATGTTTTATTCATCCACTATATATAGTGGTGATTACATGAAACCCTAATAGACCTTAAACCCACAAACCGGGTTGGGTCATACTTATCCACTAATAGCTTGTTGAGTTATATTTAAAAAATACTCAAGATGTCTACTTGCTTCATAAAAACGTTAACGGTTTCTTTTCCAATAGGAAAATCTTCAATATATTTATGTCTCTTGTAAATCGTCCAAGTTCTTAGGATGTAAATTTTGTTAACAGCGGAACAACATAGGCTTCTATCAGGTTCCCACACATTTATTACTCTCAACGTTGTTGTTACCGACTAATACGAAGCTTTTAGCCAAGTAAGAAAATTTTATCGTCCGATCTTTTCGAATTGAAAAAGGGATTTACGTGCGACTCATCCGTCTTTTGGTGGAAACAAAGATTTGTCGTTGTAGTATATTTAAATTGCAAGACTTTAAATAAATGACGGTTAATTAAATCTAAACTAGTTAAAACCTAAATGTGCAATATTAAAACTTTTAAAAGTAAATTAATTAAAAGACTCAAAATTAAAGCGTGACAAAAATTAAATCTGACAAAGTATTAAAAATGTAACTTAAACACAAAACAAAACAAAATTTAATTCCACCCCACAACCATCGGAATGTCTGATCGGAATGCAGTCACCATGTCCATCGAAATCCAGATCGCAAAGTAACGTCGGAATGAGTCTGTCGGAATAATTAAGGTGCTATCTATCGGAATGTATAAAAAAACTAGTCCTATCGGAATGTAAGGAAAGACAATCTATCGGAATAACACTCAGATCGGAATGATGCTCATTAAATTTGGGCAGCACTTCGACTTAAAATACCTCAAGAGCCGTCGGAATGTGCGATCGCAATGTGCGGTCGCAATCCCAGATCGGAATGAGGGGGTTGTTTCTGATCGGAAAGTACCGTCGCAATGTTCTGTCGCAATAAACTGTCGGAATCCAATAACCCTATTCCAACACTGTCACCATCAGAACGTTAGTGAGGCTATCGCAATGTGTAAAATCCCTTCTTTTCCGATGGAAAGCAAATCCGCATAAGCACAAGTGCAATAAGCTATGACTAATAAGCTGAATTCAAAGACTTGAATAAAACAGAAATAAAATGAGACAATTAGCAACAAAGTTAAAAACTTTTTCAAAACACGAAATAAGAAAATGAAATAAGCAAACTTTTAGAAAAATTGAAACTTTTTAGAAAACTTAGAAAAACAAATAAGCTAAGTACAAAACAAGCCAATAAGATTGTCAAACTTATAGCTTATCTCATACGAAAACTTAGATAAAAGTAAAAAGGTGAACTTTTTAATAAAATAAGCAAAGAGATTAAGCAATTTCTTGCTTAATCCGAATTTAAAACAAACCAAAAACAAGAGAAAGGTAGAATGAGAATGATAAAATGAAACTTGATCAAAGGTAAATAAAGATTGAACAACAAAATTAAGAACACTTACTTGGAATTAAAGGAATTAAAGTGCGAGACAATTACTTAAATGGCAATGAAATAAAAGTGCAAGAAAATGAAAATGGTGGAAGAGCTAATTTGTCAATTTAGCCAACAAAAATGAAATTATGACTAATGGTCCTATTTATAGGAGGAGGAGGAGTATGATGGAAGCTTTCTCCTCTCTTTCTTTCTTTCTTGTCTTTTCGTCTTTTAAGTTATTCGACTTTTTCGACTTTGTCTCGGGGTTAATTAAACTCGTCTTGTAATTCCTTCATAAATTATACTTGAGTTCTTCGGCTTTATTAAACTTCCGTCTTTGGACTTTTTCTTCGATAAATCTTCAGAATAGGCCTTGGACTTCCGTTCATTTTGCACTCTTGATCTCTTGACTTCGTCTTTTGTCTTTTTCTTCGATAAAAGCCCGTGAAAGCCCGTGTTTTCTTCCCTTTTTACATTTTGATCCTAAAATCACAACAAAAACACAAACCACGCATAATTCTGACATTTACTACATAAAATACACGTTATGGTCTTGTTTTCATTATAATTAAGTGGTAAAATGATGGTTGTTTTCACACCTATCAAATCCCCTACACTTGACCATTGCAATGTCCTCATGCAATGCATTAATTACAAAGCAAGATTACACTTTTCATCACAATCAATCCACATTGGCCTTTATTAAAGAGATAGAAAATAACAAAACAAGTAAAGAAATCAAAGACTTACCTTAGGGTTTTGGAATGTCATGAATATTATCATCCTCAAGTTTCATGTTCCCCATACCAAGATTAAAAACGAGATCATTGTTATTATAAGTTAGCAAACTAACACAAACTCATGTGGGCCAATTATTCACTTAGACTCCCTTATTCCTAGGTGTATCTCTTATATTTTATTGTTGTCTTGAATGATCACGAGGATGCATTGTTGACTTATTTCGATAGTTATTATGGCTGAAAATAAAGTGGGACGATTTAATCAATAGTTAGATAAAGGACAAAATCTTTTAAAACTGATTCTCAGGACCTCATAAAGTTCATATCTTGGCATAACTCGCTTCACGATTTTAGACCTTTCTCGGACCGATATTTGGCAGTGAATTCATACTTCAAATCTTGAGAGACGTTCATGAAATAATGGTCTTCTCTTCATAATAGGAATTTCTTCAGTTGAAATTTTGAGAGATTCTTCATACTTGGACCACGAATTCTTCATTTTTCTCCAATCTTTATTTTGGACTTTGATATACAACGATCTGCCTCCTTTTCGGACTTGGATCTATTTATCCTCATACCTTGTTAGGGCCTTTTTGGATAGATTTCTCCATGATCTTTTGGGGAGTATTTGCTTTTCGTCGTGTGTCTCGATCCTTCATATTGATTCTTGATAAATGATTCTTCACATCACTTGGGATCTTTAGCAACAAAATGTAGCCCTCATGCCTTGTTAGGGCCTTTTCGAACTCGCCAATCTTCGCATCCCGCTTCAATAAGTTATGCCTTGGCTATGAACTCTAATTAATACCGAGCAACTTTTAAACGATCTTGGGCTAGAAGCTAAGTAACTTTTCAAATCGTACAACCTTATTTATTGCAGATAAATTTATTATCAAGCGATGGGAGAATAGGCTTATAATCAACTCACATAAATTCACGAAAGAATACCAAACTTATAATTGACTCTATCATCTCTCGTCCTCCACAGTTTAAAATCTCAAAGAATGAGACTCATGGATGCTTAGCCAATTAAATCAAAGTTTTGGGTTTTCGAGTCATCTATAGGATCTTGCAAATTCTTAGACTTTTTCAAGTTTAGAATTCGCATTTTAAAGTTCCCTTGATAAACGACTCTCTAGGATCAATTATAGGAACTTGCGAAAAGTTCTTGTTCTTAACCCGTGAGAGTTAAGACTTTCACGTTTTAAAGCTCCCTATATAAAAGCCTAGCAAAACTTGACTTAAACACGTTAAGGTTACTAGCTAGAGTAAACTTAGATAAGTAAAATCGGGTTGAGTCAAAAGATTCACAACGTTTGAAAATTAAAACCACTTTATTAAAATTTATTCTAGTAAAGAAAGAAAATAACAATACAACGGTAAAACTACTAGGCCAAAATAGATCAAAAATTTTGAAAAATGTCGGAAAATCAATTTTCTGTTTAAAATGAGGACAAATACAAGGAAAAGGCCACTTAACTTCGATAGAAGTCCCCCTACACTTGATATAAACATTGTCCTCAATGTTTAAGCATGTGGGAGTAAACTCCCCTACACTTAGGACATTGTGCACGTTGATTAAATCTTGCTAAGGAAAAGACAACTAACGAGATTCCTATTTTACTATTGAAGAATATAAAATAGAGAATCAAAAGAGTTTAGGATAGAACCAGGAAGACGGAAACACGGAATCACGGGTCGTCAAAAATCATCAAGAGTGAATCATTGAACACTCGAATCCCTGAATATGAGAAGAGAGGAAATAGCAAACACCAACGGGTCTCCCCTACACTTAGGATAAAGATAGCTAAAAGATAGATACTTGGGTTTCCTCCCAAGAAGCGCTTGATTTTTGTTCACCGAGTCGTGAGCCTGACTCGACCTTGATTAGCATAGGAAGAAGCTTGAAAAACATCCACCGGGATCAAATACATAGTTTTCGTCCATCAAATAGCACAAGCTTAAGGCGAACAAGGCAAGCCAAAGAAGTGTAGGAAAGGTTCCCTTAAGCAAAGATGGAGCATGGTGGTAGTAAGGGTGATGAGGTGCAAGCATATCTTCAAAAGTTCCAAAAATCTTTCCTTTTATTTCATCAGATGGATACTGAGATGGCTTGAAAAGTGCAATACCGGGATCGAACACCTTTTTCTTTAGGGGAAAATAACACTCAGGCTCAGCAGATCTTGAATAAGATCCGATCATAAATCTCGCAATCTCATCCTCAGAAGGAGGATAGAGAGGAGTTAAGACATAAGTGTCGCTGATATCGGTGTCGGCCGGCTTCTTCTCCTTTGAAGTGGGTTTCTTCATATCCAAAGTAGGATAAAGACCATAATCATCAAAGTCTAAAGGAGGAGCATCACTCTCATTTGGGAAGTAAGTGTTGAGAAAAGTAGCAAAGTCTTCCTCAAATGAGTAGTCATCTAAAGTAGGATCAAGTGTTGTAGGCGGAGGATCTTCATCATGTGAAGAATCACTCGAGAGAGTATCAGCCTCATCAAAATTATCATAAGTGGGCATGTCTGGATACTCAGAAGTAAAATCATCATAATAATCTCCATCGGAACTAGAGTCGTCATCATAAGCATCATAGATCGGTGGAGAATCATAAATTGGTGGAGGATCAGAATTGGAGAGAGAATCATCCACATCATCTTGGAACAGTGGATTATCATAGCGAGAGTCGAATAGAGGATTGTTGTAGACGACTAATAAGTGTGAAAACACTTATCCTTTTACCACTTATTTCCAATAATAACAAGACCAAAACGTGTATTTTATGTCGTAAAAGTCGGAATTATACGTGGTTTGTGTTTTTATTGTGTTTTAGGACCAAAAGATGAAAAAGGAAGAAAACACGGGCTTTCATGGGCTTTTATCGAAGAAAACGAGAAAAGACGAAGTCAAGAGATCAAGAGTGCTTAAAGAACGGATGTCCAAGACCTATTCTGAGGATTTATCGAAGAAAAAGTCTAAAGACGGAAGTTTTAATGAAGTCGAAGAACTCAAGTCTAAATTAAAGAAGAAAATTATTAAGACAAGTTCAAATCCCGAGACAACGTCGAGAAAAGACAAAGAATTAAATCGAGTCGAGAAGAAAAGAAAGAAGGAAGCACACCACACATGCACTTCCCATTTTCCCTATAAATACCCTCCTAATCACATTAGGAGGGGAGCTAGCTAGTTTTAGTTTTTCATTTTTCCTTTCTAGTTTTTAGAGAGAGAAAGTTCCAAACTTTCTCTCACTAAGTTTTCATCTTTTCTTTCTTTTAATCTTTCAAGTTTAAGCTTTTTGTATTTGGATTTCATTAATCAAGTTCAAGTTAAGCTTTTTGTTCATTAATCTCTTTCTACCTTTCTTGATTTTAGTTTACTTTTGGTGCGAAATATTTATGATCCGTGTTGATCTTGATGTTTTCGTGCTTAAAAAGTTAATCTTTTTATTTCTATATAAGCTTTCAAATGGTTAAGCTTTAAGATCTTTGTGATTATTGGCTTATTTGTATGTTTAGCTTATTTATTTTTTTAAAAAGTTTTCTTAAAAAGTTTCATCTTTTTATGGCTTGATTTAAAAGATTGCTTATTTAAAGTTTGGAAAAGTTGTTATTCGTACTTATTTAGTTTGTTTCTTTACTGATTTGGTTAAGTCTTGGTGTAAGCTTATCAAACATAGCTTATAACTTGGCTTATTTTCGAACCACAAGGTAATCGGAAAAGGGTAAACCCTTTTCCGATTAGGCATTCCGATTAGTCCCTCTTTATTCTGATCACTTGATCGGATTAGGGTTTTGCTTTCCGATTTGATCACTGGTATTCCGATCACTAAGATCGGAAAGGGGTTTTATCATTCCGATTTGGATTCCTTTCTTGCATTCCGACTGTATCATTTCAACGTATTCCGATCTGGATCCCTTACTTGTATTCCGACTGAAGGACTTATTGGATATTTCGATTGGTTTTGATTTCAAGTATTCCGATTGTGTCCCCTTTTACATTCCGATAACCTTGCCTTGTCATTATTCCGATTAAGCATTCCGATTTGGCCTCATTCCGACCTTACATTCCGATTGAAGCATTTTTTTAGACATTCCGATTAATCTTTCCGATCAGCTGTATTCCGACGGGATTCCGTCCAGGGATTCCGACGGACTTAATTTCTTGTTTTTACAAAGTTTTCAAGTTTTAGATTCATTAAGTTTTCAAGTATTTTTCTAATCTTGTCTTTAAGTTTTCAATCATTTATTATTAACTCGTCATTTTAATTTAATCTTTAAAGCTTTTACTTTACTCAACGACATTTTCATTTATTTGCTATTAGTTTAAAACTAGATAATCAAACCTTTTTATCTTCCACCAAGAACAATTGAGTCGCACTTTTTACCAATAATCAATTCGAAAAGATTCTAACAATAAGATTTCATACGAGGCTAAAAGCCTAGTATTAAATGGCGCCGCTGCCGGCTCTTTTCGTTAAGATTAAAGGTTTTAAGTGAGAGACGCATTGGATTTTGGGATCCGTTCATCTTTGAACGTTATTTTCCTTGCTTTAAAATTTTCAAAAATCAAAAAAAATATAACATTTTCAAAAATACAAAAAAATTAAAATACATAAAAAACCAAAAATATTTCTGCTTTGTTAGTTCTTTTGCAGGTGTATGCGCACTCGATCAACGTCTTATCAAGAGCCCGAGACTCTCGATAACTTAGACATGGCCGGTGCACAACAATAATAATAATCCACCTCAAAACAACATGAATAATAACAACAATGAACCTCTACCGGACAATCGTCCAATGATCGAGCTTTTGCAAGCACATGTAGAGGGCAACCACGATGCTATTGTCATACCCGCGATTGGAGCCAACAACTTTGAGCTCAAATCCGGCTTTATTCAAATGGTCTCTGCTCAACCATTATTGGGGCGTACCATTGATGATCCTCATGACCACATCAAAAGGTTCCTTCAACTCACGAATACGGTCAAATTCAATAGGGTTTCACAAGAGGTAATTCGCTTGCAACTTTTTCCTTTCTCCTTAGAGGGACAAGCCCGGCATTGGCTTGATAAGGAACCGCCACAAAGTATTCTTACGTGGACGGACTTAGAGACCAAATTCATAAACTACTTTTTCCCACCCTCTCGTACTACCGCTTTGCGGAATGAAATCATTACTTTTGAACAAAAGTACGATGAGACTTTTAGTGAATCTTGGGACCGTTTTAAAGAACTTTTAAGAAAGTGCCCACAACATGGTTTTACTAAAGTGCACCAAATTAATACTTTTTATAATGGTTTAAGCATGAATGACCAAGATTCACTAAATAGTGCCTCGGGGGGTAATCTTTTGGTTAAGTCTGCTAATGCCGCTTGGGATATTATTGAGTACAAGTCTAGAGTGCAAACCAAGAGTGTTCGGACCAATGTGGCTAGTGCTAGCACTAATGAGAGCGACAAGAGACTTGATAAGCTTACTTCGCTTGTTGAATCACTTGCTCTCCAAGCCGCTAACAATACTAAAGGTATCACTGCCCAAGCCAATGCTATGACTCAATCATGTGATATATGCGGGGGGATCTCACTCATACACCGATTGTCCTTCAACCCATGACAATCCGGAAAATGTGTATGCCGCCAACGGTACCTATTCTACGGGAGGCTATCAAGCACGTCCTCAAGGTGACCGCAACTTGCTCAGCTATCGCTCAAACAACTTTCTTTCACCTCCCGGTTTTCCCCCACAAAACCCAAACAACCTCAATCGCAACAATCAAAACCAACCTCGTGTTTCAAATCAATATCCAAACCAAAGAAACCCATATCCACCTCAAAGAAACAACCAAGTTTACCAACAACCTGCTTATCAACCACCCGCCTACCATGCTCCTCCTCCCAACCAACCCACCGCATTACACCAAGATGTTGAAACCTACATGAGGACTAATGACGTGATCGTGCAAAATCTTCAGCGGGAAATGGCCAACATGAAAGCAGATATGGTGAAGCAAGGGAATGATCTTCGTGCTGATATGCGAAACACTTTGGCAAGTCAAACGAATGACTTGAGGAATATAATGGCTAGTTTCTTCCCATGTAATCAAGCCACTGGATTGGGTTCTCTTCCGAGTAACACCGTTGCTAATCCAAGAGGGGAGATGAAAGCAATCACCACTCGCGGTGGAAAAGGTTTAAAGGAACCCGAGCTTCCTACACCTTCACCGGTGATTGTGATAAAAGAAAACGAGTCTCCTTCTCTGAATCCTCCATTTTCTATTCCTCCAACCTCTACTTCTCCAATTCCACCACCTTATACTTCTACCCCTCCACCACCCACGGATGTGAGTGCGAATTCTATCCCAAAGCCTTCATCTCAACCCAATATACCTTATCCTTCAAGGTTGAGGAAAGATAAATTGAAGAACAAGGATGATATTCAGGTTTCGAACTTTCTTAAAATGTTTAAACAACTGAATTTCAATATCTCCTTTGCTGAGGCTCTCGCTCACATGCCCAAATATGCTAAAATGTTTAAAGATCTTCTCAGTGATAAGGAGAAACTTCTCGATATTGCTCAAACCCAACTTAATGAGAATTGCTCCGCAGTTCTCTTAAGGAAATTGCCCACCAAACTTGGTGATCCGGGTCGTTTCTTAATTCCTTGCAACTTCCCGGGAGTAGAGAATTGCATGGCCCTAGCCGATCTAGGTGCTAGTATTAACTTAATGCCATTAAGTGTTTGGAAGCAATTATCTCTCCCCGAGCTAGTCCCCACACGAATGACTTTGGAATTAGCCAACCGTACGGTTGCTTATCCAGTGGGGATAGCCGAAGACGTCTTCGTTGGCGTTGACAAATTCACCTTCCCGGCGGATTTTGTTGTCGTTGACTACGAGATGGACCCTCGTGTTCCATTAATTGTTGGACGTCCATTCTTGAGGACCGGTCGCACTCTCATCGATGTAGCCGCAGGCAAATTAATCATGAGAGTTGGTGACGATAAAATCGTCTTCAACATGGGTAAACTTTCTAAACAGCCTTCTGAAAATGAGAGTGTCAATTTCATTGACGTTCTTGATGAGGCTTGTGAAAAACATTTCAAAGACGCTTGTAAAAGTGGTTCTTCTTCTCTTCCCATTTTTGAGACCGTTGCCTCTATTGCTCCATCACTGACTCCATTTGGAGAAAGTGATTTCATCTTGAAAGAATTTGAAGCAACTTTGGGAGATGTGGACTTAAAATATGACGATTCTCCCTCCAATTGGGATGAAGACATTCGTACCATTGAGAAACTTCTCAATGAGGACCATATTTCTTCACCATCTCCTAAGGATATCTCTATCGATGAACCGAATCTGACTACGCCTTCCATCGAAAATCCTCCGGATTTAGAGCTTAAGGACCTACCGTCTCATCTCGAGTACGTTTTCCTTGAAGACAACAAGAAGTCACCCGTGATCATCGCTAAGGACTTGAAAGAAGAAGAAAAATCCCGACTTATCAACGTGTTGAAGAATCACAAGAAAGCTATTGCTTGGAAGATCTCTGATATTCATGGAGCTGATCCTCACTTTTGCACACATAAAATTCTCATGGAGGACGACTTTAAACCCACTATTCAAAGCCAAAGAAGGGTGAATCCCAAGATCCATGACGTTATCAAAAAAGAGGTTATCAAACTTCTTGATGCGGGAATGATCTATCCTATCTCGGATTCACCATGGGTTAGTCCCGTTCATTGTGTGCCTAAGAAAGGCGGAATCACCGTTGTTCCCAACGAACACAACGAGTAGATTCCTACTCGTCTCGTTACAGGGTGGAGAGTTTGTATAGACTATCGCAAACTCAATGATGCTACGAGAAAGGATCATTTTCCCCTTCCTTTCATGGACCAAATGCTTGAACGTCTAGCGGGTAATGACTATTACTGCTTTTTAGACGGTTTCTCGGGTTATTTTCAAATACCCATCGATCCCTAAGACCAAGAGAAAACCACATTCACTTGTCCTTATGGAACATTTGCTTACAAAAGAATGCCCTTCGGCTTGTGCAATGCTCCCGGGATATTCCAAAGGTGTATGATGGCTATCTTCCATGACATGGTTGAAGAAACTATGGAAGTCTTCATGGATGATTTCTCGGTTTATGGTGATTCTTTCTTTGCTTGCCTTGCCAATTTAGAACGTATGTTTAAGCGGTGTAAAGACACTCGCCTTGTTCTAAATTGGGAAAAATGCCATTTCATGGTGAAAGAAGGCATTGTGCTAGCACACAAAATCTCCAAAGCCGGTCTTGAAGTGGACCGTGCTAAAGTCGATGTTATTGCAAAACTGCCTCCACCTTCAACCGTGAAGGGTGTGAGAAGTTTCCTCGGTCATGCGGGCTTCTATCGCTGATTCATTCAAGATTTTTCTAAAATCGCTCGCCTAATGACCCACCTCTTAGAAAAAGATACTCCTTTCATCTTTTCCAAAGAGTGTCTTGAATCCTTCAATCTTCTTAAGGATAAGCTAACTAAGGCACCGGTCTTGGTTACCCCTAATTGGGAGCTACCTTTTGAGTTGATGTGTGATGCTAGCGACTTTGCTATTGGAGCGGTTTTGGGCCAAAGAGTGAACAAACACTTCCAACCAATCCACTATACTAGCAAGACAATGACGGGGGCTCAATTGCATTATACCACTACCGAAAAAGATCTTTTAGCAGTAGTGTATGCTTTTGAAAAATTCCGCCCCTATCTTGTCCTTTCTACCACCATCATGTATACCGATCATTCCGCGTTGAAGTACTTGTTAACTAAACAAGATTCTAAACCAAGACTTCTTCGCTGGGTTTTGCTACTTCAAGAATTTAAAATCGAAATTCGTGATAAGAAGTGAGCCGAAAACCTAGCTGCGGATCATCTCAGTAGACTTGAGGATCCTTATCAAGGGGATCATCCGAACAAAGAGACCAATGACTCTTTTCCCCTTGAGGCATTAATGTCTATCAATCCAAATCTCGATGACACCCCGTGGTTTGCGGACATTGCAAACTACTTAGCGGGTGAAATTCTCAAGGAAGGGTTAACGTCCCAACAAAAGAAAAAGTTCTTTAAAGATATCGAACATTATTTCTGGGACGACCCTTACCTCTTCAAACAATGTGCGGATCTTGTCTTTCGTCGATGTGTTGATGGGCCGGAAGCGGTACAAATCCTTGACGCTTGCCATAAAGGACCCACCGGTGGTCACTTTGGTCCTAATTACACCGCGAAGAAAGTATTCGACTCTGGATTTTATTGGCCCACCATTTACCGTGACGCTCACAAAATAGTTAAACATTGTGATGCCTGCCAAAGACAAGGCAAGATCACACATAAAGATGAGATGCCTCAAAATTTCATACAAGAATGTGAAATCTTTGATGTATGGGGCATCGACTTTATGGGGCCATTTCCATCATCCAAAGGGAACAAGTACATCCTCGTAGCCGTTGACTACGTTTTTAAATGGGTTGAAGCTAAGAATCTCTCTACGAATGATGCGAGGGTGGTTGTGAACTTTTTGAAGCAACTTTTTGCTCGATTTGGTGTTCCTCGTGCTATAATCAGTGACCGCGGGACTCATTTTTGCAATGATCAATTTGCAAGAGTCATGGCTAAGTATGGTGTTAATCATCGTCTTTCCACCGCCTATCATCCCCAAACCAATGGTCAAGCCGAGATTTCTAACCGTGGATTGAAGCGAATTCTGGAGCGTACTGTAGGAGAGCATCGTGCCTCATGGGCCGATAAGTTAGATGGTGCTTTGTGGGCTTTCTGTACTGCTTATAAGACCCCGATTGGTTGTACACCTTATCGTCTTGTGTACGGGAAAGCATGCCACCTCCCTATTGAGCTGGAACATAAGGCATACTGGGCCTTCAAGTGGGCTAACTTCGACATCAACAAAGCCGGTGATCTTCACAAGATTCAACTCAACGAGCTTAATGAATTGAGGAATGAAGCTTACGAGAACTCATTGATCTACAAAGAGAAGACCAAGATCATCCATGATGCAAGGATTAAGAACCAAGAGTTCCACGTTGGTGATCAAGTCTTACTTTTTAACTCTCGGTTGAAGATCTTCTCGGGCAAGTTGAAGAGCCGCTGGTCTGGTCCATTCACCGTCGCCAAAGTCTTTCCATATGGCACCATTGAGCTTTCTCAGCCAAATGGGCCTAATTTTAAGGTGAATGGCCAGCGTGTGAAGTTGTACTTTGGTGAGGACATCTCTCATGAGATGATTCCATCCCTCACCACGTTTCCCATGAACTAGTTTTCGGTCGAGTCAGGCTCGTGACTCGGTTATCAAAAACAAGCGCTTCTCGGGAGGCAACCCCGTATGTGTTTGTTGTCTTGTTTCTTATTTTGTGCAGAGATTCAAGCTTCAAAGAGCACCTTGATGACTTTTGACGAACCGTGATCCCGTGTTCTTATCTTCCCGGTTCTATCCTAAACTCTTGTGATTCAATATTTCATATCTTATATGTTCACATTGAATTCACTATAGTTGTCCTTTCCTTAGCAAGATTTAAACAAAGTGCACAATGTCATAAGTGTAGGGGAGTTTACTCCCACATGCTTAAACATTGAGGGCAATGTTTATATCAAGTGTAGGGGGACTTCTATCGAAGTAAGTGGTCTTTTCCATGAATTTGTCCTCATTTTAACCGGAAAATTTGATTTTTCGACATTTTTCAAAATTTTTAATCTATTTTCGCCTAGTTGTATAGTTGTATTTTCCTTTGTTATGGTTATTTTCTTTCCTTTGCTAGAATAAATTTTCAATAAAGTGGTTTTAAAATTTTTCAAATTCGTGAATATTTTGACTCAACCTGAGTTTACTTATCTAAGTTTACTCTAGCTAGTATCCTTAACGTGTTTAAGTCAAGTTTTGCTAGGCTTTTATATAGGGAACTTTAAAACGCGAAAGTCTTAACTCTCACGGGTTAAGAACAAGAACTTTTCGCAAGTTCCTATAATTGATCCTAGAGAGTCGTTTCAAGGGAACTTTAAAATGCGATTTCTAAGCTTGAAATAGTCTAAGAAGTTGCAAGATCCTATAGGCGACTCGAAAACCCAAAACTTCGATTTAATAGGCTAAGCATCCACGAGTCTCATTCTTTGAGATTTTAAATTGTGGAGAACGAGAGATGATAGAGTCAATTATAAGTTTGGTATTCTCTCGTGAATTTATGTGAGTTAATTATGAGCCTATTCTCCCATCTCTTGTTAATAAATTTATCTGCAATAAACAAGGTTGTACGATTTGAAAAGTTACTTAGCTTCTAGCCCAAGATCGTTTAAAAGTTGTTCGGTATGGATTAGAGTTCATAGCCAAGGCATAACTTATTGAAGCGGGATGCGAAGATTGGCGAGTCCAAAAAGGTCCTAACAAGGCATGAGGGCTACATTTTGTTGCTAAAGATCCAAAAGTGATGTGAAGAATCATTTATCGAAAATCAATATGAAGGATCGAGACACATGACGAAAAGCAAAAACTCCCCAAAAGATCATGGAGAAGTCTATCCAAAAAGGCCCTAACAAGGTATGAGGATAAATAAATCCAAGTCCTAAAAGGAGGCGGATCATTGTATATCAAGGTCCAAAATAAAGATTGGAGAAAAATGAAGAAGTCGTGGTCCAAATATAAAGAATCTCTCAAAACTTCAAGTGAATAAATTCCTATTATGAAAAGAAGAACATAATTTCAAGAACGTCTCTCAAAGATTCGAAGTATGAAGTCGCTGCCAAATATCGGTCCGAGAAAGGTCTCAAATTGTGAAGCGAGTTATGCCAAGATACGAACTTTATGAGGTCCCTAGAAGCAGTTTTAATAGATTTTTTCCTTTAGCTAACTATTGATTAAATCGTTCACTTTATTTTTGGCCTAAATAACTATCGAAATAAGTCAAACAATGCATCCTCGTGATCATTCAAGACAAAAATAAAATATAAGAGATACACCTAGAAATAAGGGAGTCTAAGTAAATAATTTGCCCACATGAATTCGTGTTAGTTTGCTAACTTATAATAACAATGATCTCGTTTTTAAGCTTGGTATGGGGAACGTGAAACTTGAGGATGATAAACGTTCATGGCAGCCGAAACCCAATGTAAGTCTTTATTTTCTTTACTTGTTTCTATCTTTTTATGTTCAGTATTTAATAAAGGCCAAGGTGGGTTATTTATGATGGAAAATGTAAACCGTGCTTTAAAATTAATGCATTGCATGAGGAAATTGCAATGGTCAAGTGTAGGGGATTTAATAAGTGTGAAAACACTTATCCTTTTACCACTTATTTCCAATAATAAAAAGACCAAAACGTGTATTTTATGTCGTAAAAGTCGGAATTATGCGTGGTTTGTGTTTTTATTGTGGTTTAGGACCAAAAGATGAAAAAGGAAGAAAACATGGGCTTTCATGAGCTTTTATCGAAGAAAACGAGAAAAGACGAAGTCAAGAGATCAAGAGTGCTTAAAGAACGGATGTCCAAGACCTATTCTGAGGATTTATCAAAGAAAAAGTCTAAAGACGGAAGTTTTAATGAATTCGAAGAACTCAAGTCTAAATTAAAGAAGAAAATTATTAAGACAAGTTCAAATCCCGAGACGACGTCGAGAAAAGACAAAGAATTAAATCGAGTCGAGAAGAAAAGAAAGAAGGAAGCACACCACACATGCACTTCCCATTTTCCCTATAAATACCCTCCTAATCACATTAGGAGGGGATCTAGCTAGTTTTAGTTTTTCATTTTTCCTTTCTAGTTTTTAGAGAGAGAAAGTTCCAAACTTTCTCTTACTAAGTTTTCATCTTTTCTTTCTTTTAATCTTTCAAGTTTAAGCTTTTTGTATTTGGATTTCGTTAATCAAGTTCAAGTTAAGCTTTTTGTTCATTAATCTCTTTCTACCTTTCTTGATTTTAGTTTACTTTTGGTGCGAAATATTTATGATCCGTGTTGATCTTGATGTTTTCGTGCTTAGAAAGTTAATCTTTTTATTCCTATATAAGCTTTCAAACGGTTAAGCTTTAAGATCTTTGTGCTTATTGGCTTATTTGTATGTTTAGCTTATTTATTTTTTTTAAGAGTTTTCTTAAAAAGTTTCATCTTTTTATGGTTTGATTTAAAAGATTGCTTATTTAAAGTTTGGAAAAGTTGTTATTCGTGCTTATTTAGTTTGTTTCTTTACTGATTTGGTTAAGTCTTGGTGTATCTTATCAAACATAGCTTATAACTTGGCTTATTTTCGAATCACAAGGTAATCAGAAAAGGGTAAACCCTTTTCCGATTAGGCATTCCGATTAGTCCCTCTTTATTCTGATCACTTGATCGGATTAGGGTTTTGCTTTCCGATTTGATCACTAGTATTCCGATCACTAAGATCGGAAAGGGGTTTTATCATTCCGATTTGGATTCCTTTCTTGCATTCCGACTGTATCATTTTAACGTATTCCGATCTGGATCCCTTACTTGTATTCCGACTGAAGGACTTATTGGATATTCCGATTGGTTTTGATTTCAAGTATTCCGATTGTGTCCCCTTTTACATTCCGATAACCTTGCCTTGTCATTATTCCGATTAAGCATTCCGATTTGGCCTCATTCCGACCTTACATTCCGATTGAAGAATTTTTTTAGACATTCCGATTAATCTTTCCGATCAGCTGTATTCCGACGAGATTCCGACCAGGGATTCCGACGGACTTAATTTCTTGTTTTTACAAAGTTTTCAAGTTTTAGATTCATTAAGTTTTCAAGTATTTTTCTAATCTTGTCTTTAAGTTTTCAATCATTTATTATTAACTCGTCATTTTAATTTAATCTTTAAAGCTTTTACTTTACTCAACGACATTTTCATTTATTTGCTATTAGTTTAAAACTAGATAATCAAACCTTTTTATCTTCCATCAAGAACAATTGAGTCGCACTTTCTACCAATAATCAATTCGAAAAGATTCGGACGATAAGATTTCATACGAGGCTAAAAGCCTAGTATTAACGACAAAATCATTAAGCACATTAATCATATTCGCCGATTCTCTTCCATAAGATTTGTTTGTGATCTTCCCCATTTCGAACACTTGTGCATCATTCCTGACCCTTAAGATTAACTTACCTTCGGAAACATCAACTAAAGCTTTTCCGCTTCTCAAGAATGGCCGACCAAGTATTAAAGGAATACAAGGGTCCATTTCATAATCTACAACAACAAAGTCGACCGGAAAAGTGAAGGTGCCAACTTTAATGAACACATCTTCGGCAATACCAACGGGGTAAGCGAGAGTGCGATTTACAAGCTCAAGAGTCATCTTCGTTGGTGTAAGATCGGGTAATGATAAGTTTTTCCAAACACTTAAAGGCATCAAATTTATACTTGCCCCGCGATCGGCTAAGGCAGTAAATTCGTCGGTTTGGTTAAAAGTACATGGTAGCACAAAACGACCGGGATCTCCAAGTTTTTTCGGAAGTTCTTTAAGAAGGATTGCAGAGCAATTTTCATTCAAGCGAGTATTAACAAACTCGGCCATCTTCTCCTTCTTATTAAGCAATTCCTTAAACATCTTGACAAATTGTGTCATTTGGGCAAGAGCTTCAACAAGGGTAAAGGTGACGGTCATGCCGACAATCTTGTCCAAAAAGTTAGAGACTTGAACGTCATTCTTAGTCAAAATTCTAGCCTTGTCGAGTCAAGAAGGGTAAGGAATGCTGGGTTTATAGGTGGGAGGTGGGGTTGGTGAAGGGTTCTTCTTGGGTACATCTTCATGACAAGGCGGAGACGGTAATGGTGAACTAATACTAGGTGTGGGAGTAGTAGGGATAAATGGTGGTGGAGGAGGTGTAGATGGTGTAACTGGGGGTGGGATAGATGGTCCTACTAAAGTAGCTCCACTACGGGTAGTAATAGCACTCACATTCGCTCTCGGGTTGGTGACGGTGTTTGAAGGTAGAGAGCCCGAAGTAGAGGGTTGAGTAGTTGGTAAGAAACTAGCCAGCATATTTTTCAAATCATTCGTTTGATTGCTGAAGGAGGTTTGTATATCATTTCGAAGCTCGGATCTAATGTCATTCCCTTGCTTAGTGATATCCCCTTTCAAATTGATAATTTGGCTTTGAATATTCTTGATTTGCTCTCCTTGGGTTCTCATTAAAGCTTCAACATCTTGATTAATGGGTGGGGCTTGTTGAGCGGGTGGGTGATAAGGATTAGAAGCTCGAGGTGGGATTTGGTTGCTTCTATTGTAATTGTTGTTAGGGTTGTGGTTTTGAGGAGAAAAACCGGGTGAAAGATAGTTGTTCGACTGGTAACTTAGCAAATTTCGATCCCCTTGAGGTCGGGCTTGGTAATTTTCTGGTGAATAGTTACCATAAGCCGCATACACGTTTTCCGGATTGCCTTGAGTAGAAGGACAATCAGTGTATGAGTGAGGACCGCCGCATATCTCACAAGAAATTGCTACAGCTTTAACTTGTTGTTGTTGGTTTGTAGCGATGAGCATGATATTTTTGTTCATTTCGGCCATCATGTGGGTGAATTCGGTCATATCGGGGTTTGATGAAGTAGAAGAAACATTGACTATCGGGTTGTTCATTGAAGAAGCGGAGGAATCCCAATTTTTGTGATGAGTAGTCATGTTCTTAATAAGCTCTCTACACTCCTCGGGTCTTCTTTTCATAAATGTTCCACCGGCAGCTGCATTAATCGTATCACGATCACGAAAAGTCAAACCGTTGTAGAAAGTATCAATTAAGGTAACGGGGAGCATGTTGTGGTTTGGACATCGATCGATCAAAACATTATATCTTTCCCAAGCATCAAAGGGAGATTCATCGGGTTCTTGCATGAAACCGCTGATTTGATTTCGAAGGCTCGTGACCATGGATGGTGGAAAGTAGCGCGACAAAAATCGTTGAGTCATGTCGTCCCAAGTATGAATGGAATTCTTCAGGAGACGATCAAACCATTTTTCGGCGTGGTGGGATAAAGTATGTGGAAAGACCTGTAGGCGAAGGACATCCATAGTAACACCGGGCATCTTCATGCTTTGAGTAATAGTAATGAATTTGTCGAGGTGCTTGTTGGCATCATCATCAGGCAATCAGCGAAATGGATTAGTTTGCACTTGTTGGCATCATCATCAGGCAACACACTTGTTTCATCCGCAACTTGGAAGGAAAAGATTTGTTGAAGGGATCTCGTGGTGCAAATCTATATACCTTGTCCTTACAAGACATGATGGCCGCCTCTCTAGTATGTCTTCTCTCTAAGGCTTCTAAGACCAAGTCATGGTTATGGCATCGTAGATTATCTCATCTTAACTTTGATGCTATTAATCATCTGGCTAAAAACGAGTTAGTTCGTGGTCTTCCAAAGCTTAAATTTCACAAGGACCATTTATGTTCCGCGTGCTCAAGGGGGAAAAGTACCAAGAAATCTTACAAGCCCAAAGCTGAAGACACCAATCAAGAAAAACTTCATCTTTTGCATATGGATCTTTGTGGACCGATGAGAACTGAAAGTGTGAGCGGTAAGAAATTCATTCTGGTTATTGTGGATGATTTCTCAAGGTTTACATGGGTTAGATTTCTACGTACAAAGGATGAAGCACCGAAGGCTATCATTACTTTTTTGAAGTTCATCCAGGTACGTTTGAATACCACTGTCCGCCGTATTCGTACAGACAATGGTACAGAGTTCGTCAACCAGACTCTTCGTGCTTATTATGAAGGAGTTGGTATATCACATGAGACATCCGCCGCACGCACTCCACAACAAAACGGTGTCGTTGAAAGACGGAATCGTACACTTATGGAAGCTGCTAGGACCATGCTTATTTATGCGAACGCTCCATTGTTCTTGTGGGCAGACGCTATTTCTACTGCATGTTTCACCCAAAACCGTTCTATCATTCGGAAACGCCATGGAAAAACACCTTATGAGCTTCTACATGACCGCATACCCGATGTTTCATTTTTCCATGTGTTTGGTGCTCTGTGTTATCCAAACATCAATAGTGAGAACTTGGGTAAGCTTCAACCAAAAGCCGATATAGGTATTTTCATTGGTTACTCACCGTCCAAAAGAGCATACCGAATCTATAACCGTCGTCTTGGCAAGATTGTAGAAACTATGGACGCAGATTTCGACGAGCTGACAGCGATGGCTTCTGAGCAACACAGCTCTGAACCCGCGCTTCATGAGATGGGAACCGGTGCTATTAGTTCCGGATTAGTTCCCAACAATCCTACTTCTACATCATTTTTACCACCATCTAGGCCCGAGTGGGATAAACTGTTTCAACCGTTGTTTGATGAATTCTTCGATCCCCCGACTGATGAAGTTCCAGTACCTGTAGTAATTGCTCCAATACCTGAAGTGGTTGCTCAAGTTAATGAACCTTTATCTAATGCATCTACAATTCACATTGAACCGGATGCACCTTCACCAAGTGATTCTCAAACTACACCTGAATCATCACCCCTACTTGTGCCTAATGATGTGGAAGAGGATTCTACTGATCACGACTTGGAATATGCTCACTTGCAAGAGCTTCCTTTCTTTGGTATAGCGATCCCTGAAAACCCTTCAGCCGCGTCTACCTCAGAAGAAGCTCCTTCTATTGTTCACTCCAGACCACCTAGGATTGAAAACCACAGCACTAAATGGACAAAAGATCACCCAATTAGGAATGTTATTGGAGATCTAGATCGACCAGTCTCTACACGCCACCAATTACAAGAGAGTGCACTCTATTGTTACTTTGATGCATTTCTCTCTGAAGTTGAACCCAAAAATTGGCAGCAGGCTATGACCCAATCATCTTGGATTGAAGCTATGTAGGAGGAACTCAATGAATTCAAACGACTAGAAGTATGGGAATTGGTTCCTCGCCCTTACAAGGTTAACATCCTTACTTTGTTATGGGTTTATAAGGTTAAACTTGATGAGATGGGTGCGGTATTGAAGAATAAGGCTAGATTGGTCGCTAGAGGATATAAACAAGCCTTGGGTATAGACTTTGAGGAATCTTTTGCTCCTGTGGCTAGATTGGAGGCGATTAGACTATTCCTTGCGTTTGCTGCTCATATGAACATGATCGTCTATCAAATGGATGTGAAGACGGCATTTTTGAACGGTGAACTAAGGGAAGAAGTTTATGTTAGTCAGCCGGATGGGTTCGTCAGTACGGAGTCTCCTAATCATGTGTACAAGCTTAAGAAGGCTCTCTATGGGTTGAAACAAGCTCCACGCGCGTGGTATGATCTCCTGTCAACATATCTCATGTCGGAAGGCTTCTCCAAAGGCAAAGTGGACCCCACTCTATTCACTCTCAAGGACGGCAACGACATGCTTCTGGTACAAATTTATGTTGATGATATAATATTTGCTGCCACTAACATAGAATTGTCTAAACAATTTGAGAAGATAATGTCCACACGCTTTCAGATGTCGATGATGGGAAAAATTTCATTTTTCTTAGGATTACAGATTTCTCAGAATCCCAGAGGCATCTTTATTAATCAATCCAAATATGCTCTAGAATCTCTTAAGAAATATAACTTTGAGAATTGTGACCCCGTAGACACTCCAATGGTGGAGAAATCCAAGTTAGATGAAGATAGGGATGGGATTATTGTCGATCCGAAACTTTACCGTGGAATGATTGGCACCCTTCTCTATCTGACTGCTAGCAGGCCTGATTTGCCATTTGCTGTATGCATGTGTGCCCGGTATCAGGCTCGGCCTACCGAAAAGCACCTACATGTTGTGAAAAGGATCTTTCGGTATCTAAAAGGAACACTTCATCGTGGTCTGTGGTATCCGAAGGATTCCTCTATTGCTTTAATATCATACGCAGATGCCGATCATGCTGGATGTCAAGACACGAGGCGTAGCACTTCTGGATCTGTGCAACTCCTAGGAGATAGATTGATCAGTTGGTCTTCAAAAAGGCAGAAAAGCGCTGCAATATCAAGCACGGAGGCTGAATACATCGCCATGTCCGGTTGTTGTGCTCAAGTCCTTTGGATGAGATCACAATTAACTGACTACGGTTTGGGATTCAACAAAATCCCGATGTATTGTGACAACAAGAGCGCCATTGCCCTTTGCTGCAACTATGTTCAACACTCCCGGGCCAAGCACATAGACATTCGCTACCATTTCATTAAGGAGCAGGTGGAGAACGGAGTGATCGAGCTGTATTTTGTCACTACTGAGTACCAGCTGGCGGATATGTTCACCAAAGCATTAGATCGAGGACGAATTGAGTTTTTGATCGACAAGCTTGGCATGAAATCATTTACTCCAGCGACTCTCAAAGAGTTGGCAGAAGAATCAGCTGAATAGTCGTGGTAAACTATTCAGAGTATCCTTTGGTTGTGATCATGTATATTATCGTAAATATATAAACCACAAAAAGAAAATACAAAAATATAAAACCTAGAAAAACCATAAAAAATATAAAACCTAGAAAAACCATAAAAAATATAAAACCTAGAAAAACCATAAAAAATATAAAACCAACAAAAACCATAAAAAGTATAAAATCAAGAAAATCCAAAAATATTTTTGTTTTAAAACGGGCATGTCTTTTAGTACGGTAATATTTACGGCCTTAGAAATGTCGATCAATATTGACACGGTGCCATAAATAGAGTCCGTATAAAAGTTGTACATTTTTAAAACATGCCCATAATGGCTTGTAGTTATTTCAGACTGCAACCCGGTTTTCATATTAAAGTCACGTATTTCCTTGGAAAACGTTGGCTCAGAACGGGAATTAATTTTCTCGGGCGTGATTTACAAGCCAAATCATGCAAAGGGATCAAGTTTACTTTATAACTTGGTCTAACACGAATTTGTGTACGTCTCAGTGCATTAATTTGTTAAAATAAGAGAAATCTTATTGACACCACGAATCAAACTTTTTCAAGAGATAAATTGGAAATGCTTTCATCAATATTTGACTCTTTAAACAATGACTACAGCTCTTTAAATAGAAAACGGGTCATCGTTTAAGGGGGAGAAAATATTAAAATCATCTTCGTCATTAAAATTGATCTTCAAAAGTGATTGTGAAAATTAAGGGCTACATGGTAATTGAGTGGTTTTGCTTTAGAAAACGACTAGTGTTCGTTCTAAGTGATAGGCATTGCTTTTAGATATTGGAGATATGCTAATAGATGCGTTTGCTAAATTGTGTGTACGTTTAACAAGAGTTAGGTGAAATGGAAAAAGTAGAAACAAAAAGAAAAAGGAGTGTAAATAGAGGGACTTAAAGTGTTAATTGTTTAACTTATCAATATTTTTGACCTAAGTCAAAAACAAATCCACCCGCCCCTCACTACTATTCATTTTCACTGTTTCTATTTCATACTTGCCGCCATTGTTGCTTAATCACACACAAACTCTTACAATCATCTCGTCTGATCATTCCTTCCTGTTCATTCACTAAATAAGGTAATTAACATCATATTTTAACTTATGAATTCGTCTAAATCGCCATCTATATCCCCTTAATTGATTCAGATAATTAACAATTATCAGATTTAGGGTTATTCCTTAATTAGGGTTAATTGATAGGGGATTTATGGTGGGTTTTGCTCGGAATAGGTTAAATGATGATTAAATTGCTTTAGATTGCCTTAGAAACTCACAAACGCGCTAGATCAAACATCTGAGTTTAGTTGGTAAAAGTTCCGGATGAACATGGCTTAAAACTTCCGAATGAAGGATTTCTTCTGAAAAACTTCCGAATGAGGAAGTTCCGAATGAAGGACTTCCGAATGAGGAAGTTCCGAATGAAGAACTTCCGAATGAAGGAAGTTCCGAATGAAGAACTTCCGAATGAAGGAATGTTCCGGATGAAGGAAGTTCCGAATGAAGAACTTCCGGATGAAGGAAGTTCCGAATGAAGAACTTCCGGATGAAGGAAGTTCCGAATGAAGAACTTCCGGATGAAGGAAGTTCCGAATGAAGGAATGTTCCGGATGAAGGAAGTTCCGAATGAAGAACTTCCGGATGAAGGAAGTTCCGAATGAAGGAATGTTCCGGATGAAGGATGTTCCGAATGAAGAACTTCCGGATGAAGGAAGTTCCGGATGAAGAACTTCCGGATGAAGGAAGTTCCGAATGAAGAACTTCCGGATGAAGAAGTTCCGAATGAGGAAATGTTCCGGATGAAGATGTTCCGAATGAGGAAAAGTTCCGGATGAAGAGTTTGATTATTCTTGTTTGCATGCTATATATGTACTTGTTGTTTTATGAAATGTGTTATGCTTAGAAGTAAGAATGATATATATCTATATGCTTTTGTGCATCAACCTTTCATGTCTTATCTTAAGCAGATACAATGACTAATCCAACGGTACAAGCAATCCAAGAATCTAGAGAAGCCGATATTGCTAAAGCCCGAACCCTTAAGTTTATACCCAACAACTACCGGCTGAAGCAAGTCTCTAAATCCACTCACCATGGTTTTAAGGTCGCCATAGCCATTCTCGATAACTCTCATTTCAAGAACACCCTTAGGAATACAGCCTCGGTGCCTTATGAGTATATGTTTGAATTTTGGGCAACCAAGGAAATCACTTCGAACAAGATCACCTTCACCATCGACAACAAGCAGCAGACACTCACCGTTTCAGACTTCCGTAAGATTCTTGGTATACGGGATACACCCAAGGGCATGTCATTCTCGAGGGACCCCACTAAAGATGAACTCGTGGAGTTATTTGACGCACTTGGATGTCCGGAAATACGAGTTGCATCTGAGTTTACCACTGCTAAGGTGGGACAACCTTGGAGAGCGTTGATGGGTATTCTCAGTAAATGTCTTACACCAAAAACGAGTGGCCATGATGCTTTGCGCAGTCCGATAATAAACCTCTTCTATGGCATGTACAAAGCTGCAAATTCAGATTATGCTTTGTTGATATGGGAAGAATTCACCTTTCAACTCTTCTACAACAAGAAGCTGAAGACAAACTTCTTTCCTTATCCTCGGTTTATTAAGCTTATCATAAATTATTTTATGAAGCTTGATGCTACTATTGATAGGCGTGCAGGAGGTCGCTATCACACTGAAGAAGCTGATGATACTGTAGATCTGAGGCATGAAGGACCGTCTATTGGTGTGATTCCGGGTCCTATTCCTGATTACCTTCTATCCGATAAAATCAAAGGTTCTGCTGATTACAAGCTACTGCAGATAGAGATCAAGAGGCTGAAAGCAAACCTTCAGACTGGAGAAGACTCGTCCACAACGGTTAAGAGTAAAGGTAAACGCAAACAACCAGCAGCGTTACCTGAACCCGAACCCAAGAAGAAGAAGACAGAGGGTAAGAAGGGAAAGGGTAAGGATGTGATGCGTCTACGTGACGAAGAAGATATTGTTGATCCTACTCTTGATAAAACCGAGCAACAAATGATGAAGATTGCTATTAAAAGGAGTAGGAAAGATACTGGAGGTAGTGGTTCAGGGGCAAGGGTAGATATTGAGGATGAGTACGTAGAACCCGATGATGTTGATGAGTTTGGGTCACCTGAACACTATTCTACTTCGAAGGAGCCATCTATCCCTATTTCAGCAAGTGTGGAAAAGGAACCTGTTGCTCCTACGATCATGGTGACAACTCAACCATTAACAACTCAACCTCCACCCATACAACCCTTAACAACCAGACCGGCCTCAACATCATTTCTTCAACCACCGATAATTCCCATCCTTAGCACCGCAGTAACAACCGAGCCTATTCAGTCAACCCAGAGCAGCTCTGCAACATCTGCAATGGCTGCATTAGTGATGGCCGAAATGTTTGACAAACATGTGGACACTCACAAACGCGAAATGGATGAACTTCGCCAAGAGTTGCAAAGACGAGCTCAAAGGGAAGAAGCATCTCAGAAAGCCCAAGAGGAGATGATTGCTAGGTTCGCTTCAGATATGGAGTTGACTCGAAAAGCACATGCGGAAGAACTTGCTCGGGTTAAGCAGGCTGAGGCTGATAAGCATGCTGCACGCATTACCAGACTTCAAGCGATGAGGGATAAATATAAGGAACAAAAAGAAGCACTTGAAGCATCTGTGAAAGAAAGAGTGCAAGAATCCGTTGAATCCTTAATGCCTAAACTTCGCGATGAGTTGAAGACACTTGCTGCTGACAACTTGATGGTCAAATCATCCAACCCTTCCGAAGCCGCCTACAAGATTGCTTATGACCTGACGGATTTTGAATTGAAGAAGATCCTTAAGGCTCGTATGGTGGAACTTGGGTCGTTTGACAAGTCTAGGATTCAACGGGCTCTATATAAATCCCTGAATGATGCTATCATGGAGGATGATAGGTTATTCAAAACGTTTGGAAGTGTGGTACCATATCACATCTTACCTGAGGAAGAACGGGAAGAGAGTGAAGAAGAGGGTACGGGTGAAGAAGAGGAAGAAGAAGAAGAAGAAGGAGAAAAGGATAAAGACGATGAAGAGGGTGGTGATGATGATGAGGATGATGAGGATGATGACGAGGATGAGGATGATGATGATGGCGATGATGGTGGTGATGAGAATCAGGAAAGTGCTAGGGGTAGTAACGGGGATGACAATCAGGATAATGATGGGGGTGAACAGCCGAAAGAGGGAGACAAGGTTACCAGCTCCAAGAAAACTGCTGCTAAGACTGGAACCAAGTCCACAAAAGATGCAGCACAGAAGGACAAATCGACATCCTCGGAATCAAGACGAACTAAGTGGCGCCACGATGTGAATGCCACTACAGCGTCTTCGGCTCCCGGTATCTCTATCGCTGTATCTTTACCTATTACAACTAACCCCATTAGTTCTGTTGTTGTTGCTCCTGTGATTGCAGAATCAGTGACGGAACCCGAAGCTGCACAACACTCTCCAGTTCACGACACTGCTGAAATGCCTGAAACTGAACCAACAGATGTTCGCACTTCAACTCCTCAACAACAAGCTCAACAATCTACGGTTCCTGAACCAAGCATACGAGTTTGGGAAGATACGTTGGAGATAGACGAAACTGCACCACCACAGGCTTGGATCACGGCAGCAGCACAATATGATCCGATCACAGATGCTGACAAAGATGTGCTGTATCTCCGTATCCGAAGTCCGATTGACTTATGTGCATTTCTTGCTCATGAGTATAAGACTTCGGTTACTCCATCCTTGGTGAAGAAAGCGCTGCACGATAGGAGACTTCGCGCCAAAACCCGATTACCCCGAATGGAGTTCGAGTATTATGCCGATGAGATCCTAAAGGCTTTGAAAACCGTTCAACGGCCAGGACTTCATGAATCAGAAAGAGCTCCACCTCCAATGGATCCTGCTCAAGATAATCAGATTGCTCTTGACTTCTTCGTCACCAATGATCTTGAGTATCTTATGAAGGGGTCATCAAAGTACGCAACCTCCCTGACCTTGCTGAAAGCTGCCAACTGGGGGACAATACCCTTTATCGAGGAAAAGGTAAACAGACTCTGGGTCCCTAAGATAAATCGTAATTATGATATGTATGCTGTCATAGGTGCATCTCATTGGGACGAACGAGTCCGAAGGGCATACAGGGGTTGCTGCTTGGTCAATTCTGGAAGCATTGTTAGATCAGATATCCGCATCTCCAGCATTTTAGGGTTGAAAACTGAAGCCAAGAACGGCTATTATCATGTGACGGAGATTCGTTTGAAAAGGGAGGATGACAGGGAATACAAAATCCAGCGGGGAGATTTTTCCATCATTCGCCTTGAGGATATCGAAGATATGCTGCTTCTGATGACCCGAGATCAACTTACACACATTCCTCGTGAAGACCTGATTGCTTTGAATACAGCACTTCGCATGTTCACACGAAGCGTTGTCATCAAGTCACGAGTTGAAGACCTTCAGTTGGGAGTCGAAAGCTATCAGAGGAAGCTCAATTTAACCCGTCCTGTGAATCAAGTGCTACCTCAACATGTAGAAAGATGTCCCTATACCGGCATTTCGGTCCCGAATTACGGCATATTCTACTTGAACAGTCGAGGTTTGATGAAGTTTATGAGGGTGGGGGAGCTCCACAAGTATAGTGATGGAACTCTTATACAAGTCAGAAGTAAGTTGGAGCATCTGAACTCGGGTGGGACTTTGCCAGAGATGACGGAGGATTGGCATCAGGGTTACCGACAGATGGCGAAGTACGTGATCAAGAAGATTGATCAAAAGCTCCGTGAACGTAGATTGATGAGGAGCTTGGAAAGATTCGTGGGTGGTAGACCATATGGAGTGCACTACAGGACACTGCAACGATCCATCTAATGGGTCGTACATTTCAGGTCACTCTATATTGGTTTTCAATTGTGAATATGTATATTTGTGAATAATGTGCTTGAATGGCTTGGTGTAGTGTTAAGGTATGATAATTTTTCAAGAATTTCTCACGAGATTCTAAATCTTTCAAAATATGTCATACCAAAGCACTACAACTATCCCTTATTAACTTAAGGGGGAGCAATAACTTGTTCTATGGCCAAAACATCGATTTCATTTTTACCCAAAGACCAGTTAATCCATTCAATATCCCAAATATTAATGGTTAACATTTTGGATAAGGGGAGAAAATGGGATTAAGGAGACGTAAGTGACACTTGGCTAAAAGATGAAAAAGACTTAAAGATTATCCAACTTAATATGTGTAAAGCACGTGTTAAGGGGGAGCGTTTTTGATGAACAAAACACCTAAGGTACAAAACTTTTGATTTCAATATCACAAGTACTTTAGGTGATTTTCAATGATTTTTCATGGTGGCAATTCCTTCCCAAAACACGCTTAATTCACGACGGATGTGGTGACAAAAGGGTGGTAGGAATAGGTTAAGTCCAATGATTCATCAGAGCCGATGGAATCTTCCCAAGGACAATTCCCTAGATAGAATTAGAAGTCCTAGGAAAGATGGAGAAAGAATGTGAACGTAGCTGAATGCCGACCAAGTACTTAAGCTAGCACTGGAACAATCACAACAAGGTGCTAGTGATGACGTATTGGTAAGCATTGAAGGGGTTGAAGAATGAAAAAGAAATGTAAAGATAAAGGGTGTAAAGAAAGAAGCTTTCCTTATAACTTTAGGCAGAAACCGGGTCAATACATATGCTATTGAGGTCATTTTTGTTAATGATTCTCGGTATTGAAGAAAGACATCATGGACCCAGTGATGCAATGCACAACCCTTCCCCAGCTAACTCAAATATCTCTCAAAAGGTATTTGTTTTAATCACACGGAGATCAACACGTTATCTATTGGTTTATTCACTCCGAATAAACTGGTATTGAAAAGGTGGCACTCCTCTCCAGCCATCGCTCACTAAATCAAAACGCACAATCAAGTCTAGAGCCAAGAGATCATCAAAAGTCTCATTAGGACACTTTCCATTTATTCCTTGCTTTCTCACACACAGTGAAAAGTAAGAGATTTTCATGAGTCCTACGCAATATTCCTGTAATATTGCCAGAACATCCGAGTAATACGTAAGTATTACAATGAAGATGGAAATCCTGCTTGAGCCAACATCAAACAAGCTCATGGTAGGTTACACGTGCGGTTCTTTTAGAACCAATCTTGTGAAAAACTGGAAGGTAACAGTGGTTTAATTCTTAATTGAACTTAAACTCGTTCCAGGCCTCTTCGCATTATCATATGATCTTGCCAGAACACTCAGAGTGACTCTTTATTGACCACAGTGACGAGTGGAAATCCTTCTAGTGTCAACATCAAACAGCACTTGGTAGGTAACGTGCAAGATTCTTTATGAATTGAGCTCGTGACAACTGGAAAGCAACGATGGTGAAAATCTTAATTGAAATTCACTTGTTCCAGGTTTCATGAATTGACGGCTTTTAATCACAAGGATAATTTATCCAAGTGATTCACTCTTTATGTTCGCAGTCAGCTTTGGACGGTCGAATAAAGAGAACGGGTTCACCCGCGAAATCCTGTCAGGAAGTTACTTAATTGAAACTATCCGTCACGGGTACGATATCTAATATCGTCCAACGGTCTTCACCGACTGGAGGTAAAATGCTACCGAATTAGAATAAGATGTTCAAAGCCATTTTATTCGTGTCGTTGCTGTGTACCTGTTAAAGACGGTGGCGTTGCTGTGTACCTGTTGAAGACGGTGGCGTTGCTGTGTACCAGTGAAGACGGTGGTGTTGCGGTGTTCCTGTAAAAGTCGTTCCCACATGCTTATGTCTTTTGCAACAAAGTTCAGCAAAAATTCAAGAAAGTACAAGATGAAGTCTTCCGCTGTACCAAACTCTGAAGCTTTCGAGAATTCAACAAAAAGACGTAAGTGTGTGGAACATGAAGTCACGAGGAGGCAAAGTTCACAAGAAAGGCAAAGATCGCACGTGAAAGGCCAAAGAACAATGCTCTCAAGTCAAAGCCAAAAAGATCAAATCAACATATTCACAACAAAAGAAAGAAAAGAAGAAAAGACTACGAGCTAAAGAACGAAGACTTAGTATAGTATGCTAGGTTTAGAACTTTGTAAACGTGGAGTGACCTCCCTTAGGGGGAGATTGTTAGAAATACGTTTTTACGTATATTAGAAGTATCGGTCACTCCACAATAATATTCATGTTGTAATAGCTCGTAGTTAGATAATAGTTGTTAGTTACTTATTAACTTAAGTAAGAACCGGTCCATGGGCTTGTCATGGACCGGCCCAAGCCCATGTTATGCTTGGAACTATAAATACCCCTTTCCATCATGGAAAGGGGCTGGTTGTTGTCATTTCATGTTTTCCATATTAATAAAATACACATAGTTTCTCTCACTTTCTCTCTCTAACTTTCTCTCTCTAGAAATCAACAAACCCCTTCATAGATTCATTGATTATCAATATTCTACACGGAGCCGTGATTTGCATCGATGCAATCGGTCCTCCTCGTCCAAACATTGTGGGTTGACAAAGCTCCTCCATTGTCCGAAGATCGGGCTGTGGAAGAACATTGTTGTTGTTATTATTGAGGTGCGGTGGATTATTGTTGTTGTTCACACCTGCCATAGCTAAATCTTCACGAGTCTCGGGCTCTGGATAAGTTGAAGATCTAGTACGCATACACCTGCGAAAGCAAAAGAAAAAGATACCAAAGCAATAGACAATATATATACACTATAAAAATAAAATCTTTTTGGATTTTTGAAAATTTTTAATTTTTTATGGATTTTTTTAACAATCTTTAAGCAAGAAAAAAAACGCTCACGAATGAACGGATCCCAAAAAGTAACGCGTCTCTCACAGAAAACCGTTAATCTTAACGAAAAGAGCCGGCAGCGGCGCCATTTAATACGAAGCTTTTAGCCAAGTAAGAAACTTTTATCGTCCGATCTTTTTGAATTGAAAAAGGGATTTACGTGCGACTCAACCGTCTTTTGGTGGAAACAAAGATTTTTCGTTGTAGTATATTTAAATTGCAAGACTTTAAATAAATGACGGTTAATTAAATCTAAACTAGTTAAAACTTAAATGTGCAATATTAAAACTTTTAAAAGTAAATTAATTAAAAGACTCAAAATTAAAGCGTGACAAAAAATAAATCTGACAAAGTATTAAAAATGTAACTTAAAAACAAAACAAAATTTAATTCCACCCCACAACCATCGGAATGTCTGATCGGAATGCTGTCACCATGCCCATCGGAATCCAGATCGCAAAGTAACGTCGGAATGAGTCTGTCGGAATAATTAAGGTGCTATCCATCGGAATGTATAAAACAACTAGTCCTATCGGAATGTAAGGAAAGACAATCTATCGGAATAACACTCAGATCGGAATGATGCTCATTAAATTTGGGCAGCACTTCGACTTAAAACACCTCAAGAGCCGTCGGAATGTGCGATCGCAATCCCAGATCGGAATGAGGGGGTTGTTTCTGATCGGAAAGTACCGTCGCAATGTTCTGTCGCAATAAACTGTCGGAATCCAATAACCCTATTCCAACACTGTCACCATCGGAATGTTAGTGAGGCTATCGCAATGTGTAAAATCCCTTCTTTTCTGATGGAAAGCAAATCCGCAATAAGCACAAGTGCAATAAGCTATGACTAATAAGCTGAATTCAAAGACTTGAATAAAACAGAAATAAAATGAGATAATAAGCAACAAAGTTAAAAACTTTTTCAAAACACGAAATAAGAAAATGAAATAAGCAAACTTTTAGAAAAATTGAAACTTTTTAGAAAACTTAGAAAAACAAATAAGCTAAGTACAAAACAAGCCATAAGATTGTCAAACTTATAGCTTATCTCATACGAAAACTTAGATAAGAGTAAAAAGGTGAACTTTTTAATAAAATAAGCAAAGAGATTAAGCAATTTCTTGCTTAATCCGAATTTAAAACAAACCAAAAACAAGAGAAAGGTAGAATGAGAATGATAAAATGAAACTTGATCAAAGTTAAATAAAGATTGAACAACAAAATTAAGAACACTTACTTGGAATTAAAGGAATTAAAGTGCGAGACAATTAATTAAATGGCAATGAAATAAAAGTGCAAGAAAATGAAAATGGTGGAAGAGCTAATTTGTCAATTTAGCCAACAAAAATGAAATTATGACTAATGGTCCTATTTATAGGAGGAGGAGGAGTATGATGGAAGCTTCCTCCTCTCTTTTTTCCTTTCTCGTCTTTTCGTATTTTAAGTTCTTCGACTTTTTCGACTTTGTCTCGGGATTAATTAAACTCGTCTTGTAATTTCTTCATAAATTAGACTTGAGTTCTTCGGCTTTATTAAACTTCCGTCTTTGGACTTTTTCTTCGATAAATCTTCAGAATAGGCCTTGGACTTCCGTTCTTTTGGCACTCTTGATCTCTTGACTTCGTCTTTTGTCTTTTTCTTCGATAAAAGCCCGTGAAAGCCCGTATTTTCTTCCCTTTTTACATTTTGATCCTAAAATCACAATAAAAACACAAACCACGCATAATTCCGACATTTACGACATAAAATACACGTTATGGTCTTGTTTTCATTATAATTAAGTGGTAAAAGGATGGGTGTTTTCACACCTATCATCGACCTTTTGATATTATTGGTTATAGTGGTAGAAGACGTTTCACCAACTCATTGGTGTACCTAAAGCCAATATTTTCATTGATTGCGTCAGTTGAGGGGTGCATGAGTAGAAGATAAGATGCTGGCCACCGAGTCATTGAATCCAGTGACTAACTTAGCAATAATATGAGAAGGGACATGTATGCCTAAATTTAGTTAAGATTTGTAACGATCTACGAATTTGAAAGCTATGTGTACGTTACTCTCTAAGATACGACTGATCATTTGTTTATTTTATTTTATTCAAAATAGATGGTAACCGAGAGTATGGATTGCATCTTAACTATAAGGTGATCTTTTAATTTGATTCTTAACTGCTAGTTCCCATTGTATTATCAAAGTTTCTAATGGGTAAATATGTAGTAGTTACTATTGTATTAATGATGTGCCTAATAAGATTCATTGTACACCTAGCATTTACATTTTCGCATCTACACATGGAAATATATAGTCAAATACGTATTAGATACAACTTCTTACTGCTTATGTCTGGCTTTGGAACTATACTGATTTCAAATCATTATTGCAGATTCTGACTACATTCCTAGTAGTTATGTAAGTATGGTGGAACTTAAGTTTCTACTATATGCTTCTTACTGCTTTTGTGTATTGTAACAGAAGAAGTTATTTTGTATCAGTTGTAACTAAACCATTCTGCTTACGGAATCTTCAAATTATCACTTCACTCCTATCCTCTGAAAGTTTGTTTAGACTATATACCCGTTAAAGAAACTCAATCTTAAGTTGTGGTGTATTTCTATACTTGGATTAAAATTGGATAGTTTTACACTTCACTTTTACTTGCTGCTTATTATACACATGTAAATAAGTTTTTATTTGGTTCTTGTAGGATGTATGGTAAAAGAAAACCTAATGAATTCTTTTGACATTAAATCTAAGTGCACTATTATGCTTGTCCGCGAACATTTTTGCAGTTAGTCAATAACGCACCTTTACATGTTATTTTAGGTGGGAAAATCCATTGATGGGCTGGACATCAACAGGAGACCCATACGCTAATGTTGGTGAAGCGGGACTTAGTTTTGATAGCGAGAAGGCAGCAAAGGCATTTGCTGAGAAGCATGGCTGGGAATATTAGGTATACTTATAATTATTTATTAAGTTAACTAAAACACGACAAAGAATTTTGTGGGTTGGATGTACTTGATGTCTGAATGTCCGTAGGTTATGCATACAAAAACACAATACACTTTTTAACCTGCCTTATTTTTTCCAAGTATACTAAGACCATTCCTTGATCAATGATCATCATCTTTTTTGGATCCTTCCTTGACTATCATATAAGAGATCATCTCAATCAAGCAATCTCAATAGTATGCAGTCATATATATAATGGTTTGTTTTATGAACCTAAATTCATCACCAGAAATCCCATTTTCAGTAAGTTTGAAGTATAATTATATTGCGTGACTGTAATCTGACGTGAAATCGATATGAAGTTTGTACATTCGTCGTTTGTTTTGGAAAAAAAAATTGATCTTGTAGAGAGGTTGAGGTGTTGTGATAGAATTACACTTTTCGGAGATTTCGAACTTTTGAGAGAAAAAGTCTATCATCATAAAGTTATTTCCATATAAAGGTTGGATATACTTTATTTTTGTATGTAACAGCATGGCGGAGATGGGGAGGGGGCCGGGGGAAGTCCCCTCTAGTGAAAAAAATGTAGTGTAGATTTTCTAAAATATCTGACCTTTTTTGTAATCTGCCCCTCTATGAACCAATTTATAGTGTAGTTTCTAAGAATTATTGAAAATTTGCCTTTTCGAAAGAAACTTTTGGCTCCGCAACAAATCTGTCCATCTGAAAGAACTTTTTAATAACATGTACGAGTTGTTCAGTCAACACAAGGTATAGGCTTGTAGTGTAAGATGTTAAGTTGTTAAGCTGTAAGCTGTTAATTATAAATTTGTTAACATTAGCTATAAGCTGTATTGTTTTTTAATAAAAGTTTTTGGTAAATTAGTTCTTAACTATAAATTTAATATGTAAAATGACTTAGAAGGACATATTTAAATATATTAGAATATGTTTGGAGGGTATATCAATTATTTACAGTTTTTACAGTTATTTAAAAAGCTGTGAATCAATTTTTCATTTAATAGCTACTTGTTTAAAATAAAAAGATAATAGTTTCAAGAAATTGTTGTGTTGTGCCAAACAAAGCTAATTATTTTACAAGAAAAACACTAACAGTTCTCAAAAAGTTTTAGAAAATCTCTTGTTAAACATAACCATAATAGATGAAAAACACACTCATTGTGTTATGACCAACAAGATAACAGATGTTTATAATTTTAATGTTTTATTTAGATAAGTGCAAATGTTTAGGTTTATCAGGTGCTACTATTTAGGGGTTTGTTAGGTTTCTTTCTTATAAATGTAACCTGTGTTTCATTTAAGAAATCAATCAGAAAATTAAAGTCAACTGAGTTAATCAGAGATCGTCGGGCTCTCTCTTACGAGTCCTATTTATCACATAACTTGACCATAACACATTGTTAGTGTGGTTCCTGATTTATCTTGTATTGTTTTTACAGGTCAAAAAGCCTCGCACTCCTATATTGAAGGTGCATATTTTTTACTGATCCTAGTATTATTTTTCTTCATTAATGTTGCATTCATATTTTTGTTAACCCGTATTATATCTATACATTTGTTTTGGGCTCAAGCCCGCATCTAGAACCATCCATACATTTGTATATATGTACCATATTATGAGATTAATGAGATATACACTTTCCACACTTACATGGTATCAGGCCATCATACCGATCATAAACCCTAAAAAAAAATTAAAAAAAAATCACATTGTCGATCTTCAAAGAACAATAATCCTTTTATTCTTCTGTTGGTGATTAGCTCTTGAGGTAACGAATCCGTTATTATTGTGGTGATCTGTGCTAAGGTCACAAATCCATTAAAGGTTGCTCGTGCAAAGGTCACGGCTTTTGTTACTTTGTTTTATATCGTTGCTTACTATAAAGTTTAGTCTCCTGTGCTTGTTTTATATTCGGTTCAACCTTTTAAATTTCACTAAACCCAACCAAAAGGACCAATCACATAAACCTCTGCTGTTACTACAATTCGTAATTCATATTTGTTTCCTTTATGTTTGGTAGTCCCTACCACATACAAGCTTAGTATTATTCTTGGTCAAACATTTGTTTTGCTATTTTCCTTTCATGATGTCTGGATCCGATGATGTTACTCTAGACTTGTTGGTGAAGTTATTAAATAGATTGAGGGTTAACAATAATGGGATGAGTTCACCTATTAGAAACAATACTTTAGCCGTCCCTGATTCATTGTATTCTGTTCCAGCCCAACAGATCAGCCCAATTACTTATGTTCCTTTACCAGGTTTTAGTTATCCAGCCCAGCAGTTTGGCTTCGCCCAGCAGCTTACACAGGCCCAACAGCTTACACAGGCCAAACAGCTTATTCAGGCTCAACATATCAGTCCAGCCCAGTTTTTTGGTTATTACCTCCAGTCCAGCAAGCCCAAGCCTGGTCTCCAGCAATTCAGCCAGCAAGACTGACTGGTAACCCGGGACAAGAGACTACTCTACCTCATGCTTTTAGTGCAGGGTCACTTTATGATCCCGCTATTGGCGCTTGGAACATGGACACAGGTGCGAGCTCTCATATTAATGACTCGGTTACTAATCTTAGTGATGTTTTTAATACGTGCATTTATCCGTCAGTCTCGGTTGGTGACGGTCATTCTATACCTGATGAGATGGCATTTATACATGATCTCATCGTTCTTTTCGGGCTTTAAATGCATAAAAATGTCATAAAATACCATATATATGCTTGTGTTTGTTTACTTGTGTATTTTAGGTATGGATATCGTGAAAAAGACAAAAGATCACAAGTTGCAAGGAAAAACGGACACGAGAAACGAAGCCGTACAAAGAACTGGGCCCTAATCATGGAATATTCAACAAATGCCTTTGAAAACTTGAAGACAAACAAGATTGATCCTCATTCATTAAAGAAATGACACTTAAAACCCTTGTATATTGATAATTACAAGTTTGGTCCCTTAAGTTTGTCAAAATTACACAAAAGGTCCCTCAACTTTGAAGAAATGGCAAGATTAGTCCCTCAACAATTTCAAATTATCAATTATGGTCCCTCATCAAGCCAAAGATACATTGAAGACCTTTGAAGATCAAAAATGTCCAAGATCAGTCCTTCAAATATGCAAAAATTCCAAAAATAACCCTTGATACACCTTTTGGAAAGTTTTGTGCAAAAAATGACAAGATGTGAAAGTTGTTACAAGTATAAATGGGCGCTGATAGACTTTCAAACACAAATGACAAAAGAAAGAAAGAAAAAGGGCCAATTGTGTGCATTTGAAACATTCAAACCTGAATATTGCGCCAAACACATCCACTCCCCCAATTTCGGATCAAAACATGTCACTATTCACTTTTACCAACCCAGAATTTACACCAACATAAACAAAGGGTAAATCTAAATTAACCTAACCCACACTTGATTCGCATGTGCAGAAACAAATCCCACACACAAAACCCTCACTCCCACTACTCCCTAGACCCCACACTCAACATTCTCAACCAATGAAAACACAACTTGGCCTTCAAGTAAAATGACGTGGCCAAATCAACAGCCTAGACTCTTTGCTTCATAACAAAGCTGAAATGAACGTCCAAGATGAATTTTAACAGCTCATTCCATCAAGACGTCTAGAAGGACTTAGGGCATTTAGGGAATTTCACTTCTAGGGTTTGTGAATAGTGTTTAGCCAGGCATTTGCCTATAAAAGGAGACCTCAACATGTGAGAGTCCCTTTGTTCCAGTTTTAGGCTATCAATCTTTGTAATTCCTTTTTAAGTTTAATAAAATTTGAATTTCTGAAAATATTGAATTCTCTTTTTGATTTGATTAAAAGTTGGTGTTTGAGTAGCCTAATTCTGAGTTCCATTTGATTGTTAAGGCCTACCTTAATCTTGTGGTTAAGGCACGTCTTGTTTCATAAGGTTTTTAAGGTTTGAATACCTTGAAATCCTAGGTTCTGTTTTGGCTTATTTTGTGTACTAACCCTTGACCATTTGCTATAAGCTCTTACAAGCTTGTTGACACCAAGCTTGTGAAGGGATTAGAGCCCTTGGTTGAGTTGTTTGCTGCTTGTGTTGAAGATATCAATTCCTTGAGGTTCTACTTTGAACCATCAACCAAGGCAGTTTGCATCATCTTCATTGAAGTACCTTGGTCTTGTTCTAGTTGTTAAACAAGGTCCAAGGAGCATTGCTGGCCTTCCTAGGATGTTGTGTAAGGCAGGTATAATACCTTGTTAAGATTCCACTCAAAACTTCATGTTTATGACTGATTTTGATTTGGTGCTTTGATTTTGAGTATTTGTGTTTGAGCTGGTGATTTTTGAGTTTGATTGTGTTAGTTGCTATTGTTTAAGTGTTTTTTATCATTAAAATCAGTAGGTTATTAGTTAAAATCACAAGTTCCTTTGTTAAGTGGTAGATTAAGGAGTGTTTGGGTCTACTGCATTAGTTGGATTTGTGGTTTGCTAAGTGTTTGTTTTGTGTAAGCAAGTATTGGTATCTGTTTGTTAGGTGCTTGTGTTCATCTGTTTGCAGGTTTTGTGGGTTTGATCACATAGATTCATTATTTGTCTAAAAATCTTCAAAACTTGGTAAAATTGGCTAGGATTTTGAGGACACCTAGATCTAGGCTTAGGCTAGGGCTAACAAGTGCTTAATCTTAGTTAATCACATCAGGGAAGCAGGATTTGAGGCTTGAAATTGGATCAAGTGTCAAGTATATCAGCAAACTTGTTTCTGCATATGTTCATTGTTCATCAGTAACTTCTAGTGCTTTGATCTTGTTATTTACTTTGATTCGGTGTTTGATTCTTGTTGCTTTGTGTTTGTTCTTAGTTTATATAGCTTGTGTATGCATCCTGTTAAGTTTGGTTGGCTTATTGTGGCTAAATCTGCTTATTAAGTGCTTAACTGCTTATTTCCATATCTGGTGCATATCTGGTGACTGTTTGGCTTATTGTGGCTTATTGTGTGGACCAATTTGTGATTTTATTGTTGCTATTGACTCCTTGTGATTCACTGATCACAAGGGTGCCTTTGTTTCCAATTGAATCAAACAAGAACTCTCAAATAAGCTTGGTCAAATAGTCAAAGCAGTGGGAACTCCTTTCCCCTGCTGGTTGCCACTGATAGTGTAAAACTGGTGTCAGCTTATCAATAAGCTATAATAGCTTATTCCAACCTGCAACAACTTTGTTTTTGTAATAGGTGCTCATATTTTGACCCATTTGTTCATACTGAAGCATTTGGGTGGTTGACTTTAGGGTTTGACTAGAAAACCAACTCCTTTGACTTTTACATAAGTTCATTTGTGCTTATTATGGCTTATTGGTTGTGCTTATTGGATTTTTGTTGATTGATTTTGCTTATTGAGTCCATTTGAAAGCTTTTGCAAGTTGAATCAAGTCCTGAGGTGCCCTAAATCTCTAAAACGACTATTTTGTCTTTTAGTGAAACTTTTCTTTGCTTATTTCTGGCTTATTGAGTGAGTGTTTTCAAAAATTCTTTTTACAGATCTCATAAGCATCCCAAAAGAAGGTTGTGTGTCAAATTAGAGCTTATGGCATTAGCTTATGGCTTAATGGGCTGAAAAGCCCAATAAGAATAAGCTGAGTGTTCAATAAGCTGTGATAAGCTCATTTTCAGCTTTTGGGCCTTTAGAGTTTTGTTCTTAGAATTGAATTTTGAGTCAGATAGGGCTTTTCCAAGTCAATTGGGCCAAGTTTGACTTATTGGGCCCAAAAGCCCATTTGTGTTGACTGATTTTGGATTTGGCCCATTTGAGGGCCCATTAGGGGTATTTTGGTAATTTCACTTTGCTTTTCTGATTATTTAGGTTAAAATAAGCTAGTTTGCAAGTTTTTAGAATTTTTTATAATTTTTGGATTTTTAATATTATTTTATTATTATTTTTGAAATTTCACATTTTCCAACTTTTTACATTTTTCTTAGGTTAATTACATTAAAATGGGAATTTAGCAACTTTTAGAATAGTTTTATCTCTTTTAGATTAATTTTTATAATTATTTTAAGTTTTAATAGTTTTAAATCATTTTAAATAGTTTTTATTAGTTATAAAATTTCTAAAAATATTTTTTAATCTTTTTAGGACATTTTAGAGGTTTACCAATTGAAAAATCTTTATTTGGGCTTTTTGATAATTTATTTGATTTTTAGGGCTTTTATTAGCATTTAAAAATTGAATATTTAATTATTTAAAAGGTTTGAAAAAGTTTTGATCATTGGTAAACTCTTAGTTTATTATTTTTTATTTTTGGTGAATTTTTGGTAATTTTTAGAATTTATTTTTATTTTTGTGATTTTTAAGGTTCTACGTCTTAACTTTCTAGTAGTGTTTATTTTTATTTTTACGTCTTCGTCATCTTCTTTTCTCATCCCCCTCTAAACCAATCATTAATCACAAACATTTAACAAATTTCTCACACACATATACCTCCTTGGGAAACGAACTTTCATACCATTAAGGGTCATTAGTGTTGATTTTCCTAAATCATCACTCGATACTTATCGCTCATTTACGCTCTTTTGTTTTCCTAAACAAGAGGTGTAATTTACCACAATCAATTTTGGCGCCGCTGCCGGGGAGGTGTGTCGTGATTAATTTGCATTGTTGTTTTTAATATTAACCAAAATAGTATTTGTATTAGTAGAACTCTACTAATACGTATTATCGGTTTTCTTGGTTTTTCTTGTACAAATATTATTACTATATTGTATTAAGTATCACAATAAATTCACAATATCTCCAAAAGTGTGAAAACACAACCTTAATTGGGATTTCATCACTCAATTATTGTATTCGAATCTCAAACAAAAAGAAAAAGACAAAAATAGATAAATACTTTCGTGAAGCTCGATTTTGAAAAATACAAACTATAAGGTGGGTATAAGGCGGGTATTATAAAATATACCCTAAGGAAAAAGGCTCTTAAGTGCTTCGCGCCGCCTCGTTTCCCCGCTTGCTTGTGAGTATTTTGAGATTGAATGCTAATCGAGGGTTTTGCCACCCAAAGTATTATTACGTATAATATATTTGCTTGGTTTCTTTGTGATTAAACCCTCTTGAACAATTTGGTTTTCACCAAAGTTCTAAAGTCATTCGAAGGCGTTCACTCCACGTGATCGTTTTCATTCCTTTGAGGCTTCTTTAATCAAGAGTTTGATTCGAGGAGAGATTTTGTAGATTGTTGTCTACGAAGATACACCAAAATCCAAAAAAATTAAATATCATCAAAAACACAAAAAAAATTGAAAATTCACAAAACACCCAAAAAGAATCTTCTTTGCTCACCTCCCATTCTTCGTGAAGTTTATGATCACTAGTAATCAAGCAAAACGAGCTCGTAAACGACTTCAAAAGCAAGCCAATCAAGAGACGTTGATTGTAGAAGAACCTCCAATTGTTGAACCTATTGTAGAACAAGAAGTCGTCATGGCTAATCGTGTTATGATGGAGTTGCTACAAGCACCCACCGAGGGTTTTGGAGAGGCTATTGTGATTCCCGCCATCCTTGCGGAGAATTTCGAGATTAAGACGGGTTTAATGTCGATGTTGCAAGCAAATAAGTTTAAAGGTCATGAGAAAGACAACCCGCATTATCATATTAGGAATTTTAACCGTCTCACCGCCACTAGCAAGTTTAAGGATGTTCCACATGACGCCATTAAGATGATGTTGTTTCCATACTCGTTGGATGGACCCGCAAAAATTTGGCTCGAGAAAGAACCGCCAAATTCGATTTTGACATGGGCCGATCTCGTTTCTAAGTTTGTGAACAAGTTTTTTCCACCATCTAAAACAACACACTTGAAAAATGAGATTTCACGAGTTGTGCAAAGAAATAATGAAAATTTTTCAATGGCATGGGAACGATTTAAAGAAATGTTACATGAATGTCCACACCATGATTTTACGGAATTGCATCAAGTTGATACTTTTTATAATGGGCTTAATGATCATGAACGAGATTATTTGAATGCCGCCGCGGGTGGTAATTTTTTGTGCAAGACGACAAATGAGGCTTTACAAATCATCGAGAATAGATCTAAGGTTTATAGCCCTCGTAACACACCGAGTGTTGCCAATATGGGTTCGTCATCATCGTCACAATCGTCTCGTAGCATTAACGCCTTACATGATGAAGCTAATGAGGAAAATCGGTTTTTTGATAGATTTGCTAATCTTATGTCCCATTGGAAGGCTCAAGAAGCTTCCAAATCCGCTTCGGTTAAAGCGGTTGCTAAGAGTTGTTTATCGTGTGGGGGAGCTAATGATCTTTCCGAGTGCATTACCGCGGATGGTAACACTTCGAGTGCTTATGTAGCAACGGGAACTTACAACCAAAACGGTCAAGGTTCCCGCCAAAATCAAGCTCCACCAAATCAAAATGCTAACAATTATCGAAACAACAATCAAGGTAATTACCAAGGCAATTCACGCAATTACAACAAGGGAAATTATCAAAGTGGGAATGGACAAATTTCTAATCAAAACCAAAACCGTGATTTTCAAAACACTACACAAGGATTTCAAAATGATCACACTAAAAATTTGCAAGGAGAATTTTTGGATTATGCTAAAGCAAATGATGCTAAATTTGATAACATGCAACGTGAGATGATTAGCTTAAGATCCGAGTTAAAAAACGAGCTTAAAAATGAACTTGCTAATGAACTTAAAACTCATGCAAACAAAATGGAAGGAAATGTCCAACGTCTTCAACAAAATCAACAAAAGATGGAATTAGGACAACATGAGATTAAGCAAGAATTATTAAAAGCGGATGCTAGGCAATCAAAATTTGAGGACCGAATGGCTAAGATGTTTGAAGCAATCATGTGTAAACCCTCTTCCTCGGGTGGTCTTCCTAGTGATACCATTGCAAACCCAAAGGGAGAAATGAAGGTTATTACTACACGAAGTGGTAAAACTTTCAAGGAACCAATCTCTCGTCCAAGTACTTCTACGGAGAAGGAAATCGAGAAAGAACCCGAGGTGATGGTCGAAAAGGAGCACATTACAATCCCACGAAGTACCGCTCAAACCACACCTACGGTTGAACCAATACCAATTGTGGAACCCGAGTTTCCAAGGCCGTTTCCGAATGACCTACCCACACCACCTTTACCCTACCCTTCGAGACGAAACAAAGAGAAAGCACAAGAACGGAACAATTATCAATTTGAGCTATTTATGAAAATGTTTCGTGATATGCATTTTAACATAAGTTTTGCCGACGCTCTTATCATGATACCTCGATTCGCCGCAAACTTCAAAAGTATGCTTAACAACAAAGAGAAGTTACAACAATCGTCTAGTTGTTCATCGGTTTTTCTTAGCCGCATACCACAAAAAGTCGGTGATCCCGGTAAATTTTTGATTACGTGTGCTATTCAAGATATGGAGGAATGCTACGCCTTGGCCGATCTTGGTGCTAGTATTAATTTAATGCCTCTTGAGATTTTCAAATCGCTTTCACTTCCGGCCCTTACTCCTTCGAACATGTCTATCGAGATGGTCGATCATTCTACGATTTTAGCATGTGGAGTAGCCGAGGACGTTTTCGTTAAAGTCGGAAAGTTTTACTATCCCGTTGACTTTATCGTTGTATAAATTCCTATCGATCGAAAAGTTCCTCTCATTTTGGGTCGTTCATTTTTGGATACATCAAGAGCACTTATCGATGTTCATGCTCGAAAAATCACCCTTCGTTTCAATGAAGAAGAACTTGTCATCCATGCAACACAAAACTCCAATCTTTCTCATGTCTATTCTATTGCAACTTTAAACCATGGTGACTCAACCAAAGTCGTTTGCAAAGAATTTTCACCAAGAGTCCTAGGAAATGTCGCCAAAAACAATTTACCATTTCCTCCGCCGGTGGAGGTTATGAGTGTAAAGCCTACAAAGAAGAAACCGTCAATACTTGAATCGAAAAATCCTTCACATTCATTCTTGAAAAGTGTTGATAAGTTGCCGGTTTCTACGGAAGATCCTTCGGATGATGAATATGTAGACCCCGATGGGGAGGTTTTCTTCATCGACAAACGTTTTGAGAACTTGCCACCACCAAAACCAAAACGGTTTACAAATGTGAGAATTTTAAGTGTGACTAACATCGTCTTAGAAACACCAAATATTTTCGACATAATCAAAAAGGGTTTTCATAAGGAGAGTTTAAAAGATAAAAGAGGAAAAGATTTTAAATGTGATTTAATTGATTTTTCTACAAATCTAACTCCGTCATCACCACGTGTTTTGAGTGCTACAAGCTCGTCTACTCCTTTTAACGATGCTTTGTGTGGTTCTAGTATGGGGGAAGCCCCTTATGTTCCCTCATCCTTGTCCACCGAGGACGAGATATTCGATCCCGGAGTTTCTTGTAAAGGGAAATCTCGGTCTTCCACCGATGCAATAAATGGAAACTATATCTATTTGCTTGGTGCGAGTCTACCTCGAGTAGCTCAAAAGTTTGTCTTACCAATTGTCCCACCCTTCTACTTCTCATCTCTTTTCTTCAAACTCTTTGAGTTTATGGCACATGTTGAAGTGGCGTTGAATTGTTTTTCCAATGAAAACGAGAACGCCATCTTCGACCCCGGTATTTTGCATCATTTAAGGACTTAGTCCTTAATACCGGTTGCTTTTTGGGCCTTGTTAATCGTGTAAGCCCCACTAAAAATTGACCACACCATGTTTTTCCCTAAATGTTCACATTTTAAGGGGATCGAGTCAAGCTCATGACTCGGTAATAAAAAACGAGGTACCTCGTGGGGGAGATCCCATGCTTATCCTTTATGCTCACTATTCACTAATAAGGGGACTTGTACCCTTTCAACTCGTTAAGAACAAGAACTTTTCGCAAGTTCCTATAATTGATTCTAGAAAGACACTTATCAAGGGAACTTTAAAACGCATTCTCTAAACTTGAAAAAGTCCAAGAAAGTGCAAGATCCTATAGGTGGCTTGAATACCCAAAACTTTGATTTGATATAGTCTTAATGAAAGCTAATCCAAATTTGGCTTAATTTTGACTTGCATGGCTAAGTATTCACGAGTCTCTTTAATTAGAGGTCTTTATATAGTGAAGAACGAGAAATGATAGAGTTAGACAAGTGATCATGCTAAACGTAGAACATGAAAATGTTCTTTCAAAAACTCATATGTTTTTAATTGTGGCTTTTTCTTCCCATAAGATCAATGCATTAGGAATAAATCATAATTGCAATAAGTAAGGTCGTACGATTTGAAAGGTTACTTAGCCTCTAGCGCAAGATCGTTTAAAAGTTGCTCGGGGTTGAATAGAGTTCATAGCCAAGGCATAACTTATTGAAGCGGGACGCGAAGATTGGCGATTATCCAAAAAGGCCCTAACAAGGCATGAGGAGCTCTATTTTTGCTAAAGATCCAAAGATGATGTGAAGTATCATTATTCCTAAATCAATATGAAGGATCGAGACACACGACGAAAAGCAATTACTCCCCTAAAGATCATGGAGAAAGTCTATCCAAAAAGACCCTAACAAGGTATGAGGATAAATATATTCAAGTCCGAAAAGGAGGCGGATCGTTGTATATCAAAATCCAAAGTAAAGATTGAAGAAAAATGATGAAGTCGTGGTCCAATATGAAGAATCTCTCAAAAACGTCAAGTGAAGAAATTCCAAATATATGAAGAGAAGACCATAATTTCGAGAACGTCTTCCCAAGATTTGAAGTATGAAGTACATGCCAAATATCGGTCCGAGAAAGGTCTCAAATCGTGAAACGAGTTATGCCAAGATATGAACTTAAGGAGATACACGAGAAGCCGTTTTAAAAGATTTTGTCCTTCGGCTAACTATTGATCAAATCGTGCTACTTTGCTTTCAGACTAATAACTACTCAAATAAGTCAATCTGAATCACTTGTGATCCATGACAAATAGATAAAAAATGCTAGTAACCCATTTCCTTTTATAATAACTAGGATTGCGGGGAGAAAAAGTATTACATAATTTGGACGTATGAGTAGTATTAGCATTGTCACTTGTACCAACAATGATCTCGTTTTTGCACTTAGCATGGAATGTATGACAATCAAGGATGACAAAGTTTACTCTAAGGGACATTTACTTGTTTTTATTCTTTGACCCTAAAAGTCACTTTTTGTGATAAAAATCATACATTATGTCTTTTCACATCTTAGTAGTATGTTGCAAGTCTTTTACTCTTCAATAAAGGTTAATAAAATTGAACTTTGGTGATGCTTTGATACTTTATTCTAGCATTGCGTGAGGGCACGACAATGGCTTAGTATGGGGGAGTGATGAGATGGCTTTTATACATGATCTCATCGTTCTTTTCGGGCTTTAAATGCATAAAAATGTCATAAAATACCATATATATGCTTGTGTTTGTTTACTTGTGTATTTTAGGTATGGATATCGTGAAAAAGACAAAAGATCACAAGTTGCAAGGAAAAACGGACACGAGAAACGAAGTCGTACAAAGAACCAGGCCCTAATCATGGAATATTCAACAAATGCCTTTGAAAACTTGAAGACAAACAAGATTGATCCTCATTCATTGAAGAAATGACACTTAAAACCCTTGTATATTGATAATTACAAGTTTGGTCCCTTAAGTTTGTCAAAATTACACAAAAGGTCCCTCAACTTCGAAGAAATGGCAAGATTAGTCCCTCAACAATTTCAAATTGTCAATTATGGTCCCTCATCAAGCCAAAGATACATTGAAGACCTTTGAAGATCAAAAATGTCCAAGATCAGTCCTTCAAATATGCAAAAATTCCAAAAATAGCCCTTGATACACCTTTTGGAAAGTTTTGTGCAAAAAATGACAAGATGTGAAAGTTGTTACAAGTATAAATGGGCGTTGATAGACTTTCAAACACAAATGACAAAAGAAAGGAAGAAAAAGGGCCAATTGTGTGCATTTGAAACATTCAAACCTGAATATTGCGCCAAACACATCCACTCCCCCAATTTCGGATCAAAACATGTCACTATTCACTTTTACCAACCCAGAATTTACACCAACTTAAACAAAGGGTAAATCTAAATTAACCTAACCCACACTTGATTCGCATGTGCAGAAACAAATCCCACACACAAAACCCTCACTCCCACTACTCCCTGGACCCCACACTCAACATTCTCAACCAATGAAAACACAACTTGGCCTTCAAGTAAAATGACGTGGCAAAATCAACAGCCTAGACTCTTTGCTTCATAACAAAGCTGAAATGAACGTCCAAGATGAATTTTAACAGCTCATTCCATCAAGACGTCTAGAAGGACTTAGGGCATTTAGGGAATTTCACTTCTAGGGTTTGTGAATAGTGTTTAGCCAGGCATTTGCCTATAAAAGGAGACCTCAACATGTGAGAGTCCCTTTGTTCTAGTTTTAGGCTATCAATCTTTGTAATTCCTTTTTAAGTTTAATAAAATTTGAATTTCTGAAAATATTGAATTCTCTTTTTGATTTGATTAAAAGTTGGTGTTTGAGTAGCCTAATTCTGAGTTCCATTTGATTGTTAAGGCCTACCTTAATCTTGTGGTTAAGGCACGTCTTGTTTCATAAGGTTTTTAAGGTTTGAATACCTTGAAATCCTAGGTTCTGTTTTGGCTTATTTTGTGTACTAACCCTTGACCATTTGCTATAAGCTCTTACAAGCTTGTTGACACCAAGCTTGTGAAGGGATTAGAGCCCTTGGTTGAGTTGTTTTCTGCTTGTGTTGAAGATATCAAGTCCTTGAGGTTCTACTTTGAACCATCAACCAAGGCAGTTTGCATCATCTTCATTGAAGTACCTTGGTCTTGTTCTAGTTGTTAAACAAGGTCCAAGGAGCATTGCTGGCCTTCCTAGGATGTTGTGGAAGGCAGGTATAATCCCTTGTTAAGATTTCACTCAAAATTTCATGTTTATGACTGATTTTGATTTGGTGCTTTGATTTTGAGTATTTGTGTTTGAGCTGGTGATTTTTGAGTTTGATTGTGTTAGTTGCTATTGTTTAAGTGTTTTTTATCATTAAAATCAGTAGGTTATTAGTTAAAATCACAAGTTCCTTTGTTAAGTGGTAGATTAAGGAGTGTTTGGGTCTACTGCATTAGTTAGATTTGTGTTAGCCTCAAAATATTGAGCCAAACAAGAATGCTCGGTCATATGTTTATTATGTATCGTATTTTAGAACGTTGTAATAGGTAGTATATTAGTCGTGTAATTACGGGCTTAACTTTAAGCTAAGGTTCATTAATAAGTAACCAAAGCCCAAAAGGAAAGCCCGGCCCATGATCATATAGCCCATTAAGCTACATGTAAGCAAAGGCTATATAAACCCTTCCTAGCATGTTAGGAAGGGTGTTGGTCATTTCATTTTCTCTCTAATCTAATATTCCACAAGTTTCACCAACCATTTTCTCTCTACTTTCTCTCACTACTTTCTCTCTCTAGAATTCTTCTCATATCTACCTTTCTTTCTTTATTTCATGTAGTATAACATCACATATTAGGGGCAACAATTGGTATCAGAGCTAACCGGGGGTGTTTTGTGTTTATGTTTGCTTATTTATGTGACTCTACGGATTATTACAGTTTTATAGCTTATTTTATAAGTTTTTATGTCATGGTGGTGTTTTTGTGTTGCTATCTGTCCAAATGTCCCCCCAATCTGTCCAAAAACATCCAAAAGTCTCGTATTTTTATAATGGTGTTTGGTGGTTTTAACATTGTTTCTGGTTTACATGTCATATCTGTTTTCTCTCTATTTTTCTATTTTCTGTCAACATCTGCTATGACAAAACCAGTTCCAACATTTTCGGGAATATCAAGAATTGGTCAAAACCTTTTGCGATGCACTTTCAGATAGCATATTACGATGGGATACTCAGATTCATTCCGGTGGCTTCTTTTTCGGATTTATTCCGATGGGGGTTCTTTTTGACACATTACGATGGGTTCGACTGACTCATTGCGATGGGACCCATTCCGATGGGACACAGTGCGATGGTGGTTTGACTCATCGCAATGGCATCTATGTCGTTATGCTGCCAAATTTTTCACAATGACATTGCGATGGACAGTCTTTGTTTTGCGATGAAAAAAAAATATATATATCATTGCGATGGAGTGGAACGGATTGCGATGGGGTGTTGAGATTTTTAAAAAACATTGCGACAAATGACTCGGTTGAAAAATAAATCACTACAAGTTCATGACTAAACAGAAAATAGAGATCTTTGTCACATCAACATCTATCCCCACCTAAACCCATCGAACCAGACTCAATCATCTATTATCAATCAAAACCAACAACAACCAACTCCATCTAATCCTAATCCCATCGTCACTTTGACTCCACCATCACATCTTGATTCAAAACAGAAAATAGATATGAAAAATTGTGATCTCAGATTTAATAATTTCGTGACATGCATGCCATAATCTATATAGATCTATAACCACGAAATGTCTTATCATCATTGATCACTGTTGGTTATTTAACACCATTGATATTCGAAATCAAAGAAAGATCCATAACATATTCGTTATTATCTGGCTCTTTGTATTTTCGATTTTGATTACAACAATATTAACACCTACCCGAGACCTCCTTTAGAGATCTTGAAGACAGTTTGAGTATCCACAACTAGGTTGTTACTCGGATTATTGCAGATAAAAGGTCTACAAGGTTGTGTTCGTTTTTGTGACTAATGATAAACTATTAATGAATACTTATCATTTAAAAGAGGTAGAGGTGTGATACAATTGTATTTGGTTGATTTTCTGTTGATGATTTGAGAAGATAACGAGATGATGATGAGATCAATGTGTATGAAAGATTGAGTCAATGGATCTGAGATGGAGATGTAAGAGAAAGAGTGACAGTTTGAAGTTTTTGGTTGAAGTGATAAGGATGGGCGGATGTTTCTATGTGTGGGATTAGGTTTAGGAAATACGGAGTATAACCTAAAGATTAGGGTTAGTTGGCTTTTTTATACTAACCTAATTGTTAAAATGTGCAATTAGACCGGGTATATAAATTGTGAGGTGGACCGAGTGTAAATGGGCCTCTAAGTTCGTGATAATTTTTTAAGGATAATGGGCTGTGGAGGTTGGACCAAATATGGTTCGGTTTGCATGGAACTTATTTAATGGGCTATGATGATATACGTGTTAAGCCGGGTATTCACTCTGTTTAGATCGAAAGTGCTTAAACGACAAAGAAATATTTAGGTCGATCCGCGCATCAGTTGGGCATGAGACTGACGTTGGACTTAAACGACAAGTTATCTAGACAAATTTTGTTCCTTAATGACAATTCTTTTCAGAATTTGTTCTAGATAACGACATTTACAACACACAACACCAAAAGCAAACAAAACACTTAACGCTAAAACGATCCGATATAAGATTCAATTTAACGACAACAGCTAGTTTTGATTCTACAAAGACAAGTGATCACGAAGTGGATTTGGTATTCTTTATTTGAAGTTGAAGTGGGATTTCATGAAGGCGTCTACTTATTTCATCATCGAGCCTTCCTTCTATTTTTCTACCCCTTTTCTTCAAACCCAGTCTATCGATTGATGACTTGCTTGGACGATAAAATTTATGATTGAGACTTGAATTATCTAGTTTCCACTGTCAAGGGGTGGATGGTCGACGACATGGATAACTATCATTTGTGGGTGTCACACGCAGTTGCTCGTGTGGATAACTTCAAGAGATGTTAGAGACTTGTTTCTGCACCGTTCTTCAATCGACATAAGTGCAAGCTTAAGTAACAAATTTGGGGGATTGTACTTCAGTTTCAAGTTTGGAATATCGGATTTACTTCACATGTGGTCACAACAAATAGCCGAATGAATTCGAGGTTGGTAAGTTAGACAGAGAGAGATGGAATCAGCAATCAATTCTCACGGGATATTTATGAGCTTCACAACGAAAATGGTACTTCATAGTCTAAGCAAAAAATTTCAAAGTTTCTCAATGACTTTCAAAACTTTTCAAGACATTTGCTTAAGACTAAGAGCTTCTCGAGTATATGGACGTCCACGATAATGATGCTTCCGAGAGTTCGAAATCATCATGGGGGAAGATCGTGTACTTTGAAGTAATCGGATCAACTTCCAGGGGGAAGTAGTGTACATGGAATGGTATCTACTTCACTTTATATGATTATTATGAAGTATCCTGCAGGCGTGAGAAGAATTGTTGCTGATTTCCTGCATGTTACCCCAAACGGATTATCACCAAAACCTAAACGACATGAAACAGTATAGAAGCAGTATTATTTGGTGTGGTTCTTCTACAAATTTCCGCTGTGCACTTAAACCGATGAGCTAGAAGATTGTTCAAGCTACATCAAAGTGTCAGAATCTGCTTAAGATACAGATATTGGTTTGGGGGGAAGCTGATTCAGAAACTTCGTCAAAAAGAAGTATATGAAGAAAGTTTTTGAAATACATGCTGCATGAATTGGGGGGAAGTTAATCCAAATCATGCATATTACAATTGTTCCACAACAAGCGAAGACAAAGAGGATTCAAGCTGAGGTACAAGTTATGAAGACAAGAAGACTTAAAAGACATCCTCAGCATTGGAAGCGCCTTGGAAGACTTTATTTTATTGTATTTTTACTTGTTAGGAACATTGTAAGTAATTCTGTATGTCTCCACATTGGGGGAAGATTGTTAGCCCTAAAATGTGAGCGCCATTTACGGAATTACATTTTATTCAGATAGGCAAAAACATGGAGGACTACTATTGACATGTTGTCAAAGTGACCTCATGTCTAGCCTATATATACCCCTCCATACTTCCATGGAGGGGTGAGGCTTTTCTTATTTTGTGTATTTCCCTTTCTCTCTCTAAATACACACACTACATTTCAAGCTTTACTTTCTCTCTCTAAAAATGTCTAAACACTTCTTTTATCCTCCCCGACCTCCGGATCACCCCTAATAGCTTTGAATCTTATGTTTAACAATTTTTGGTTTGCTAAGTGTTTGTTTTGTGTAAGCAAGTATTGGTATCTATTTGTTAGGTGCTTGTGTTCATCTGTTTGCAGGTTTTGTGGGTTTGATCACATAGATTCATTATTTGGCTATAAAATCTTCAAAACTTGGTAAAATTGGCTAGGATTTTGAGGACACCTAGATCTAGGCTTAGGCTAGGGTTAACAAGTGCTAAATCTTAGTTAATCACATCAGGGAAGCAGGATTTGAGGCTTGAAATTGGATCAAGTGTCAAGTATATCAGCAAACTTGTTTCTGCATATGTTCATTGTTCATCAGTAACTTCTAGTGCTTTGATCTTGTTATTTACTTTGATTCAGTGTTTGATTCTTGTTGCTTTGTGTTTGTTCTTAGTTTATATAGCTTGTGTATGCATCCTGTTAAGTTTGGTTGGCTTATTGTGGCTAAATCTGCTTATTAAGTGCTTAACTGCTTATTTCCATATCTGGTGACTGTTTGGCTTATTGTGGCTTATTGTGTGGACCAATTTGTGATTTTATTGTTGCTATTGACTCCTTGTGATTCACTGATCACAAGGGTGCCTTTGTTTCCAATTGAATCAAACAAGAACTCTCAAATAAGCTTGGTCAAATAGTCAAAGCAGTGGGAACTCCTTTCCCCTGCTGGTTGCCACTGATAGTGTAAAACTGGTGTCAGCTTATCAATAAGCTATAATAGCTTATTCCAACCTGCAACAACTTTGTTTTTGTAATATGTGCTCATATTTTGACCCATTTGTTCATACTGAAGCATTTGGGTGGTTGACTTTAGGGTTTGACTAGAAAACCAACTCCTTTGACTTTTACATAAGTTCATTTGTGCTTATTATGGCTTATTGGTTATGCTTATTGGATTTTTGTTGATTGATTTTGCTTATTGAGTCCATTTGAAAGCTTTTGCAAGTTGAATCAAGTCCTGAGGTGCCCTAAATCTCTAAAACGACTATTTTGTCTTTTAGTGAAATTTTTCTTTGCTTATTTCTGGCTTATTGAGTGAGCTTTTTCAAAAATTCTTTTTACAGATCTCATAAGCATCCCAAAAGAAGGTTGTGTGTCAAATTAGAGCTTATGGCATTAGCTTATGGCTTAATGGGCTGAAAAGCCCAATAAGAATAAGCTGAGTGTTCAATAAGCTGTGATAAGCTCATTTTCAGCTTTTGGGCCTTTAGAGTTTTGTTCTTAGAATTGAATTTTGAGTCAAATAGGGCTTTTCCAAGTCAATTGGGCCAAGTTTGACTTATTGGGCCCAAAAGCCCATTTGTGTTGACTGATTTTGGATTTGGCCCATTTGAGGGCCCATTAGGGGTATTTTGGTAATTTCACTTTGCTTTTCTGATTATTTAGGTTAAAATAAGCTAGTTTGCAAGTTTTTAGAATTTTTTATAATTTTTGGATATTTAATATTATTTTATTATTATTTTATTATTATTTTTGAAATTTCACATTTTCCAACTTTTTACATTTTTCTTAGGTTAATTACATTAAAATAGGAATTTAGCAACTTTTAGAATAATTTTATCTCTTTTAGATTAATTTTTATAATTATTTTAAGTTTTAATAGTTTTAAATCATTTTAAATAGTTTTTATTAGTTTTAAAATTTCTAAAAATAGTTTTTAATCTTTTTAGGCCATTTTAGAGGTTTACCAATTGAAAAATCTTTATTTGGGCTTTTTGATAATTTATTTAATTTTTAGGGCTTTTATTAACATTTAAAAATAGAATATTTAATTATTTAAAAGGTTTGAAAAAGTTTTGATCATTGTAAACTCTTAGTTTATTATTTTTGATTTTTGGTGAATTTTTGGTAATTTTTAGAATTTATTTTTATTTTTGTGATTTTTAAGGTTCTACGTCTTAACTTTCTAGTAGTGTTTATTTTTATTTTTACGTCTTCGTCATCTTCTTTTCTCATCCCCTTCTAAACCAATCATTAATCACAAACATTTAACAAATTTCTCACACACATATACCTCCTTGGGAAACGAACTTTCATACCATTAAGGGTCATTAGTGTTGATTTTCCTAAATCATCACTCGATACTTATCGCTCATTTACGCTCTTTTGTTTTCCTAAACAAGAGGTGTAATTTACCACAATCAATACCCGTCACCAATACAGGCCATAGTGTTTTGCCAACTCCATTTAGGTCTCTTCATCTTAATAAAGTTCTTATTACTCCAAATATTATCAAAAATTTAATTTCTGTTCGTCAATTTGTTCGTGACAATAATTGTACTGTTGAATTTGATGTGTTTGGTTTTTCCGTTAAAGACTTCATGACTCGTCGGGTGCTTCTCCGATGCGATAGCACGGGGGATCTTTACCCGGTCACGCAACCCTCTCCAATTCCTCATGCATTTCTTACCAGTCAACATACGTGGCACCAACGACTTGGACATCCAGGAAGTGAAGTGTTACGTCGTCTTGTCTCTCGTAATCTTATTTCGTGTAATAAAGAGAAACCTCCCGTTCTTTGTCATGCTTGTCAGCTTGGCAAACACGTGAGGCTTCCCTTTGTTAGTTCCAATACTTCAGTTACATCTTGTTTTGATATTGTTCACTCGGACGTGTGGACTTCACCCATTCCGAGTCTTTCGGGATTTAAATACTATGTTTTATTTTTGGATCATTATTCGCATTTTGTTTGGGTTTATACGTTGGTTAATAAATCAGATGTCTTGTCTAAGTTTATGTTGTTTCGTACTTATGTTAATACTCAATTTAAATGTGAAATTAAGTCGTTTCAGTGTGATCATGGTGGTGAATTCGACAACCGCGCCTTACATACACTATTTGCCTCAAAAGGTATTCAGTTTCGGTTTTCTTGTCCCAAAACCTCCCAACAAAATGGCAAGTCCGAAAGACTCATTCGCACCATCAACAATCTCATTCGAACCTTACTTTTTCAAGCTAATCTTCCACCTACGTTTTGGGTAGAAGCCCTTAATATGGCCATTCACATAGGTGACTTTTTACCATCCACTGCCATTAACAATGAAATACCTTACACCCGTTTGTTTGGAACAAACCCGGACTATAGCCTTTTACGTACCTTTGGATGTTTATGTTACCCTCACCTTGACACTAGTCACAAACTTGAACCACGTGCCACGCCTTCAATTTTTTTGGGACAAGCTTCGAACCATCGTGGATATCATTGTCTTGAACTAAGTACAAATAAAATAATTATCTCCCGCCACGTTACATTTGATGAAACCGTTTTTCCGTATGGAACAAATCCACCCACCTCAGCACCTACTTATGCATTTCTAGATGATTCACCCGATATAAACCCACCATCCATTCCTGTTACTCCACCAACTATTGTTCAACATGATGCACCAATTAATTCTAACATACATCCTACCACTACACCACTTAATGAAAATCTCAACTCACCTGTTACCTCTACCCACTCTGGAGCCGTCCAAGATCAAACACCAATCCACGCTCAGATACCACACAACATGACCCATCATCCCGCCTCGACCCAACATCAATCACAAGCCCGCTCTCCACCTATGCCTACAATTACACCCATGAACCAAAACCAAACTTTTACTCACCCGCATATCATTCCTGATCCACCTCAAAACCCAAACCCTGTCTCAGTTCATTCCATGGTCACACGCTTTCGTGTCGGGACTAATCATCCTAATCCAAAGTATAATTATCATGTGTCCACTGTCTCACCATTACCAAAGTCTTATCGAGATGCGTTTAATGATCCAAATTGGCAAAATGCTATGCGTGATGAATATAATGCGCTTATTAAAAATAGTACTTGGACTTTAGTACCCCGACCTGCGGACACCAACATTGTTCGTTGTATGTGGCTTTTTCGTCACAAGTATTTGGCAGATGGGACTCTTAGTCGCTACAAGGCTCGTCTTGTGGCAAATGGCAGTACACAGATAGAGGGAGTTGATGTTGATGAGACTTTTAGTCCGGTTGTTAAACCGGGTACTATTCGGACTGTACTTAGCTTAGCTGTTTCTCGACATTGGCCGATTCATCAGCTTGATGTCAAGAATGCATTTTTACATGGTGATTTATCTGAGACTGTTTACATGCATCAACCTCCGGGTTTTCGTGATTCAACGCACCCTGATTATGTATGCTTATTACAGCGGTCTCTTTATGGTCTTAAACAGGCCCCTCGTGCTTGGTTTCAGCGTTTTGCATCTTACATTACTCGTATTAGGTTCTCTCATAGTCGTTGTGACACATCTTTGTTTATCTACAGTCAAGGCGCAGATACTGCTTATTTATTATTATACGTTGATGATATTGTGCTCACTGCTTCTTCAGAGACTTTGCTACATCAGATTATTACTTCATTACATCAGGAGTTCACTATGACAGATTTGGGACCTCTTACTTATTTCCTGGGTATTTCTGTTATACGAGATTCGTCTGGATTATTCTTATCTCAGAAGAAATATGCTATTGAGATTCTTGAGCGAGCCAATATGGTTAATTGCAATCCTAGTCGCACTCCCGTTGACTCTGAGTCTAAGCTATGGGCAGACTGTGATTTGATATCGGATTCGACTTTATATCGGAGTCTTGCGGGTTCTCTTCAGTATTTGACTTTTACTCGCCCAGATATTTCGTATGCTGTTCAGCAGGTTTGTCTTTATATGCATGATCCTCGAGAACCTCATTTCTCGGCTCTAAAGAGAATCTTGCGGTATGTTAAGGGAACTTTAGATTATGGACTTCAGTTGTTTGCATCATCTACTACCTCTTTAGTTGCTTATTCAGATGCGGACTGGGCGGGATGCCCTACTACTCGCCGATCTACTTCAGGATATTATGTTTTTCTTGGCAACAACTTACTCTCTTGGTCCTCTAAGCGTCAGCCGACGCTTTCTCGTTCTAGTGCAGAGGCAGAGTATCGCGGGGTTGCCAATGCTGTTGCTGAAACTTGTTGGTTACGGAATTTACTCCGTGAGTTACATACACCTTTATCTTCCGCTACGCTTGTCTACTGTGATAATATTAGTGCTGTTTATTTATCTTCTAATCCGGTTCAACATCAGCGTACAAAGCACATTGAGATTGACATCCATTTTGTTCGAGATCTAGTTGCTGCTGGTCAGGTTCGAGTTCTTCATGTTCCTTCTCGTTATCAGTATGCAGATATTTTCACTAAAGGCTTGCCTTCAGCATTGTTTGAAGAGTTCCGAACCAGTTTGAGCGTCCAGTGTCCTCCCGCTCCAACTGCGGGGGAGTGTTAACCCGTATTATATCTATACATTTGTTTTGGGCTCAAGCCCGCATCTAGAACCATCCATACATTTGTATATATGTACCATATTATGAGATTAATGAGATATACACTTTCTACACTTACAATTTTTGCTTACATATTTTCTTTCAAGCCCCCATTTACTTAGTCAATCGGTCAATTTTGACCAAAATAGTCACATAGAAGATGTAGCAAATGAATAACAGATTTCGCTAAAAAAAATGAATTAACATTTACTGCATTGTTTATTCTTTTCTTTTTTTTTTTAAAGAAAAGTTTGTGTAGTTTTTTTTCTTTCTAAATATCATTCCCTTCCCACAGAAACACACCATCCCCAATAAGTTGCATTATGTCAAGTATTTACACTAGACTTTATCAGCCAGTCATCTTGCAAATAGTTTCACCATTCACTATGCCAGATTGCCAGAATTTCACCATTCTTCTTATATATATTTTTCTCTTTTCTGTGAGCAGGTAGGGATTGGATGCATGATGATAGCTGACTTATTGTGAATCCTCTTTGTTGCAGGCTAAAGTATATGCTGACAATTTCAAATGGAAAGTACCACCAAAAACTGAAGAAAATTAGTCTCAACTTTGTAAAAAACATACAAAATAAAAAGCCCATTTCCAATTCAGAGGCACACTTTAAATAAAACACTAAGATGTACAATCTCTGATTGTTCCATGTTTGTAACAAGAAAGAACTTGATCTACTACTATATACTATATATTCTTATAGTTATATATCTACTATTTTTTTAATAATAACATATGATATACGTTCTACATAGATACATTCCTTGTAGGATTCTTCATCTTTTCACATAAACTTTGAATCCTCTACACATTTGAAGCACCTTCGGAGGCTTCTCTTGTGTGAAACCTCCATGAAAACTTGTAATCCTTTGATTCGCACGATAACCGCATTGCTTCACCAAATGCATTCACCGAATACTTCTTCCCATTCACACCCCATTCAATCCTTGCCCAACACGAAAACCCACTTGACGAAACCATCGAATCCTGATCCGCATCAGGAAAACTAAGCACCACTTCACCACAAATGCTCTTGCATGCAACCCCAATTCCATCACCAGTCACCATAGACTCGAGCCATGAACACTCAGGCTGACCCACCATCTCTTTATAAGCCGAATTCACTAGCCTGACTTTGTTTTTCGAATCCGAAACAAAAGCAGGCAAAACTTGTTCCTCTAGCTCTTTCTCAACTTCCTCGCCCTTCTTTGTCACAACCGGTGAGCTATGGACCGTAACAGCATCATCTTTAACCGCACGGATCGCGACATATGACGAGACGAGGCGAATTGGCCTAGGCGAGATGACATTTGATGTTGGTTTTGTCAACTGTGCAAGGAAATCTTTTTCTTCAGGTATATCAGCCAGCTTGTTGAGATCAATGACATCGGTCTGTTGCATGTCATGTGGTGACATAGGCAGTAACGGTAAGGTGATTAAAGTGGTTGATCTTTGTTGTGGGGTAGTTACTACATGGAAAGGTGGTGATAACCCTTGAAGTAGTGTTCTTGGTCTTTTGAAAGTAGCACTTGTTGATGGAGGTGGACCCAGTGACGTCCTACCTCTTTTTCTTGTCCTTGTTGGTCTTGATTGCAAATGAGGCCACACGTTTCTTAAGTAAGGTGATTGCCTTATGGTCGGAGACATGGAAGAACCTGGAGAACAAGAACCAGAACCTGAGCCAGCTGGTGATGCATCACCCTCACCAGTACCACCACTAGCAGCACCACCATTCAAAGGCCTCGGTGCAATAGGCCTATACCTAGCCATGATCTCAGCTGTTTTAGCAGTTGAGGTATAAGGGTTCAAGGTTTGCAACATGGTTGGGTTGTGTTGTGTGAGAAGTGAAATGTGTGCGAGTTTAAGGGGTGGGGTGGGTTGGTGTATTTTAAGGGTGAAGGAAGGCCAATAGGATTAAGGCAACATAAATAAAAGGGAAAAGGAGGATGTGACACTTGGAAATGTGATGTGGGTACGTGTGTTACGTAAAACTTACAGATGGGGAGAGTCTTCACTTCTTCCTTCGGTTACCTAATTAATTATATTATACTTCCTATCCGTACCAAATTACCAAAACTTTTATGTTTTCACTTATCTTTCCTCCTCACGCATTAATCATTAATTTGCTTTTGTTGCAACTACATATATAGTCAAGTGCTAATCGTTAGAAAAACCAATCGCGCATATTCGATCACTTAGAGTTTTTTTAAGAATTTGATAAATGACTTTTATTCGACTTTTAATTTTGCAAGAGATAAAAAGTACATATTTCTTTCTCGTGCAAAGTTAAAACTTTTAAAGTTTTTTTTTCAAGTCTTTTTTAGTGACTAACATTCATGTAATGCAGCGACGATTACTCGATAAATATATTTTTTAAATAAATGTTACACTTTTATCCATCAAATTTGTATTCAAATTAAAATTAAAGTTATAAAAAATGTTAAATCAAAAATAATAAACTTATTAAAAATTAATAAAAATATATTAAAATAAATATTAAATTAGAAAGCACGAAATTTGAAAAAATTATAATGAATTAGATTATGAAAAGAATAAATAGTTAAAAAGATATTTAAATTTAAAAATAAATGTTTTTAAATAGTTTGTTACAAAAATTGTTAGAAAAGTTTATTACAAAAGAGATGAGTGGATGAGATCATTCTAACAAAATATGATCCAATGGCTTAAATTTAACCTTCTTATCTTAAACTTTGGTTTGGAGTTAGAGTTGTTAATTTGAGCTCGAGACTAAAATCGAATTAAGATTGGAGATAACATCTTTATATAATAATATAGATATAGATTTGGATCTAAGATCTGATTATTTGGATGATTTAACTCATAGGTTTAGATTTTAAATATAACATTTTCTAAAAGAAATGTATTTATACATTAGAATGTGCGGATAAAAAAAAGTTGTGTTAATCAATGTTGAGATATACGATCGTTTAGCTATCGAGAATGAATGAGTTTATCGGAGCACACAATCAAACACGAAGAACACACTTTTATTAAGTATTTAATATTTATTGTTTATATTGAATATGTAATAAACTTCACTTATTATTTGATTAACGGTCATTATAGTTCGTTACTTGTTTAACTAACTAAATACATGCGTAAATTAAAATAGAGGTGGTTAAAAGTCAAAACCCGAAACCTATGGGAAAGCCCATAAGTGGCCGACCCCTATGATTTGTTTGTGTTAATTTTTAAGCTAAGTAATACTAAAAGAACTTAACTTGGAGTAGGGAACAAGTTATGGTATAAGGTATGAAGGCTATATAAACCCTCATACCCCTCCCACATAAATGGTCACATGCCTGTTAAATCAAAATAGTCGGCCGAAAAAAATGGCAAAACTCAAAAGCATTATTTGTTTTATCTTATCATTGCTTTGTTATTTGAAGATAACGCATTCGAATGGCTAATAAGCTTATACATGCATATATACACATACGTATATGTGCATAGTTTATTTCATCTCCTCCTTTTTCACATGATGTCGGAAATACGTTTTTTTTATTTGAAGACTCAATCACTCTAACAATATAGTTACGGGCTCGTAGTATAGTTAGTTGTTTAACAATTAAACAAACCCGGCATATGGGCATGTCCATGGGCCAGCGGCCCAAGTCCATTATCGACTTGGGTATATAAACCTTTGCCATTGATATAGAGGGTGTTGCTTGGTTATTATTTTCAATATATATTTGACACATTTTCTCTCACTTTCTCTCTCTAGAAAACCTTCAACCTCACTCTTTTGGATTACCAATATTCTACAATTGGTATCAAGAGCCATATGATGAAATAGAGTCTTGTCTTTGTTTAAATTTGTTATTCGTGTTCTATATGCCATATAGGTCACGGTTCAAAAATGTTTTTTTGGATTTTTGATCATCAAAATAATCATCTACACATCTTTGTAGTGACTGGTTTTTTATTGTTTTGCACAAAAACTTAAAAAAAATTCTTGTTTTCTTTGATTATTGGTGAAGAAAGGTTTAATAAAGTACAAGTCTTGATTTCAAAATTTTCGTCATATATTTGAAAAAGTTTGTATCTTTCTAGTCCCTACGAAGCTAAAAAACCTTGAAAGTACAAGTCGTTTCGCCGGAACCCTTGAAAAAATTGCCTTTTCGAGATTGCTCACTTGTGCCTTATTTTCGGAAAAACTGGAATATTCAGAGATAGCGTAAACCCTATTTTTTTCCGAGATCGTATACTTGATTTATTCCGAGATCATAAAAGGTGATTATTTCGAGATCGTAAAGGGTTATTATTCCTAGATTGCATACTTTCATTATTCCGAGATCGTATAGGGTGATGATTCCGAGATCGTGTATAACCATCTTATTCCGAGATAGTGCACCTTGTTTACTTTCCGAGATAAAAGAATTACCAATTTTTTAGGGGACTTCAATAACCTTATTCTCATTAACAAAACAAGAACTCAAGAATTTTTACGGTTTAATCGGTGGTTTGTAAAATCTCACGAATTTATTTTCCGGGTTCTCCATGATTTGTAAAACCCCATATTGTTCTTTCAACAAGAGACACAAAAACTTTATTTCATTGTTCGATCAACAAAAGTAATCTTTCGATAGAGTGATACAAGATGAATCCACATTCCTCAATGCCGACAATGCCGTCACTTTCAGATTTCTCGATTATATCGTGTACCGATACCCGTCCTCCTATGCTTATGAAAGAACTCTTCGAGTCATGGCAAAGCCGTATTAAGTTATATATATATTGGGTAGACCAAATGGTAGTCTTATGTTGGCATCACTAGAAAAGGGGTCACTTGATTGGGGTACTATTACTACTGACGGTATGACTCGAGATAGGGAATTTACTTACTTGACACCAGAAAACGAAATCATTGCTGATTGTGATGTTCAGGCTACCAACACAATTCTTCAAGCTCTTTCACCCGATATTCATAAGCTAGTGAGTCATCATAAAAAAGAAAAGGAGCTTTGGGAACGACTTAGTGTTTTGATGCAAGGCCGTTAACCAAACAAGAACGTGAGTGTCAACTTTATGACTTATTTGATAGATTTTCTACTATAAAACCCGCTTAAAATACTTTAGAACATTAAATGCATGAAAGCACGGACAAATTAAAACTTTACGATTAATCAATATATGGCACGTATCATGAATATTTAAGGTAAATATTACGTATATTAATTTATTTACGAAGAGTATTATGTATGATATTATTATTATTTATTAACTCACGATAAGTATTTACGTATAATACTTAAAAACATAACAAGAAATAAAACACGACACTAAAATACGAACACACATGATAACATAATCAAGCACGAAAAACGAAAAAAAACGAGAATGTATATAAAGGGGTGTTGGCCGGCGTGTATAAAGAAACCCAGGAGGGCCATGGCCCGACCCATTAAGCCTAGTCTAGTAAACAAACATTCATAGGGAGTCACATAATCACTTTTACAAAAATAAAACCCTAATCCCTTGGTTCTCTCTTTCTTTGGCCGCGTCACTCACAAGAAGGAAACAAGAAGGAAAGATTTTGGTTGTTGATTAATTTACGGGTATTGTTCGTGTCTTGATTCTTAATTGTTATACGTATACGGTATCTCTTAAACCCTCGATTCTTTATTTTTATTCTTCTTTTGTTCATGAATTAAATAAACCAATAAGAACATTTGATTAATAATGATTAAACATGTAATGGATCGGGGTTAAGCTTGGTTTTGGTTGTTTGTCACGCAAATCAAGAGTTAAGGGACTCTCGGTGGTGTCTATTTATCGGCCAGCCATACCCTTAATGGGTTGGTGGTTGTTTGGTTCTTTCAGCCGCAACATCCAAACACCCCAACAGGGGTTGTTTGGTTAAAACAGTAGGAACCGAGAGCTGGTATGCTCTCGGTGGGTACTTAAGCCGAGCAGGGGGAAGCCGGCAGCAGCCGGTGGCTTCCCTGTGCAGTCGGCCGCAACACTAACCCCAGCAGGGGGTGGGTTTGGTTGTCAAAGGAACCAATGGCAGCAGGGGCTGCGTTTGTTAGAGCAATGGCAAGCCACAGCCGCAAGGCTGTGGTGTATGTTTTGGCTTTGTGTGACCGAGACACGGGGTCTCGGTAGGCTCGGGTTTAGGGGCTCTAGTACACGAGAACACAAGGGGTGTGTTTGGCTAATATTTTGCTAAATACTTTATGTTTTATTAATTAATTTTATTAATTAACACATGATTTAATTTAATTAATTAATAACAAGACTTATGTTATAATTAATTTAGACATTTATCATGATATAATACATGGTCATTTTATTAAATAAACTATAGGTTATAATAATTAGTGAAAATAATTATTCATGGTATAAGTACATGTGCATTTGATTAATTTGATTAAGAGCTTAGCTTAATAAATTAATTACATTTTAACCAAGGTTAATTAAATGAATACCAATGTTTTAAAAACCGGGTTTTTAATTGACCCGGCTAAGTTGACGGGTCACGCCAACCTCTTGAAAAAGGAGGGCTTTACCTGATTTGAGTCTGTGTGGCGGTGGGCTCAAGCCCCGTGGATTAGTCGGCCAATGAGTCGGAAATCACGGTTACCAAAAAAAAAAAAAAGTTGACGGGTCACCGGGTTACCGGTTCAACCGATCAAACCGCCGGGTCAAACCGGTTTCGTACCTAATGTGCAAATTGTCCATACTTTACATGTAGAGAAAAAAAAGTATGCACGATGTTAGAACTAGTATTAATTGTTTTATAACGTTTTAGACACTCATGTAAATTATTTGTATACAATTTTAAAGGAAAAGATTCTTTGTGTCTTATCAAACAATTTAGACTCTACTAGATAAAACTATGCTTCATTTGACGAGTCATCCACTCGTCCTTTCATGTCCCAAATTGAAACTCCCAAGTACCACCTACCCTATATATATCAATTACAGTATAACAAAGTAAAAAAAAGTTCATATACATAAGTCCTCTTCTCCCCACAAAAGCAGATCCCCTTTTTCAACCATAATCGTTAATGTTTGCAGCATACCACCATAGATAAACATTGAAGAAATTGAAAGTGATGTATCGATCTATATATCAAGATAAGTAAGCGTGTAGTTGCTATGCGCACATACAACTTGTCAGATTACATCATTTATTCTTCTTCTTCTCTTATAATATGAGTTGAACCGGTCGGTTCCGATCTGGCGGTCCGACCCGGGTCGACCAAAACCCGGCGGTTTAATCCGATTCCGAATTTAACAAAAACTCGGCAAATAACGGACCGATCATCATTCCGGTTCCCAGTTCAACCGGTTCAACCGGCCGGGTTGAACCAGGTTTTAAAACATTGATGAATACTATACTTTAATTTAATTATACAATAATCAGTTAAGATAAAGTTTAATTAATATAATCATGTAATATTATTAATAATTACTTATAATATCATGTATTATATTATTAATTAATAATCATATGTTAAGACTAAAGTATTATTAATAAACTTTACTATATTATTATCATGGCTTATAATATATGCTTATTAAACTATAGCTTATATCATATACTTATTTAATAAGCTTATTACTATATATGGAAACATGCTAAATATGGAAACATACTAATTATGGAAAAAGTTATTTATAGAAACATACTAAATATTGAAACATGCTATTTATGGAAACATACTAAATATAGAAACTTTCTATTTTAGAAAGTTACTCATTATGATACAACAAGTAAAATAACACATAAAACATGCAATACACTAATCAAGAACACATGAAATACTAAGAAACACATGATTAAACATGAAACAGTAAAACAAGTCAAGAACATATAAAACAAGACAAGAACAAGTAGAACAAGTTAAGAACACGTCAAGTAAACTAATAATCAGTAAATATACATTAAACAAACAACTCATTCATGTCCCTTTTATTATGTAGCACTCGTGATGTGGGTGTATTTCTTCCGCTTTCATCTTTGTTTTCATTACTGGACATAAGGTACGAATATTATGTCCTTTAGTAAGGAGACTCTCTTCCTATACTTAGGATTTCCCCATTTGCAGCCATCTGTTTTCCCAGTAGTTTACATTAAACTTATCAGTAATTAATATTATTAGGATTTTAAACTGCCTGAGCTATATACATTCATCCCAGTTCCACCTAGTTATGGAGGTACCATAACTATTGTGAGACCCCCAAAATCTGACATGGAACAACTAGGCAACGAGGGGGTAACACATCATAGTACAAGAAACAATGAATTACAGTTCATACAAAGCTGACGAAATAAAAACATGTATATTACATCATAAAAGGTCAGAGTTTTTAAACATAGGTCCCAGAGTTTTAGAAGCGGAAAATTATATTATTTCATCTCAATTTATAACATAAAGTTGCCAAAAAAATAGAATAAACTCCTGATAGTTTTTACTAAAAAAAGTCTTTTTAAAGCATCACAGAAATCTCCAAGCTGCGATAATATCCTGCGGGCTCCCATCCAAGCAAAGCTAAGTAATAATACCTGATATTAAACATGTAAAATCGTCAACACAAAGTTGAGTGATATTCATAGGTTTAGCAATAAGGTTGTGGAACACAAGCATTCATTTGTAAACAAGAAATAGGGGGAAAATGGTTACGTACGATAACCATAGTCCGAAACATTATTATTGTTGTTTAGTTCATGAACCGAAGCTTAACTCAGTGTAAGTTCCTCTTGTCAGTATGCAGCCTAAATACTCAAGTGATAAACAAATATTAGTGTGTCAAGGTAATCGGGACGGGGATAGTCAATCCCGATGGATCCACCTACAACATTCGCGCTTGGTAGCATGATTAATTAACGGTTCATGATCAATGAGAGGTAACTTAAGGCTAAAGACTAAAGAAATAATATCAATGAAAATCAGTTGGAAATCCTCAAGTTCTGGAAAGCATACAATTTCTGGATAGCATACAAGTTGAGGATAGCACACAGTTTTTAAATGGTTGTGTTCCACCATGTAAAATCTCACCCCGTGTTTAGAAACCATGTACAAGTAAAAAGGGGCTATGAACTCACCTTAGCCACTAGGTAAGTCAATCACGGTACTCAGCAACTGAGTAGAAACAATGGTAGTGAAACGATCACCGACGATATGGATGCCCGGGGAAACACGAAAATCGCAACCTATTACAATAAGGCGCGCATTAAGACTCGAACTCAAATATCAATATGTACCAATTATAATATAACTCAAATGTTTTCCAAAGTATTTATATTTCAAAACCATTGACTTGAACCAAATGAATTCATACTAACCCATTTATCCAATACTACACGATTAAACACTTGTATACTTGAAATTGACCCGTCATAAGACGCCAAGTCAACGCAAGTCAAACTATTCTTTTACCTTAATCGGACAAGTAGCTAAGTCATTTTTATAATGACTAAGCACTTGAGTAAGTCACCATGTCCGATGGTGAATACTCAAACTCACGCAACACAAGCATTGAACTATGTGTCCAAAATAAAATCAGCAAGTACACCCCGAATGTACACACGGATCTACCCTATCTAGACTTGTCCGTTTTAGATGAAAATTGGTGCCAAGGTCACTTATAACCAGTATAAGACCTTGATAGGTGTGAAAACACCCATCCTTTTACCACTTAATTGCAATAATAACCGAGCCAAAACGTGTATTTTATGTCATTTATGTCGGAATTATGCGTGGTTTGTGTTTTTGTTGTGATTTAGGACGAAAAGGTGAAAAGTGGAGAAAACACGGCATTCACGGGCTTTTATCGAAGAAAAAGACGAAAGACGAAGTCGAAAGATCAAAAGTGGAAAAAGAACGGAAGTCCAAGACCAATTTTGAAGATTTATCGAAGAAAAAGTCAAAGACGAAAGTTTACTAAAAGCCGAAGAACTCGAGTCTTATTTATGAAGAAAATTCAAGACGAGTTCAAAAGAAATCCCAAGACAAGTCACAAAGTCCAAGTATTAAGAAGATTTAAGAAGATTAAAGAAGCTTGGGGACTTAAGTGCGCAATTAAGGAAAAGAGGAAAGAGGGAGGAAGCTTCCTAAGCCCCTCCCTAATCACCACTATAAATAGCCATTAGCTAGTTCATTTTCAGGTGTTAGCTAATTTTGACAAAATTAGTCTTTCCACCATTTTCATTACTTGTACCTTTTAATTTCTTGTCACTTTAATTTCATGTCTTAAATTTCGTACCGTTTAATTCCAAGTAAGTTAATTTAATTGTTGGATCTTAATTTCCCTTTTATCAAGCTTTTATTTATCTTTCTCATCCTACTTTTCTTGTTTTTGATTTGATTTTGGTTCGGATTAAGTTTTGGTTTTGCTTAATCATATTGCTTATTTGAGTAAAAAGTTCACCTTTTTACTTCTATATAAGTTTTCGTATGAAATAAGCTATAAGTTTGACAATCTTATTGGCTTATTTTGTACTTAGCTTATTTGCTTTTTAGTTTTCTTAAAAAGTTAGTCTCTTTAAAGTTTGCTTATTTTGTTTTCTCATATTGTGTTTTCATAAAGTTTATGAATTTCGTCTTTTAAAAAGCTTTCAAATTTATGCTTATTAAGTTGTTCAAGTTTTGGTTTGGTAGCTTATTGTATGTGCTTATTGAGATTTTAAGCTTACCACCAATTTCGGTTTAAGGTTGTTTTCATCGCAATATTGGGGTTTTATCACATTCCGACGGTTTTTTGATTTGTATCGCAATAACCCAAGTGTGGGTTCTACTTTGCGATAGGTTGGTAAATCCCCCTTATTCCGATCGGGATTGCGATCGCTCATTGCGATCGCATATTCCGACGGGTCTTAAGGTCTTTGTTAAGTCGAAATGCTGCCCAATTTTCTTTAGCCACTTTCCGATGGATTTCACTTTATGTTATTCCGATGGTGACCATTTTTAAACATTCCGATAGCTTTAGTTTTAAACACATTCCGATGGTTCATCTTTTTAGTATTCCGATAGATTCTCTTTTTCACATTCCGATAGTTTAAAATAAATAAAAAAAAAAAAATAAAAAAAAAAATATATTCCGATACATTAAATACACATTGCGATGGATCTAATATCATATTGCGATACATTGCCAAAAACCACCAGGTTGCTTGGCTGCTTAACCAATGTCGGCGCCAAAATGAGCAGCCAGGCTGGCTGCTTCCAGCAGCTAGCCTGCCTGCTTGCTTGTTTATTAGTATTGTTCCGTAATTGTCTAGTTTTATCTGAAAGTTGTTCCGATTTTATTTCTGAAAGTTACGTATTTTTAGTTGAATTTTTCTTCTAATTTTAAAATTAATATTTTTTCGTAAAATTCAAGTTTTATCTTTTATTTAGTACCCGCTTTAGGTTTTGCCTCGTTTAGCTTTAAAGTACCATTTTAATTTTATTCTCTCCTTTTTCATTTAATAAACTTTATTTTCGAGTCGATAGTTAATTTCGTCTTTTAGATTTATTTTTATTAATTGTTCGTTTTAAATTACATTTTATTATTTGTTTTACTATTAGTTTTAATATCGTTTTAACTTTTAGTTTTTAATATTCACCTTGTTTTACTTTTATTATTTGTACTTGTCTTTAGTTTATCTTTAAATACTTTTCGTATTTTAATTAGTTATAGATAATCAACTTCCCTTTTTTCTTAACCAAAAACAATTGAGTCACACATTTAACCGGAAATCAATTCGATTAGACACCGAGAAAACGAACTTTTTCAACTAGTAAAATCTCAAGTATTAAATGGCGCCGCTGCCGGCTCTTTTCGTGAGGATTAACGGTTTTTTGTGAGAGACGCGTTGGCTTTTGGGACCCGTTCACTTGTGAACGTTATTTTTCGTTTCAAAGATTTTCAAAAATCTAAAAACATTTGAAAAATCATAAAAAGCATTTCTTTTTCAAAGTTTTGAACCAAAAATATTCTTCTTGCTCATCTATCTTTCTTTATGGATTCTTATGTCCATTGCGTCGGTTGTGGGAGACGATTGTACGGGAACGACTCTTGTCAATGGTGTACATGTGAGCGGTGCGGAAACGATATCAAAGATACACAATTAATACCAGGATTTTGTCCTTTGTGCCACTCACTTAATTCGTCATTTTTGAACCCACCTACTCTTTCCCCGTGCATCTATTGTGGAAGAGATTCTCATTGGCATGTTTCGTGCCCGGTTCAATACCCGTATGATCACGGGCAAGAACCGGGGTACAATTATGACAATGAAAATAACTATCCACAAGACGCACCCGACTTTTCTCCTTACCCTTCTTGCCAAACTTGTGGGGGTCCTCATGATTCTTCTTATTGTCAACCAATGAATTATTATGAGCAAAATCCGTGTCCTCAATTTTCTTCACCAATGGATTATTATGAACCAAATCCAGTTTATAATTCTTCTCAACCAATGAACTACTATGAGCCACAATCATGCTATAATTCAGGTTTTCAACATTTTGAACCCCCACAGCACATCATCGATCATCAACCCTCCTTCGAACAATTGCGCTCCCATGAACAATGGAACACTCTTGTTAAACTAAGTCAACAACTTCAAGAAGCTTGCAACAAGATCATCGAGAAACGTCAAGAGGATCATCGACAGGAGCAAATATCAAATATCGAGACTTATACTCCTCCTCCGGTGTATCCATACTATTATGATGATGACGAGGATGATGTCAATGATCTCCACCCATCTTCTGAGATTACTACTCCTATTCTTGATAACACCAATGCGTCTACGGATAGTGATTCGTTGAGTGAGATTAGTGATTTTGGTCTTGAAGAATTCTTTGATGAGGTTTGTGATCTTACTACTTTTGCTGAAATTAAGGATGAGGTTGTTTTTAATGATGAATTCCAATTCGAGCCTGAGATTGCGGAAATTATCGAACGATAGCTAGCTCTGTTACCTCCGCTTCTTCCTACAAGCGAGGTCGATTTTTCCAACATCGATGCCGAACTTGATGAGTTGGAGCGTCTTATTTTTCATAATAACGACGAACCAACTCACTTGACCAATCATCCTATTCTCGAGGAGTTACCTAATCAACACTCCTCCACTGAGAATTACGTTTACCACATTCGTGCGGATTTAACTTATCAACAATCCCCACAAATGAATGATGGTTTCGTACTTGATCGTGATCTTTTCGACCGAGTTTCTGAAATCCTCAATGATGGGAACGACAAACCTTGGCTTGACGCATCTATTTATGATGAAGAAATCGAAAAGATTCACGTTCATGAGGATGAGTGCTTTGACCCGGGGGGTGTCATTGATGATTTTCTAATTGATGACCTTACGGATTTGCCGCTTGCTGCTGAGCATCCATTGTCTTTAGGGGATGACAATGTGATTCCTTTACCCACCCCACCTCCCGTGGATCATTACCTCACATACCTCTCGTATGTTGAGCGGACCTTTCCCCCATTTAAGACTTATTCCCCCGCCTCCCCTTTGTTAATGTCCACCGGGAACGAGGACAAGGTCTTTGATCCCGGTATCACATTCGAGGCTTCCCCATGTACCATTTAATTCGGGGACGAGTCAGGCTCGTGACTCGGTCAACAAAAACAAGCGCTTTTTGGGAGGCAACCCAATTATCTATCTTTACCTGTTTTCACCATAAGTGTAGGGGGAGCCCCGTGGTGTTTCTTGCTTTCTTTCTTATCATGTGCAGGGATTAGAGCTTCAAAGACACACTCTTGATGACTTTTGACGAACCGTGATTCCGTGTTCCCTTCTTCCCGGTTCTATCCTAAACTCTTTTCGATTCACTATTTTATATTTCTCAATAATAAAATAGGAATCTCTTTAGTTGTCTCTTCCTTAGCGAGATTTAAACAAAGTGCACAATGTCCTAAGTGTAGGGGAGTTTACTCCCACATGCTTAAACATTGAGGACAATGTTTATCTTAAGTGTAGGGGGGACTTCTATCGAAGTTAAGTGGCCTTTTCCTTGTATTTGTCCTCATTTTAACCGGAAAATTTGATTTTTCGACATTTTTCAAAAATTTTAATCTATGTTGGCCTAGTTGTATAGTTGTATTTTCCTTTGTTATGTTTATTTTCTTTCTTTATTAGAATAAATTTTTAATAAGTGGTTTTAATTTTCAAACGTTGTGAATCTTTTGACTCAACCCGAGTTTACTCTAGCTAGTATCCTTAACGTGTTTAAGTCAAGTTTTGCTAGACTTTTATATAGGGAGCTATAAAACGCGAAAGTCTTAACTCTTACGGGTTAAGAACAAGAACTTTTCGCAAGTTCCTATAATTGATCCTAGAGAGTCGTTTATCAAGGGAACTTTAAAATGCGATTTCTAAACTTGAAAAAGCCTAAGAAGTTGCAAGATCCTATAGGCGACTCGAAAACCCAAAACTTTGACTTAATAGGCTAAGCATCCACGAGTCTCATTCCTTGAGATTTTAAACTGTGGAGAACGAGAGATGATAGAGTCAATTATAAGTTTGGTATTCCTTCGTGAATTTATGTGAGTTAATTATGAGCCTATTCTCCCTCCGCTTGTTAATAAATTAATCTGCTAATAAATAAGGTTGTACGATTTAAAAGGTTACTTAGCTTCTAGCCCCAGATCGTTTAAAAGTTGCTCGGTAATGACGAGAGTTCATAGCCAAGGCATAACTTATGAAGCGGGGCGCGAAGATTGGCGAGTCCAAAAAGGCCCTGACAAGGCATGAGGGCTACATTTTGTTGCTAAAGATCCAAAAGTGATGTGAAGAATCATTTATCGAAAATCAATATGAAGGATCGAGACACACGGCGAAAAGCAAGAACTCCCCAAAAGTCATGGAGAAGTCTATCCGAAAAGACCCTAACAAGGTATGAGGATAAATAGATCCAAGTCCTAAAAGGAGGCGGATCGTTGTATATCAAAGTCCAAAATAAAGATTGGAGAAAAATGAGGAAGTCGTGGTCCAAAGATGAAGAATCTCTCAAAAACTTCAAGTGAAGAAATTCCTATTATGAAGAGAAGACCATAATTTCAAGAACGTCTCTCGAAGATTCGAAGTATGAAGTCGCTGCCAAATATCGGCCCGAGAAAGGTCTCAAATCGCGAACCAAGTTATGCCAAGATATGAACTTTTTGATATCCCGAGAAGCAGTTTTAAAAGATTTGGTCCTTTAGCTAACTATTGATTAAATCGTTCACTTTATTTTCAGACTAAATAACTATCAAAATAAGTCAAACAATGCATCCTCGTGATCATTCAAGACAAAAATAAAATATAAGAGATACACCTAGGAATAAGGGAGTCTAAGCGAATAATTGGCCCACATGAGTTCATGATAGTTTGCTAACTTATAATAACAATGATCTCGTTTTTAAGCTTGGTATGGGGAACGTGAAACTTGAGGATGATGATCATTCACGACATTTTCAAAACCAAAGGTATGTTTTTGATTTCTTTACTTTGTATGTTTATAATTTTCTATTTCTTTAATAAAGGCCAATGTGGATTGATTATGATGGAAAATGTAATCTTGCTTTGTAACTAATGCATTGCATGAGGACATTGCAATGGTTAAGTGTAGGGGATTTGATAGGTGTGAAAACACCCATCCTTTTACCACTTAATTGCAATAATAACCGAGCCAAAACGTGTATTTTATGTCATTTATGTCGGAATTATGCGTGGTTTGTGTTTTTGTTGTGATTTAGGACGAAAAGGTGAAAAGTGGAGAAAACACGGCATTCACGGGCTTTTATCGAAGAAAAAGACGAAAGACGAAGTCGAAAGATCAAAAGTGGAAAAAGAACGGAAGTCCAAGACCAATTTTGAAGATTTATCGAAGAAAAAGTCAAAGACGGAAGTTTACTAAAAGCCAAAGAACTCGAGTCTTATTTATGAAGAAAATTCAAGACGAGTTCAAAAGAAATCCCAAGACAAGTCACAAAGTCCAAGTATTAAGAAGATTTAAGAAGATTAAAGAAGCTTGGGGACTTAAGTGCGCAATTAAGGAAAAGAGGAAAGAGGGAGGAAGCTTCCTAAGCCCCTCCCTAATCACCACTATAAATAGCCATTAGCTAGTTCATTTTCAGGTGTTAGCTAATTTTGACAAAATTAGTCTTTCCACCATTTTCATTACTTGTACCTTTTAATTTCTTGTCACTTTAATTTCATGTCTTAAATTTCGTACCGTTTAATTCCAAGTAAGTTAATTTAATTGTTGGATCTTAATTTCCCTTTTATCAAGCTTTTATTTATCTTTCTCATCCTACTTTTCTTGTTTTTGATTTGATTTTGGTTCGGATTAAGTTTTGGTTTTGCTTAATCATATTGCTTATTTGAGTAAAAAGTTCACCTTTTTACTTCTATATAAGTTTTCGTATGAAATAAGCTATAAGTTTGACAATCTTATTGGCTTATTTTGTACTTAGCTTATTTGCTTTTTAGTTTTCTTAAAAAGTTAGTCTCTTTAAAGTTTGCTTATTTTGTTTTCTCATATTGTGTTTTCATAAAGTTTATGAATTTCGTCTTTTAAAAAGCTTTCAAATTTATGCTTATTAAGTTGTTCAAGTTTTGGTTTGGTAGCTTATTGTATGTGCTTATTGAGATTTTAAGCTTACCACCAATTTCGGTTTAAGGTTGTTTTCATCGCAATATTGGGGTTTTATCACATTCCGACGGTTTTTTGATTTGTATCGCAATAACCCAAGTGTGGGTTCTACTTTGCGATAGGTTGGTAAATCCCCCTTATTCCGATCGGGATTGCGATCGCTCATTGCGATCGCATATTCCGACGGGTCTTAAGGTCTTTGTTAAGTCGAAATGCTGCCCAATTTTCTTTAGCCACTTTCCGATGGATTTCACTTTATGTTATTCCGATGGTGACCATTTTTAAACATTCCGATAGCTTTAGTTTTAAACACATTCCGATGGTTCATCTTTTTAGTATTCCGATAGATTCTCTTTTTCACATTCCGATAGTTTAAAAAAAATAAAAAAAAAAAATAAAAAAAAAAAATATATTCCGATACATTAAATACACATTGCGATGGATCTAATATCACATTGCGATACATTGCCAAAAACCACCAGGTTGCTTGGCTGCTTAACCAATGTTGGCGCCAAAATGAGCAGCCAGGCTGGCTGCTTCCAGCAGCTAGCCTGCCTGCTTGCTTGTTTATTAGTATTGTTCCGTAATTGTCTAGTTTTATCTGAAAGTTGTTCCGATTTTATTTCTGAAAGTTACGTATTTTTAGTTGAATTTTTCTTCTAATTTTAAAATTAATATTTTTTCGTAAAATTCAAGTTTTATCTTTTATTTAGTACCCGCTTTAGGTTTTGCCTCGTTTAGCTTTAAAGTACCATTTTAATTTTATTCTCTCCTTTTTCATTTAATAAACTTTATTTTCGAGTCGATAGTTAATTTCGTCTTTTAGATTTATTTTTATTAATTGTTCGTTTTAAATTACATTTTATTATTTGTTTTACTATTAGTTTTAATATCGTTTTAACTTTTAGTTTTTAATATTCACCTTGTTTTACTTTTATTATTTGTACTTGTCTTTAGTTTATCTTTAAATACTTTTCGTATTTTAATTAGTTATAGATAATCAACTTCCCTTTTTTCTTAACCAAAAACAATTGAGTCACACATTTAACCGGAAATCAATTCGATTAGACACCGAGAAAACGAACTTTTTCATTAGGAGGGTATTTTTTTAGAGTTTTTAGTTAATTTTTCACTTTTTAGAGAGAGAAAGTCTTAAACTTTCTCTCACTAGTTCATCTTTTTCTTTTAATCTTTCAAGGTTAACTCTTTGTATTGCTTATTTTTATTTAATCAAGTTCCATTTTAAGCTTTTATCTCTTAATCTCATTCTACTTTTCTTTGATTTAAGATTGATTTTGGTGTGATTATCATGTGATCCGTGTTGTTCTAATTGATTTCATGCTAAAAGTTAATCTTTTGATCATTTTATAAGTTTTCATTTGATTAAGCTTTAAGACTTTTGTGCTTATTGGCTTATTTTTATGATTATCTTATTTTTCTTATTAAAAAGTTTCATTAAAGTTTATGTTTTTATGGTTTGATCTAAAAAGTTGGTTAATTTCGAGTTGAGTAAGTTGATCATAGTGCTTATTTGATTCGGTGTAGTTGATTCGATTTAGTTTTGGGAATAAGCTTGATCTAATAGCTTATTTCCTAGCTTTTAGCTCGAATACCATTATTTTCGGAAGGGATTTATATACCCTTTCCGATTGGCCCCCTATATTCCGATCAGTGTACCATCTAACCAATTTCCTTGATTTTAGGAAAGTTTGTTGCCTCCCCCTTTCCGATTGTTGCCTTATTCCGACGGGTCCCATCTCCACATTCCGATCGATTGATCGGATTAGGTACTTGATATTCGGATTGGTACACCACAAGCATTCCGACGGTAGGGCTTGTCCCTTTTTCCGATTGTAGCCTTATTTACCCTTTCCGATTGGTCCACAAGTCTTGTTTTCCGATTGATCTTGCTCCCATATTCCGATTAGAAGCCCTTGTTCATTTTTCCGATTGGGTGTTGTACCCCATATTCCGATTGTGGGTTTGTCCCACATTCCGATCACAAGTTTTACCCATATTCCGATCTACCGATCGGAATACATTCCGATCGGGGGTACTTTTTGACTTGTTTTGGGTTTCTTTCGATAGCATTTTCTTATAGTACTTTTAATTTCTGAAAATTTTCCAAGTGTTAGTTTAATTTAGTGAGTTAGCATTTTTCCATTGTCACCTTTAAGTTTTATGCATTTACTTTTACCCGTCATCCAATTTAATCTTATTAGCTTCCATTTTACTAAACGACACTTTAAATTCTTGCTATTAGATTAAAACAAATCAACCAAACCTTTGATCCACCAAAAGACGATTGAGTCGCACTTTAGACCGGTTTTCAATTCGAAAAGATTCGGAACTATAACGAACTTGATACTTTAGGTGTGAAAATCTCAAGTATTAGACCTCACCAAAATTTGAGTCAAAGTTCACACTTTAAAATCCATCAGCTCGACACTTTACTCGACTCCAAATTTAGGACAGATTTGTACACTTGTTTTGTAAAACCGTTTGGACCACTTTAAAAGTACTAACTCAACAATCCGTCTTTTGAAACCACTACTAGACTCATCAAACTAAGTTTGTAAACATTGAGAACCAGTAGTATCAACTATCTAACCAAGCCTAAAGTCCACGAGAGTCGACCCAAAATCAGCCACAATTTTGGATTGTGCCGACTTGCGTCTCCCGGTACACGAAAACTAAAACTAGCATAACGTTTGACTCGTAATGACTTAGAAGCTCTATCTTATACCAAAACGAGCGTCTTGGAAAATTCTACAACAATATCAAATAAACTTAGCCTTTCACAGACGATAAACCCAAGAAACAATCTGTTTAAAGCTGCTGTCTCAAATTATACTTTTAGAAAACATGTCAAATCAATTTTCCAACTAAAACCATTCATTCCCGTACCTATAGGATCCCTATACCATCATTCCTATCAACCAAACACTCCCAAAAACACTTGTATGAAAAATCAAACAAAAATCAAAGATTAAAAACAAGACTTTTTATGTTCAAAACAAGATAATCATACCAAAAATAACACATGCATGATGATTAAAACATCATACAACCATGAAATCATAAAGTCATGAAATTTTGATGCATGTGTGAAATTCTTGTATCAATAGAATCACAAGATCATTTAGAACATGGGTCTTTAATTTGTTTTGGATTGATCATGTTAAAAATCAAGGTTTTGAGGGTGTTTATGTGGTGGTGGTGGCGGAAAGAAATGAGGGGGAGGGAGGTGATGTTTGTTTGATTTTTATAAATGTGTATGTGTGTGTGTTTGTGTGAAAGAAAAAGCCTTTTATATGGTGATTTAAGTGGAGGGACCTATGTTGCCAATTTGCAAACTTGTGGACTTAAAAACAATTAATAGTTTTAAAGGGTAGAAAATGGTTATTGGTAAATATTGAAAATATTTACGGGGCTCGGGTTTCGTAAAAATACTTTTCAAAAGTTACAATGCATCGTAAAAATGATTAAATGATTTCCCGACACGACTTAATACGTAATTAAAACGAAATCGTTAAAAATATTAATTATCGAAACAATCGATAATAAAATGTTAAATTTTGGGCATCCGTCGGTATCACGATCACTAGGAATTCTCGTTGTAAAACGCACGCAGGTGATTTTAAATCAAAACTTTGATTTAAATTAAATATAGAAAAATAAAATAAAAATTTTATAATTCCATACAAAGTATTTATCGATGATCAGAAAAATACTTAAAAAGTATAATTTAAAAATCTCAGGATTCACATATAGCAATACAAGAAAACGTAATACGTTAGAAAATTCAGAAACATGAATAAAAAAAATAAAATAATACTGGGAAAGTACGGGTTCTCATAGTCTTCCCCCCTATAGGAACTCTGGTCCCCAGAGTTCTCCTGAAAACAGTAGAAGATGCAAACAAGAGGAGGTACAAAGTGTAGAACAAAATTCATTGCTTCCCAGGTAAATTTCCGTACCACGACGAATCTTAGCGGTTAGAATTCGCTATGCCTCAGTTTCTTAACTCCTTTTCGTATAACTTTTCAGTCTTGGATTAGGATAACGATCTTTCAATACAGAGATACATCGAGAGATAGAGTTGTTGGAAATACGTGCGATACACTAACAAGAATGAATCACAAGAATCGCTTAAACAGGCAAAGTGCGATAAAATGAATCAAGATTGTAAATCAACAAAGGTCGCAAATCGTGCAACTATAAAATGTGAAAATCTTAAAATGTAAGAATCTAGTCACAAGCGAAATATAAGGGAAAAAATGAATAACATATGATCATTTAAAATACAAGCTATCAAAATCAGTTGTCTAGGATTTTGGTATTACTTTAAAACTTAATTTTAAATATTTTCTTTATTAAAAGAAAATTTTACAAGGTGTAGTGATTTCAAACTCTATATAAAATGAGTGGGTAAACAGTTGTCAAATATTTTTCTTTATCAGGACTTCAAGGTAAAAGTAACTCAGTTCAAATAGTTATTTTGATCGGCTTAAGAACTTTTGGGTGACTACATGAAATTATCGTTAAAACTCAGGTTTATCGTTTCCATTAGAGAAAATTCAGATTTTCCAAGTTATTTAGAAACATTGTTTAGAAATTATAATTTAATTTAATAATTTCATTAGGTTGACAGTAAAGTACGATATAATCAAATACTTTAAAAGATACAACTTGATATCCTTTTTTAAATACTAGTTATAAATTTACCAAAGAGGATGTATAGATCTGATTCTTAACTTGAAACAGTTATTTTGGTAATTTAAACATTTGATAAAATGTATAAAACGTTCTTAAAAATTACTAATAATTTTTTAGAAATTATAGAAGGCGATTAAGATATCAAATGATAAACACGTAACTTTTTCTGGTTTTCAAAAGGTGACAAGACAGCAACGAATATGAATCATATAAAGGTCAACAATTTGTATGCGAGCAATACACAAAGGAATAAGACGAAAGTCGTATCAATTCTTAACAAACGTGATGGAATAGACGCGTCGATGAAAATAAAAAAATAAGAAACAAAGGACTATAGCAAGTCATCGCTTCTTGAGTGCAGTTGGTGACACCAATAACGGCTTATTAAGTTCTCGATGGACGACATACGATCGAAAGAGAAAAGCCACACATCGAATTTTCGAATCAAAGAAAGTTATTAAGAAGTTACTCGAGAGGAATTCCAGTAAATGAACAACATTCGCAATGAGAGGCGAAATCAACACATGGTTCACACGAAGAAATTTCAAGACGATAAAGTCTAACACACATCATGACAATTACACGAAATCATCGTTCACGTCCAGTCATAAATCATTAATCGCGTCCAAAGACCTTTCGTAGGTCTACCAAGATAGATAGAGAAGGTCGACCATAGAATCATAACAACGTTGAAACTTTCAAGTCTGGTATCAGTGGTAAGAATTTAGGCAAATGGTAACGAAAATTGTATCATGAGGATGATGAGGTAACAAGCAAAGCAAAGATCGTTGAGTAAGGAAATATGTGCTTGAGGCATGTACTTTGTTCAAGAAAAGATAAGGGTTCATATGTGTATGTTGCGAACTGTTGTTACTCGCATAAGATGTAAAAGTTTCCAAAACTTTATTTTTTATCGAACTTTTTAAGAAACATAACTAAAAAGTTGATTCTTGGTTAAATATTTAAGGTGATTACTATTCGGCCTTGCATGGCTCCTTCTAAATTAAGCATAGGTGATCAGGCCATGCATAATTTAGGACTAGCAATGCGATGCTCATCTTCGTCAAACCAGTATTACAGGTCATATTATTTAAAATATGTATATAATGCCATTTGTAAAAACAGAAATCAAAATAGTTTATGAAACTATTCGCCAATAAGTTACTGGCTAGATATTTAATTCAACAACTGTAATGTTACAAGATTCTTTAAAAGACCCAAGGTAGAACAATTTGTGAGTATACATTGTAAAATTAATATAAATTAATTTTGTAAGATAGCATTCAATTATTTAAGAAAGCCTAAATGAAACCTTTTGTAAAATGATTCGCAAACAAGACCAGTTTGAGTTACATGGTAACATGACAATAGTTTATACAGTAGCGGGTGGGTTACAAGAGGGAAATAAGGAGTAATTCAAGTCAGTCAACGAAATGGTTACAAGGTGATAAAGTTTCAAGAGGTTTATCCGAAATTGTCATGAGGTACGTGACAAGATGGTAACGAACGATACGAAAGAAAGAACTTCAACCTCGGTGCAATTCAGTGGTACGATAGAAGCAGAGAAAGAAAATAGAATGACAAATAAGTCATATATAAAAGAAAGGATAAAGGAATCCGTATGTGTGCACATCGTGATTTATTTGACAAAAATATACTTTTAAGAAAGTAGGGTATCAGTTAACAAATAGTACAACCACTCAGAAAAGTTTCTATATTAGGAAGTTTCCGAATTTCAAAAGTTCAAGATTTATGTATATGTATGACTGAACTCAAAGTTACTATTCTATACTTGTTCAAACGCAATCATTGTTTTTAGTTTGCAAAATATCATTAGTTAAAGTTTTACGAGCTCAAACGAACTCAAAAACGCTTGAAATCATATTTTTAAAGTCTATCAGTTTTGACCTTTTTAGTCAACTTTGACTTTTTGGGTTTTACTTTTGGGTTTGACTAGACCAATTGATTCAGTAAATGACATTTTAAGACTCGAAGTCTAGAGTAATTTGGTGTAAAACGATGTTTCAGACAACTTTCTAGTTTTAGTCGAGACTTGAAACAGACCAAAAATGCCCTTGCATTAAATCTGTCAGCAAAACGATATTTTAGAATTATTCAGAAAATAACTTCTTAGATTTTAAAATCTCAAATGAGCGTAACTTGCTCGATTTTAAAGCTTACTGGTCAAAGTTTATGTCCTAAATGGACGTCTCAACAAGTAGAAATATATATTTTTATGTCTAAAGTTATAAAAAAATATATTTTCTCAATACTGTTAAATTTCCTGTAAGGTTTCTGTACAAAGTATATTTTTCGACACAGCTTGAAATTAAATCCAAATTTCATAATGACTCAGAATTAATGTATACACAAAATTAGTGGATTCCATAGAAATGAAAGAGAATAAACTGTATAATTAATCATTTAAGAAAACACAGTATAGAAATGGCTCAAGAATGCCAACGATAATCTGAGAGATAAAAAACGACACATATCATCCGTGTCTTTGGCTGCAAGATGCAATGCAGGAAGGTCTCCTGGCGGTATGATTTTTTTCAAAATCACAAGACATATCGAGAAATAAATAAAACATTAACAAGTCGCACTCCTGGGCGAGGAGGTTTAATGAAAAAGGGAGGATACAAGTAGGATCGTATTCCAAACAATCGTCACATAATAAATGACGATCATGTGTTCAAGGTACAACGGATATTGTAAGTCAAAGTCGAAACGTAGAATGGTCAATGAAATAAGATGTAATCCATGCACAAGTGTCGTGTAAAACGGTGGCGTAAAGGTAAATCAAGGTTATGAAAACCCACAATATTATTCAGGTACTGATTCAACGAATGCTTTGAGATGTGTGACTCACATGGTGTCCTTTAGTCTTTTCCGGAGACACATTGAGCTACACAATGGTCTATAAATTAGACATTCAATTACAAATGGTCGGAAAGAAAGTCTACATATCTAAATAGATATCTTAAAAGAGTTGAATAATGAAAGCAACACGCACGGTAGTAAGAATGAAAATCAGGAGTTTTATCGAAAACAACACTTATTCAATCCCGAACAATGGTATCGCGAGAGTCTACACGGCATGTAACAGTGAGCTGAGAAAAACATACGGTTCAAAATGAACGAGTATATGAAGTCAGTCGTATCACGCATAAATGAAATAGCAATAGTACTCAGAAGAATGAGTATGAAAAGTCGGCAGTACATGCGCTCTGAAAACAAGTATGTAACGTCATAACGATATAAAATCATTGCAGTAAGATCAATTCACAAGAACAAGAATTCAAGAAATACAATATAGGCAGGTGTAATCACAGTAACATTCAATGATAATCCATGAAGCACATAGGCTTTGAAAAGACATAGTAATTATCGTCATTCAAGTAAAATAATATTTCAAAATGAAATCAAGAGATGAAATACTACAACGATAATTAAAAGTAAATAATAAGGATTAGAGAGTTACCCGCGCAGATATCGAACAGCATTGGCAGATTCTGTGTTTGACACTTAGAAACAATAAAATATTTAAACTTTTGGTTATAGACTAAGTTTTGTAAAAGACCCAGTTCCCTATAACCATCGCTCTGATACCAATCTGTGAGACCCCCAAAATCTGACATGGAACAACTAGGAAACGAGGGGGTAACACGTCATAGTACAAGAAACAATGAATTACAGTTCATACAAAGCTGACGAAATAAAAACACGTATATAACATCATAAAAGGTCAGAGTTTTTAAACATAGGTCCCAGAGTTTTAGAAGCGGACAATTATATTATTTTGTCTCAATTCATAACATAAAGTTGCCCAAAAGATAGAATAAACTCCTAACAGTTTTTACTAAAAACAGTCTTTTTAAAGCATCAAAGAAATCTCCAAGCTGCGATAATATCCTGCGGGCTCCCATCCAAGCAAAGCTAAGTAATAATACCCGAGATTAAAAATGTAAAATCGTCAACACAAAGTTGAGTGATATTCATAGGTTTAGCAATAAGGATGTGGAACACAATCATTCATTTGTAAACAAGAAATAGGGGAAAATGGTTACGTACGATAACCATAGTCCGAAACATTATTATTGCTGTTTAGTTCATGAAGCGAAGCTTAACTCAGTGTAAGTTCCTCTAGTCAGTATTCAGCCTAAATACTCAAGTGATAAACAAATATTAGTGCGTCAAGGTAACCAGGACGGGGATAGTCAATCCCAATGGATCCACCTACAACATTCGCGCTTGGTAGCAGGATTAATTAACGGTGCATAATCAATGAGAGGTAACTTAAGGCTAAAGACTAAAAGCAATAATATCATTGAAAATCAGTTGGAAATCCTCAAGTTCTGGAAAGCATACAATTTATGGATAGCATACAAGTTGAGGATAACACACAGTTTTTAAATGGTTGTGTTCCACCATGTAAAATCTCACCCCGTGTTTAGAAACCATGTACAAGTAAAAAGGGGCTATGAACTCACCTTAGCCACGAGGTAAGTCAATCACGGTACCCAACAACTGAGTAGAAACAATGGTAGTGAGACGATCACCGACGATATGGATGCCCGGGGAAACACGAAAACCGCAACCTATCACAATAAGGCGCGCGTTAAGACTCGAACTCAAATATCGATATGTACCAGTTATAATATGACTCAAATGTTTTCCAAAGTATTTATATTTCAAAACCATTGACTTGAACCAAATGAATTCATACTAACCCATTTATCCAATATTACACGATTAAACACTTGTATACTTGAAATTGACCTGTCAAAAGACGCCAAGTCAACGCAAGTAAAACTATTCTTTTACCTTAATCGGACCAGTAGCTAAGTCATTTATATAATGACTAATACAATGGATTTGATATGGGTTCGAATTTAATTCTCGGTATCCTCTCGAATTGATCTCGGCTCTAAGTGGAATGATTTGTTCTTGGTGGAAATGAAAATGGTTTTGTTATCTATTACTAAGTAAAATGAAAATGTAAATTGCGATAAGTAAAAGGAATGTTGAAAGGAATGCTAAAAGGAATGCTGATTGGAATGCTGATTGGAATGCTGATTGGAATGTTGATTGGAATGCTGATTGGAATGTTGATTGGAATGTTGATTGGAATGCTGATTGGAATGCTGATTGGAATGTTGATTGGAATGCTAATAGGAATGCTAATTGGAATGTTGATTGGAATGTTGATTGAAATGCTGATTGGAATGCTGATTGGAATGTAAAAGGAATGCGAAAGGAATGCTGATTGGAATGTTGATTGGAATGCTGATTGGAATGTTGATTGGAATGCTGATTGGAATGTTGATTGGAATGCTGATTGGAATGTAAAACCCTTTTCCAATCAAGGTGATTGGAATACGTGATTGGAAAGGGGTTTACCCTTTCCGATCTAACTTTTTGATCCGAAAATTAAGCAAAAGCAATAAGCTATGGTTAATAAGCTCAAACTAAAACATGTACGAATCTAAATCGAAATTGACTTAATAAGCATGAATAACAACTTATCAAACTTAAAAATAAGCAAACTTTCAAATCAAACTTTTAAAAAGATGAACTTTTTAAGAAAACTTATAAAAAGTAAATAAGCAAAACTAACAAATAAGCCAATAAGCACAAGGATCTTAAAGCTTATTCATGTAGAAACTTAAGGAAACATAAAAAGATTATCTTTTAAGCACAAAATCATTGATGAACAACACGGATCATACGAGATTTGTACCAAAATCAATTAAAATCAAAGAAAGGAAGGATGAGATTAAAGATTAAAAGCTTGAAACTAAACTTGATTAATGAAAAATAATACAAAGGTTTGATCTTGAAACATAAAAAGATGAAGACTAGTGAGAGAAAGTTTAGAACTTTCTCTCTCTAAAACTAGAGAGAATGAAAAAAACTAAAAACTACCGAAAAGACTAAGTGTCAAAATTTTGAAGTGGAATCATATATATAGGCAAGTCTTGTGGGCTTTGTGAATGGGCTTGGTTTTGGGCTTCTTTTCTTCTTTCTTCTTTAGTCTTCACGCTTCCTTAAATAAACGTTTCCGACTTTGGATTTTTAGAAGTGTCGGTGAATAATTCCAACTCGTCTTATAATCTTTTGTTTAATAGACTCGAGTTCTTCGACATATATGAATCTTCCATCTTTGGCTCTATTATTCGATAAATCTTCAAATAGGCACAATGACTTCAAATCTTTTGCATCTCTTGGACAACAGACTTCGTCTTGAGTCTTTTTCCTCGATAAAACCCGTGCAATCCCATGTTTTCTTCAATATTCATCCGGTTGACTCTGAAAACACAATAAACACAAAAACCACGCATAATTCCAAACAAATGATATTAAATACGTGTTTTGGTCTTGTTTTAGCCAGAAATAAGTGGTAAAAGGATGGGTGTTTTCACACCTATCAAATCCCCTACACTTAACCATTGCCATGCCCTCATGCAATGCTTAGTGACAAAGCACATTTACACTTTTCTCATAATCAATCAACCTTGGCCTTATTAATATACTACTAAACAAAAATGAAAGTACTAAGAGAAATTAAAACTTTAAAGTAAACAAAAGGATGGAAATAACTTGCAAAGAGATCAAGGACTTACATTAGGGCTTTGGTGCTGCGAAGATTTATCACCCTCAAGTTTCACGTTCCCCAAACTAAGCTTAAAAACAAGATCATTGTTATTATAAGTTAGCAAATCAAACACTTACACACATGGCTTAATTAAATGCTTAAACTCCCTTATTCCTAGGTGTATCTCTTATATTTTATTTTTGTCTTAGAATGATCATGAAGATGCATTTTTGGACTTATTTCGATAGTTTATTTAGGCTGAAAGCAAAGTAGGACGATTTGATCAATAGTTAACTAAAGGACAAAATCTCTTAAAACTGCTTCTCGGGATATCAAAAAATTCATATCTTGGCATAACTTGGTTCCCGATTTGAGACCTTTCTCGGGCCGATATTTGGAATGTACTTCATACTTCATATCTTGAGAGACGTTCTTGAGATAATGGTCTTCTCATCGTTAATAGAGTTTCTTCACTTTGGAGACTTTTGAGGGGTACTCCAACTTTGTTGACCACGACTTCATGATTATTTCTTCAATCTCTAATTGGGATTTTGAGATACAACGATCCGCCTCCTTTTCGGACTTGGATATATTTATCCTCATACCTTGTTAGGGTCTTTTCGGATAGACTTCTCCATGATCTTTATGGGAGTTGATTGCTTTTCGTCGTGATTCTTGATCCTTCATATTGATTTTGGGAATAATGCTTTTCACATCACTTTGGATCTTCAGCAATAAAATTGAATCCTCATGCCTTGTTAGGGCCTTTCCGGACTCGCCAATCTTCGCGCCCCGCTTCATAAGTTATGCCTTGGCTATGAACTCTTATCATTACCAAGAAACTTTTAAACGATCTTGGGCTAGAAGCTAAGTAACTTTTCAAATCGTACGACCTTACTTATTGCAGATAAATTATTAGCAAGTGATGGGAGAATAGGCAAATAATTACACCAAGTGAGCTTGTGCAAGAATACCGACTTATAATTGACTCTATCATCTCTCGTTCTCCACAATTTAAAATCTCAAGTAATGAGACTCGTGGATGCTTAGCCTAATAAACCAATTAAGGTCTACATGGTTAAGGATACTAGCTAGAATAAACTTAGATAAGTCTATTCGGGTTGAGTCAAAATAATCGCAACGGGCCTAATATGTCAAAGACTTCTAAACTAGCTACACCACTTTATCAATATTTTTGACTTTATTGTGGAATATATACATATGAAAGCAACGATAAAAATTTAAAAATTACAAATAAATGGCCAAAGTTAATTAAAAATTTGAAAAATGTTGAAAAAGATGATTTTCCGGTTAAATGAAGGCATTTTCATGGAAAAGTCCACTTAAAACTTCGATAGAAGTCCTCCTACACTTAAGATAAACATTGTCCTCAATGTTTAAGCATGTGGGAAAAGTCTCCCCTACACTTATGACATTGTGCACGTTGGTTAAATCAAGTTAAGGAAGAGACGACTAAAGTGATCAATTTCAAATGTGAGTATGAAGAAAATTGAATCACGATAGTTGAGAGATAGAACCGGATTTCGGATAACACAGGAGCAAGGTTCTTCAAAGGTTCCAAGAGTGCATTCATCCCTGTAATCACATCACCACACAAAAACAAACACCTATACAGGTCCCCCTACACTTAGGAGGTAAAAACATAAAAGGATAGATACTCGGGTTGCCTCCCGAGGAGCGCTTGTTTTTGATAACCGAGTCACGAGCCTGACTCGACCCAAAATTAGTTCATGGGGAACGTGGTGAGTGATGGAATCATCTCCTGAGATATGTCCTCACCAAAGTACAACTTCACTCGTTGGCGATTCACCTTAAAATTGGGCCCATTTGGCTGAGAAAGCTCAATGGTCCCATATGGAAAGACTTTGGCGATGGTGAATGGACCAGACCAGCGGCTCTTCAACTTGCCAGAGAAGATCTTCAACCGAGAGTTAAAAAGTAATGTTGGAAATACGTTTTACGTATTAGAAAGGATCGGTCACTCCAACAATAGTCTACGTTATAGCTCGTAGTTTAGTTATTTACTTTTATCAAACAAAGCCCAAAACCGAGCCCATGGATTGTATGGGCCGGCGGCCTATTGTAAACCCAAGCCCATCACATGGGCTTGGGTATATAAACCCTCTCCTTAGATGGAGAGGGGTGGGGTTTCATTAATTTTCACATAGTTCTTCTTACTTTCTCTCTCTAGCTTTGTGTGAAATCCACCATCTCTCTATCTCTTTCTCTCTCTAAAAACATAAGTATAGATTTACAAATCTACATTTGGCATCAGAGCCACGGTTCCATCCTTGGATCGTGTCTATATATTTGATTTGGTGGTCTAATCTTTTCTTGTGTCTCGTTTTATATTTTTTCTGTCCAATATCACAAAATTTTTTGTCACGTCTCATAATTTTTGTCCAACTGTCCAAAATGTCACAAGTTTTGTGTCTCGGTTTCATCATCTTTTTCACTGGTCCATATCTATTTTCACTGGTCAAAGTCGGTTTCACTGGTCAAAGTTGGTTCATAACCGTCTCCATCTATCCACGGTTTCACTTTTTAGTGGAATGCGTATATGGTCAAGGTTTACTGTTTCATTTTTTTAAGTGGAAATGAGTACTTATCTGATTTTTAACAGCATTTTTCTGGATTTTTTTCTGGTAATTTTATGAAGATGATGGTGAAACCCATATTTGCCAGAAAAATCATACTCAGAAACAAGATCCCTGAAAAAACGGAAAAAGTACACTTTTGGATTTCTGCTTCTTGGTACGATCGCATGGATTGCGATGGAGTGGTATTTGACACATTCCGATGGGTTTGACTTACCCATTGCGATGGGACTCATTCCGATGAGTCACATTGCGATGGGTGGTCGGGTCTATCGCAATGGTATAGTCACGATGTCATGCTGCCCGTTTTTTCCAAACATTGCGATGGATTCTTTTTATTGTGATGGGTTTTATAGAAAATATTTCGATGAGACTTTGCGATGGACTGTATGATATTGCGATGCATTTTTTTACAAAAGGTTTATTGCGATACAAATTCTTGACAGCTTGACTCGTTTAACACATGACCCGGGGCCATATTTGTAACCAAACCAAAACTGAACCCATCCCAACCGAGTCAACTCGGTCATTACCGAGTTGACTCAGTCAAACTCACTGAGTTGACTCGTATACCAACCTTTTTACACCTCAATCTCCAAAACTAAACCTAATACCCTTCGTCTCCTAATCCCATCTAGACTCAAACCAAAACAGTAACCTAATCTATCTCAGAATATGTTTCGATTGACTTTTTTAAAGATAATTTGTGATTTTTATCTATTCAACCAGAAACAAAAATCATCATAGATCAATGTAATGGTTTGCACCATTTTTTGTTATACGAAATCAAAAAGGGAAAATCTTGAACAAGAATGTCCAGATTCTTCCTTGTTTCGATTGATGACACACAAACCATCACTAACAACATGCAATCACCTACCCGAGACCTTTATTTCAGATCTTGAAGACGTTTCTTGATGGGGATGTAGGCTCGAATTAAAAACTTTTGGTACATTTATTTGAGTGGGATTAACATATTGGATGTTTTTATGATGAGATTGATAATTAGTTAGTTTGATGGTGAAGGATGGTTGTTCTGGTGGAGGGGCGGAGAAAACGATGGGGGCGGATTTTACTAGGTGAGAGGATATCTAGTTTTGGTGGCGGATGTGAAATGTGATTAGGTTTCCTAATTCCTAGGGTTGGAGGCTAATATATCTGGTCATATGGATCGGGTTATGAATGGGTGTTTGGGCTGTGGACCGGGTCGTGGAAGATATGGGCTGGGCTTCTACTGATGGAACTCATTTACTTAATTTGGGCCATGGTACTCGATCTCAGTTATCTTGGGCTAAATGAAATGTTGGGCAGTATATTTTTCAATCTTATACATAAATTTTTGTTTCAAAAATCATTTATTTTGAATAAAAATTTGTGTGTCTAATGATATACTTCGGTCGTTATCGGCACGAGACGACAAAAGTGTCGAGACATTGTTAAGGAGTATGGATGCTCAAACAAACAAATTCCTTTTTTTGAATTTGTAGTTTTTTTGTCGCATTTGTGGTTCTTTAATTTTTTCTTGACACTGCTGGGGTGACGAGAAATGTGACGCGACAAAATGACGTGACAAATGTGACAAGAATTTATTTTGACGAGACCAAGAAAGAATGGGCGATTTTTTAGTGGCTACAGATTTTGTTTGATCGGGTATTAATTACGTGACGTTGAAGACGGATTTTTCGAAGGCGTGTATTTATTTTATCTTTTACTAGATAACTTGCTCGTGCTTAATCCTAGAATGAAGACTTGGTTATCTGGTTTCCGGGTTCGGGGTGGATGGTTGATGACTCGGATAACTATCACTTAAAGGGGTTACATTGTTGTACTCAGTGTCACGCGCTTAGTCGACGTGGATAATTTCAAGAGGTGTTGTGCTTATAGACTTCTTCAGTGATGCATTGAGTACTTAGAGATTTCTCCACCGTTCTTCATTCAACAATAGTGCAAGCTTAAGTCACAAGATCGAAGGATTTTTATTCAGCTTCACGTTTGATGTATCTGGTTCATTCTTTCAGTGGTCACTTCAAATTGCTTTCATGTGGGTTGGTAAAGATGGCCATGGAGAGTTTATGAGAAGAGATTTTCGATCAACAGCTGATTCTCACAAAATATATAATTCAGCTTATTTATTATTCTCACGAGATTTCAGGTTCATGTGCGTACAATTTATTGATGGTTCCGAGTTTCGAAACCATCAAGGGGGAAGAAGAAGACACATTGAACGCACAACGAGTACACGTGATGAACTTCATACCTTCTTTTGATTTGAAGATATTCCGGGATGACATTTGTCATAGCCGCAGAGAAAATCAGTGTTTTAACTTGTGTCGTTATCAATCTCCAAACGGTACACTACTGATTCGAGGTTTAATTGTTTGATTGTTGCAATTAAACATCATCATTATCCTATATGCATTCCCGGGACTTAATTGACTCTGGTGCATCTCCGGAAGAAGACGTGTGCATTTCCGGGACTTGATTGACTCTGGTGTTACGATGTCAACTTCATGAATGGGATAAAGTGTCCACTTCAGTATTTGAGCTTCATAATTGGGATTGATTTACCTTCTTCAACTATGTGGGGGAAGAAGTGTCTTGATTCTTTCTGGTATGCATAACTTGAATTCTCAGGGGGAAGAAAAATTCAGAAGAATTATTCAAGCGTGAGATGAAAAGTTGTTGATCTACTTGGGGGAAGCTATTTAAAATGCTTCTACATCATTTATACCACCTACTAGGAATGAATGGGATACGTTGTTTCAACCGTTCTTTGATGAATTCTTTACTCCTCCAACTATTGTTGCTCCAGAACCTGAGGTAATAGCTCCGGTAACCGAAGTTGTCGCTCCAGCAACCGAAGCACAATCAGATACATCTGCACCTACAATTGGTCAAGATATACCTTCAACGAGTAATTCTCAACCAACACATGTAACAACTACCCACGTCATGCCTATTGATGATGAAGAGGATGATGATGATCACGATTTGGAATTCGCTCAAATGCGTGAACTTCCATTCTTTGGTGTACCTATTCCCGACCCTAATCAAGCCGGGTCGTCCACCTCAGAGGAAGCTCCAACTACAGTTTACTCCAATCCACGGATTCGTGAACATGACAGCAAGTGGACAAAGGATCATCCTATAGATTCTATTATTGGTGACCCTAATCGTCCGGTATCCACACGAAGTCAGTTACAAGAAAGTGCAATGTTTTGTCACTTTGATGCTTTTCTCACTGAAGTTGAACCTAAGACATGGAAAGAAGCTTTTACTCAATCCTGTTGGATAGAAGCTATGCAAGAAGAACTTAATGAGTTTATACGTCTTGAAGTATGGGAACTTGTCCCATGCCCGGATCAAGTACAGTTACTCACTTTGAAATGGGTTTACAAGATGAAACTCGATGAGTTAGGCGGAATATTGAAAAACAAAGCTCGACTAGTAGCTCATGGATACAAGCAATTATTGGGCGTCGACTTTATGGAATCCTTTGCACCTGTTTCCCGTTTGGAAGCTATTAGACTATTCCTCGCTTATGCAGCCCATATGAATATGATCGTCTATCAGATGGATGTGAAGACGGCATTTCTTAATGGTGAAATCAAGGAAGAAGTCTATGTTCAACAGCCGGATGGTTTTGCGAATCCTAATTACCCTAATCATGTGTATAAGCTTAAGAAGGCTCTCTATGGGTTGAAGCAAGCTCCACGCGCATGGTATGATCTATTGTCACAATTCCTCATTACTCAAGGCTTCGCAACAGGCAAGGTGGATCCCACGCTGTTCATTCAGAAACGAGGTAAAGATATGATTATGGTACAAATATATGTTGATGATATTATATTTGCAGCCTCGACCCAAACCTTATCGGATAAGTTTGGGACACTCATGTCTTCCAAGTTTAAGATGTCAATGATGGGCAAGGTATCATTCTTCTTAGGTCTTCAGATATCTCAGAGTCCCAGAGGCATCTTTATTAATCAATCCAAATATGCCCTTGAATCACTTAAGAAATATAAGATGGAATCTTGCGACCCCGTGGACACTCCAATGGTGGAGAAATCTAAGCTTGATGCAGATCCACATGGAGTTGCCGTTGATCCGACACTTTATCGTGGAATGATCGGTACTCTCCTGTATATCACAGCCAGTCGACCTGATCTTCAGTTTGCTATATGTATGTGTGCCAGGTATCAAACTAGGCCTACTGAGTTACACTTAGCTACTGTTAAAAGGATCTTTCGATATCTTAAAGTAACCATTAATCGGGGACTTTGGTATTCGAAGGACTCTTCTATTGCACTAATGGCATATGCAGATGCGGATCATGCGGGTTGTCAAGATACAAGGCGTAGCACGAGTGGAACTTTGCAACTATTAGGAGATCGACTAATCAGTTGGGCATCGAAAAGGCAGAAAAGCGCTGCAATTTCAAGTACGGAAGCAGAATACATAGCTATGTCCGGTTGCTGTGCTCAAATTCTTTGGATGAGATCGCAATTAACCGACTATGGTCTAGGTTTCAACAAGATTCCGATGTACTGTGACAACAAGAGTGCAATTGCCTTATGCTGCAACAACGTTCAATTCTCCCGGTCGAAGCATATTGACATTCGCTACCACTTCATCAAGGAGCAAGTGGAAAATGGAGTAATCGAGCTTTACTTTGTCCGATCTGAGTATCAATTGGCGGATATTTTCACGAAGGCTTTAGATCGCGCTCGAATTGAATTTTTGGCCGACAAGCTAGGAATGAGAACCTTCTCGCCTAAGACTCTTAAGGAACTAGCAGATGAAGCGAAAGAATAGTGGTGGTAAAACTATTCTCCGTATCCTTGGTGATCATTTGTATATAGTGTTTATATTTTTATACACAAAAGCCAAATACAAAAATATAAAACCATATAAAAACCATAAAAATTGAAAAATCTAGAAAAATCCAAAAATATTTTTACTTTATTTTTCAAAGGCATGTCTTTTGGTACGATAATATTTACGGCCTTAGAAATGTTGATTAATATCGACACGGCGCCATAAATAGAGTTCGTACAAAAGTTGTAAATATTTCATAAAACATGCCTATATGGCTTGTAGTTATTTCAGACTGCAACCCGGTTTTCACATTAAAGTCAAGTATTTCTTATGAAAGCTTTGGCTCACAACGGGAATTAATTTTCTCGGGCAAGGTTTAGTTTCAAACCTTGTAAGGGATCAAGTTTACTTTATAACTTGGTCTAACACAAATATATGTACGTTTCAGTGCATTTATTTGTTAAAACAAGAGAAGTCTTGTTTTTATGAAGCTATCATCTCTACAACCATGCTATCTACAATTGGTATCTACATACTCGACGATGCAACTACTCAACCGACGACTACAGCTCTTTCGAGAGAACACGGGTCAACAATTGAGGGGGAACAATTGTCAAGCATTCAAAATCTTCGATGCCGAACGTGCCAAGTTCACAAGTTGGTGTCAAAACTACAATACCAATCGTACATGTGGTGTCAAGAGATGACTTCCGACGTGACGAGGCGACCAACATATGCTGACAAGAACCATTTGATCTTATCATATGATGTTCTCATCTATCAGGTCCAACCTTGTCAATTCTTTTCTAATATGGTGAATATGTGATCATGTTACAAATCTGTATCATATCTCATGCGTTTGATATCATGAAGATAAAACGGACTTGCATTTTTCTTCCCAAAACCTTTGTTAAAACTTCATTAAATCAATTGATATTAAAAACATCGATTGGGTTAATATTTTTTAATATGGGGGAGAAAATGTGATTTAATATGGGATATTATCACAAATGGTTTAACGTAATGTGCTGGCTCATCCCGACATGTGCGAAATGTTTTCGAATATCGTGGCATATGTTAAGGGGGAGCAAAATGGATTTGCATATCAAAATAGATTTTCATGGTGACATATACTTACCCAAAACCCATTTATTTCACGACGATGAAGATTGTGGTGACATAAGGATGGTAGGATAGGTTAAGTCCTATGATTCTTCCAGAACCGGAGGAATTTTCCCAAGGACATTCCATAGCTAGAAATAGTAGTCTTTAGGAAAGTTGGAGAAAGATTGTGAACGTAGCTGAATGCCGACCAAGTACTTAAGTTAGCACTGGAACAATCACAACAAGGTGCTAGTTATGACGTATTGGTAAGCATTGAAGGGGTTGAAGAATGAAAAAGAATTGTAAAGATAAAGGGTGTAAAGAAAGAAGCCCTCCTTACAACTTAGGCAGAAACCGGGTCAATACATATGCTATTGAGATCATTGTTAATGATTCTTGATATTGAAGACAGACATCATGGACCCAGTGATGCAATGCACAACCCATCCCAGCTAACTCAAATATCTCTCAAAAGGTATTTGTTTTAATCACACGGAGACAACACGTTATCTATTGATTTATTCACTCCGAATAAATTGGTATTGAAAAGGTGGCACTCCTCTCCATCCTCCGATCACTAAAATCCAAAGTGAACGATCGAGTCTAGAGCCATTTGAGATCATCAAATATCTCATTAGGACACACTTTCACATTTCCTTGCTTCTTCACACACTGTGAAAAGTAAGAAAGATTTTAAGAGTCCTACGCAAAATCTTCATGATCTTGCCTGAACATCCGAGGAATACAAAAGTATTTACAATGAAGATGGAAATCCTTCTTGAGCGAACATCAAAAAGCTCATGGTAGGTGACTTGTGCGATTCTTTAAGAATCAAACTTGTGATAACTGGAAAGCAACAGCTGTTTAATTCTTAACTGAATATAAACACGTTCCAGGCCTCTACGCAATATCTTAGTGATCTTGCCAGAACACTCAGAGTGATACCTTAGTGTTCACAGTGATGAGTGGAAATCCTTCTAGTGTTAACCTCAAACAGCACTTGGTAGGTAACTTGAAAGATTCTATACGAATCAAGCTCGTGACAACTGGAAAGCAACGATGGTGCGGTTCTTAATTGAATTTCACTTGTTCCAGGAACATGAATTGACGGCTTCAAATCATGCGGATATTATTATCCAAATGATTCACTCTTTATGTTCGCAGTCAGCTTTGGACGGTCGAATAAAGAGAACGGGTTTACCCGCGAAATCCTGTTAGGAAGTTACTTAATTGAAACTATCCGTCACGGGTACGATATCTAATATCGTCCAACGGTCTTCACCGACCGGAGGTAAAATGCTACCGAATTAGAATGAAATGTTCAAAGCCATTTCGTTCGTGTCTACTTATGTTGCGGCATTTGAAGACGGTGGCGTTGCGGGATCCAAGAAGAAGTCGTCCCCGCATGCTTATACTTTATGTACTTAATATCTCATCTAATTCAAGAAAGCCTAAAAGTTAAGTCTTCCGCTGTTTTCAAACTCTGAAGCTTTCAAGAATTACGAAGGTATAAGTATGTGGGACGTGAGGTCACGAAGAGGCGAAGATCACAAGTGATGGATGACCGAGATCAAGGCAAGAGATTGATGCTCAAAGATTAATATCAAAGATCACATCAGCATGTTCACCAGAAAAGAAAAAGAAAAAGAAAGACGAAGACTACGAGCTCAAGACAAGCATAGTATACTAGGTTTATTTTATTGTTGTAACTTGGGTAACGCCCTTGTTTGGAGTGACCTCCCTTAGGGGGAGATTGTTGGAAATACGTTTTACGTATTAGAAAGGATCGGTCACTCCAACAATAGTCTATGTTATAGCACGTAGTTTAGTTATTTACTTTTATCAAACAAAGCCCAAAACCGAGCCCATGGATTGTATGGGCCGGCGGCCTATTGTAAACCCAAGCCCATCACATGGGCTTGGGTATATAAACCCTCTCCTTAGATGGAGAGGGGTGGGGTTTCATTAATTTTCACATAGTTCTTCTTACTTTCTCTCTCTAGCTTTGTGTGAAATCCACCATCTCTCTATCTCTTTCTCTCTCAAAAAACATAAGTATAGATTTACAAATCTACAAGTAAGACTTGATCACCAACGTGGAACTCTCGGTTCTTGATTTTTGCGTCATGAAGGATCTTTGTCTTCTCCTTGTAGATCAGCGAGTTCTCATAAGCTTCATTCCTCAGTTTGTTGAGCTTGTTGAGTTGAATCTTGCGATGATCACCGGCTTTGTTGATGTCGAGGTTAGCCCACTTCAAGGCCCAGTGCGCCTTATGTTCCAACTCGATGGGAAGGTGGCATGCTTTCCCGTATACAAGACGATAAGGTGTACAACCGATCGGGGTCTTATAAGCAGTACGGAAAGCCCACAAAGCATCATCAAGTTTATCAGCCCATGAGGCACGATGCTCTCCCACGGTTCTTTCAAGAATTCGCTTTAATCCTCGGTTAGATATTTCAGCCTGGCCATTAGTTTGTGGGTGGTAAGCGGTGGAAAGACGATGATTTACACCATACTTAGCCATGACTCTAGCAAATTGGTCATTGCAAAAATGAGTCCCGCGATCACTAATAATGGCACGAGGCACATCGAATCTAGCGAACAGCGATTTCAAAAAGTTACAAACCACCCTTGCATCATTAGTAGGTAAAGCTTTGGCTTCAACCCACTTTGAAACGTAGTCAACGGCTACAAGGATGTATTTGTTTCCTTTAGATGAAGGAAATGGCCCCATGAAGTCGATATCCCAAACATCAAAGATTTCACATTCTTGTATGAAATTTTGAGGCATCTCATCTTTATGAGTGATCTTGCCTTGTTTTTGGCAGGCATCACAACGTTTAACCATCTCGTGAGCATCACGATAGATGGTGGGCCAATAAAATCCCGAGTCAAACACTTTTTTGGCGGTGTAGTTGGGACCAAAGTGACCACCGGTGGGTCCTTTGTGGCAAGCGTCAAGGATTTCTAAAGCTGCCGGTCCATCAACACATCGACGAATAATCAAGTCAGCACATTGTTTGAATAGATACGGGTCATCCCAAAAGTAAGTCTTAAAAGAAATTCTTCTTTTTCTGGGATGTAAACCCGTCAACGAGAATTCCACCCGCCAAGTAGTTTGCAATGTCCGCAAACCACGGGGTTTCATCAGCAGTCGAGTTGATAGACATTAAGGTCTCCAAGGGAAAAGAATCATTGATTTCTTTGTTCGGATGATCCCCCTGGTAAGGATCCTCAAGTCTACTGAGATGATCCGCGGCTAGGTTTTCAGCTCCTTTTTTATCGCGAATTTCGATTTTAAATTCTTGGAGTAGCAAAACCCAGCGAAGAAGTCTTGGTTTGGAATCTTGCTTTGTCAACAAGTACTTCAGCGCGGAATGATCGGTGTAAACGATTGTTGTGGAAAGGACAAGATAGGGGCGGAACTTTTCAAAGGCATAGACAACAGCTAAAAGCTCTTTTTCGGTTGTCGTATAATGCAATTGGGCCCCCGTCATTGTCTTGCTAGCGTAATGGATTGGTTGGAAGTGTTTGTTCACTCTTTGGCCCAAAACTGCTCCAATAGCATAGTCACTAGCATCGCACATCAATTCGAAAGGCAACTCCCAATTAGGGGTAACCAAGACTGGTGCCTTAGTTAGCTTATCCTTAAGCGAGTTGAAGGCTTCAAGACACTCTTTGGAAAAGATAAAAGGAGTATCTTTTTCCAAGAGGTGGGTCATTGGGCGAGCGATTTGAGAAAAATCTTTGATGAATCGACGGTAGAAGCCCGCATGACCAAGGAAACTTCTCACACCCTTCACTGTTGAAGGTGGAGGCAACTTAGCGATAACATCGACTTTAGCACGGTCTATAATACAAGGCTTTCACCTAGTAAGAAAATTAAAGTTCGTTGTATTGGTCTAATCGAATTGATCTAGGTTCTCTATGTGACTCAGTTTAATTTTGGTGGAACAAATATTTTTGGTTGTTTTTAAATTTAAATGTGCAAAGACTTAAAAGTAAATGTCGTTAAAGTAAAGGGCAAGTATTAAATGAGCGTGAAAATAAATCTAAATCTAATTAACGAAAGGTGTGATATTTAAAAACGTGACGGAAAGTAAATTAATTAAATGACTAAAACTAGAGTGTGACGGAAATTAAAGTTAGACAAGTATTAAAAACGTAAACTAAAAATAAAACAAGACAAAACATGAAAAATACCCTCAAATCGGAATATATTCCGATCGGAATACCCAAACTTACCTCCAATCAGAATGTTACTAATCTTGGTCGGAATGCTTAATCGGAATCCCACTTGATCGGAATACTGTCACTACACACGATCGGAATATCCAAATTATCACCTCAATCGGAATGTTGAACTGGACACCAATCGGAATACTGTCACATGCATCCAATCGGAATACCAGAGATCACCCAATCGGAAATTTAAAACCCTTTTCCGATTGGTACCAATCGGAATGTATAACCCCCTTCCGATTGTCACGGTCGGAAAACGGGGAAAAGTGCACAAAATAAGCTACAAAAATAAGCTAAGATTCTAATAAGCACTAGACGAAAAACTTAGTTAAAACCGTGTAAAAATAAGCTATAAAACTGAAAGTTAAAAACTTTTAAGACACGAAATTAATAAACTTTTTAGAAAAACAACTTTTTAAATAAAAATTACTTTTGTAAAACTATATAAGCTTGAAAATAAACAAAATAAGCTATGAAAACAAATGGTTTAAAACAATCAAAAGCATAAAAATGAAATCTTTAACAAATCAACAAGATTAAAAACGTGTGAATCAAAGAAAGGTAGAAGAAGATTAAGGTCAACAAGATAAAGGAAAGGTGCAAGAAATTAAAGAAACACTTACTTGAAATTAAAGGTAATTAAAGGTACAAAACATGAATTTAAATGTGCAAGTAATTAAAGGTGCATAAAATAAAGTGGAAGAATGGTTTGTCAAGCCACCAACAAGAGTAAATGAATGAAAATGAGGGTTTATATAGGTGATTAGGGAGTGGTTAGGGGAAGCTTCCTCTCTCCTTCCTTTCTTGTTAATTGCACCATCAAGTCCTTCCTTCTTAATCTTTTTGTTAATCTTGGAATGTGATGACTTTTGGCTCGGGATTTCTTTGGACTCGTCTTTTAATTCTTCGATAAATAAGACTTGAGTTCCTTGGCTTTAAGTAAACTTCCGCCTTTTGACTTTTTCTTCGATAAATCTTCAGAATTGGTCTTGGACTTCCGTTCTTTTTGCACTCTTGACTTCTTGACAAAGTCTTTCATCCTTTTCTTCAATAAAAGTCCGTAGATGCCCGTGAATTCCCGTGTTTTCTCCACTTTTCACTTTTTCGTCCTAAAACACAACAAAAACACAAACCACGCATAATTCCGACATAAAAGACATAAAATACACGTTTTGGTCCGGTTTTTATTGTAATTAAGTGGTAGAAAAGATGTGTGTTTAGACACATATCAGTCTACTTCGAGACCGGCTTTGGAGATTTTGTGTCCTAGCACGATGCCCTCTTTTACCATGAAATGGCATTTTTCCCAATTAAGAACAAGGCGAGTGTCTTCACACCGCTTCAGCATACGTTCTAAATTGGCAAGGAAAGTAGAGAAAGAATCGCCATAAACCGAGAAATCATCCATGAATACTTCCATAGTGTCTTCCACCATGTCATGGAAGATAGCCATCATACACCTTTGGAATGTCCCAGGAGCATTACATAAACCAAAAGGCATGCGTTTGTAAGCAAATGTTCCATAGGGACAAGTGAATGTGGTCTTTTCTTGGTCCTTGGGATCGATGGGAATTTGAAAATACCTGGAGAAACCGTCTAAAAAGCAGTAATAGTCATTACCCGCAAGACGCTCGATCATTTGATCCATGAAGGGAAGAGGAAAGTGGCCTTTTCTCGTGGCATCATAGAGTTTGCGATAATCAATACAAACTTTCCACCCAGTAACGAGACGAGTGGGAATCAACTCGTTGTGTTCATTGGAAACAACGGTTATTCCGCCCTTCTTGGGCACACAATGGACGGGACTTACCCACGGCGAATCCGAAATAGGGTAGATCAAGCCGGCATCTAGAAGTCTGATAACCTCTTGTTTGATGACGTCATGAATTTTAGGATTAACCCTTCGTTGGCTCTGGATTGCGGGTTTAAAGTCATCTTCCATGAGAATCTTGTGAGTACAAAAGTTCGAATCAATTCCGTGGATATCGGAAATTTTCCAAGAAATTGCCTTCTTATGATCTTTAAGCACAGCGATGAGGCGAGATTTCTCTTCTTCTTTCAAGTCCTTCGCGATGATGACCGGGGACTTCTTGTTTTCTTCAAGGAACACATACTCGAGATGGTGCGGCAACTCCTTAAGTTCTAAATCTGGAGGATTTTCGATGGGAGGCGTTTTCAAAGTCGGAGCATCGATAACAATAACCGTGGGAGATGGTGGAGAAGGATTGTCTTCTTGGAGAAGGTTTTCAAAGAAACGCATGTCGTCATCCCAATCAGTGGGAGAATCGTCATTTGCTAAGTTCACATCTCCCATGGTGGCTTCAAGATCTTTCCAAAAGAAATCACTTTCTCCAAATAGAGATAGTGATGAATCAATAGAGGAAACGGTCTCAACATTGGGAAGAGAGGTAGGAATATTTTTACAAGCATCAACAAAGTGTTCTTCACAAGCCGCATCCAGAACGTCAATACATTTAACACTCTCGTATGAATAAGGTTGTTTAGACAACTTTCCCATGTTGAAGACGATTTTATCGTCACCCACTCTCATGATAAGCTCACCGGCTTCAACATCGATGAGAGTGCGACCGGTCCTCAGGAATGGACGACCAACAATTAATGTCACACGAGGGTCCATCTCATAGTCGACGACAACGAAATCGGCAGGAAAAGTGAATTTGTCGACTCCTACAAAGACGTCTTCAGCTATCCCCACTGGATAAGCAACCGTACGGTTAGCTAATTCCAAAGTCATTTTGGTGGGAACTAGCTCAGGGAGAGATAATTGCTTCCAAACGCTTAGAGGCATTAAATTAATACTAGCACCTAGATCGGCTAGGGCCATGCAATTCTCTACTCCCAGGAAGTTACAAGGGATTAAGAAACGACCCGGATCACCAAGCTTGGTTGGCAATTTCCTTAAGAGCACTGCAAAGCAATTCTCATTAAGTTGGGTGTTAGCAATATCAAGAAGCTTCTCCTTGTCACTAAGAAGATCTTTGAACATTTTCGCATACTTTGGCATGTGAGCGAGAGCCTCAGCGAAGGAGATGTTAAAATTCAATTGTTTGAACATTTTAAGAAAGTTCGAAACCTGAATATCATCCTTGCTTTTGAGCTTCTCTTTCCTCAACCTTGAGGGATAAGGTATATCGGAAGAAGAGGAAGGCTTTGGGATCGAAGGATCACTCACATCCTTGGGTGGAGGAGGGGTAGAAGTAAGAGGTGGAGAAATTGGGGAAGTCGAAGGTTGGGGAATAGGAGCAGGTGACTCGTTCTCCTTAGTCACAACCACCGCTGGAGGTATAGGAAGCTCGGGTTCCTTGGTACCTTTGCCACTGCGAGTGGTGATTGCTTTCATCTCCCCTCTTGGATTCGCAACGGTGTTACTAGGAAGAGTACCCGAAGAAGTGGGTTGATTACCGTGGAAGAAACTAGCCATCATGTTTCTTAAGTCATTCGTTTGACTATCCATAGTGTTTCTCATATCAGCTCTTAGATCGTTCCCTTGTTTCACCAGGTCTGCTTTCAAGTTGCGCACTTTCTGTTGGAGATTGTCCACGAGCACATCGTTAGTCTTCATGTAGGTTCCAATGTCTTGGTGTAATGCGGTGGGTTGGTTGGGAGGAGCATTGTATGCGGGTGGTTGATAAGCAGGTTGCTGGTAAATTTGGTTGTTTCTTTGAGGTGGATGTTGTTGTTTGTGAGGTGGTATGTATGGTCCACGAGATTGTTGTTGTTGTTGAGGAGGGCGGTTGAGGTTTTGTTGTTGGTTTGGGTTGCTAGGAGTAAAACCGGGTGGTGAGAGATAGTTGTTGGAGCGGTAGCTAAGCAAGTTGCGGTCACCTTGAGGACGAGCTTGATAAGCGGGTTGAGGATAGGTACCGTATGCTACATTCACATTCTCAGAAGGGTAGTCTTGGGTGGCGGTATAAGTGGTGTAAGAGTGAGGACCCCCGCATATCTCACATGGTTGGCTAACAACATTGACTTGAGCGTCTTTAGCGTTTCTAGCGTTGATGCTGTTGGTGTTGCTGGCGGTTTGGGTAGCAAGGATTCAAGAAGCGCAGTGATTTTGTCAATTCGCTTGTCGCTGTCACTAGTACTAGCACTAGCGACATTGGTCCGAACACTCTTGGTTTGCACACGAGACTTATTCTCAATGATATCCCAAGCAGCATTGGAAGTCTTAGCCAAAAGATTACCCCCCGAGGCACTGTTTAGTGAATCTTGGTCATTCATGTTTAAACCATTATAAAAAGTATTAATTTGGTGCACTTTGGTAAAACCATGTTGTGGGCATTTTCTTAAAAGATCTTTGAAACGATCCTAAGATTCACTAAAAGACTCATCGTACTTTTGTTCAAAATTAATGATTTCATTCCGCAAAGCGGTAGTACGAGAGGGTGGGAAAAAGTAGTTGATAAATTTGGTCTCCAAATCCGTCCACGAAAGAATACTCTGTGGCGGTTCCTTAGCAAGCCAATGCCGGGCTTGTCCCTCTAAAGAAAAGGGAAAAAGTTGTAAACGGATTACCTCTTGTGGAACACCATTGTATTTGACCGTATTAGTGAGTTGCAAGAATCTCTTGATGTGTTCATGTGGGTCATCAATGGTACGCCCCAAGAATGGTTGACCAGAGACCATCTGGATAAAGCCGGATTTGAGCTCAAAGTTGTTGGCTGCAAACGCGGGTATGACAATTGGATCATTGTTGCCATCTACATGTGCTTGCAGAAGTTCAATCATCGGGCGATTATCCGGTAGAGGCTCATTGTTGTTGTTATTATTGTTGTTGAAAGGTGGGTTGTTATTGTTATTATTATTGTTTTGAGGTGGGTTATTGTTGTTGTTTTGTACACCGGCCATGTCTAACTCTTCGAGAGGCTCGGGCTCTTGATAAGACGTTGATCGTGTATGCATGCACCTGCAAAAGAACTAACAAGGCAAAAACAAAGCAAAAATATTTTTGGTTTTTATGTTTTTTTTTAATTTTTTTTGTATTTTTGAAAATTTTATATTTTTTTGTATTTTTGAAAATTTTATATATATTTTTTTTGTTTTTGAAAATTGTTATGAAAAAGTAACGTTCACGGTGAACGGATCCCAAAATCCAAGTTCTCACAAAAAAACTGTTGATCTTAACGAGAAGAGCCGGCAGCGGCGCCATTTAATACAATGGATTTGATATGGGTTCGAATTTAATTCTCGGGATCCTCTCGAATTGATCTCGGCTCTAAGTGGAATGATTTGTTCTTGGTGGAAATGAAAATGGTTTGGTTATCTATTACTAAGTAAAATGAAAATGTAAATTGCGATAAGTAAAAGGAATGCTGAAAGGAATGCTAAAAGGAATGCTGATTGAAATGTTGATTGGAATGCTGATTGGAATGTTGATTAGAATGCTGATTGAAATGTTGATTGGAATGCTGATTGGAATGCTGATTGGAATGCTGATTGGAATGTTGATTGGAATGCTAATAGGAATGCTAATTGGAATGTTGATTGGAATGTTGATTGAAATGCTGATTGGAATGCTGATTGGAATGTAAAAGGAATGCGAAAGGAATGCTGATTGGAATGTTGATTGGAATGCTGATTGGAATGTTGATTGGAATGCTGATTGGAATGTTGATTGGAATGCTGATTGGAATGTAAAACCCTTTTCCAATCAAGGTGATTGGAATACGTGATTGGAAAGGGGTTTACCCTTTCCGATCTAACTTTTTGATCCGAAAATTAAGCAAAAGCAATAAGCTATGGTTAATAAGCTCAAACTAAAACTTGCACGAATCTAAATCGAAATTGACTTAATAAGCATGAATAACAACTTATCAAACTTAAAAATAAGCAAACTTTCAAATCAAACTTTTAAAAAGATGAACTTTTTAAGAAAACTTATAAAAAGTAAATAAGCAAAACTAACAAATAAGCCAATAAGCACAAGGATCTTAAAGCTTATTCGTGTAGAAACTTAAGGAAACATAAAAAGATTATCTTTTTAAGCACAAAATCATTGATGAACAACACGGATCATACGAGATTTGTACCAAAATCAATCAAAATCAAAGAAAGGAAGGATGAGATTAAAGATTAAAAGCTTGAAACTAAACTTGATTAATGAAAAATAATACAAAGGTTTGATCTTGAAATAGAAAAAGATGAAGACTAGTGAGAGAAAGTTTAGAACTTTCTCTCTCTAAAACTAGAGAGAATGAAAAAAACTAAAAACTACCTAAAAGACTAAGTGTCAAAATTGTGAAGTGGAATCATATATATAGGCAAGTCTTGTGGGCTTTGTGAATGGGCTTGGTTTTGGGCTTCTTTTCTTCTTTCTTCTTTAGTCTTCACGCTTCCTTAAATAAACGTTTCCGACTTTGGATTTTTAGAAGTGTCGGTGAATAATTCCAACTCGTCTTATAATCTTTTGTTTAATAGACTCGAGTTCTTCGACATATATGAATCTTCCATCTTTGGCTCTATTATTCGATAAATCTTCAAATAGGCACAATGACTTCAAATCTTTTGCATCTCTTGGACAGTAGACTTCGTCTTGAGTCTTTTTCCTCGATAAAACCCGTGCAATCCCATGTTTTCTTCAATATTCATCCGGTTGACTCTGAAAACACAATAAACACAAAAACCACGCATAATTCCAAACAAATGATATTAAATACGTGTTTTGGTCTTGTTTTAGCCAGAAATAAGTGGTAAAAGGATGGGTGTTTTCACACCTATCAATGACTAAGCACTTGAGTAAGTCACCATGTCTGATGGTGAATACTCAAACTCACGCAACACAAGCATTGAACTATGTGTCCAAAATAAAATCAACAAGTACACCCCGAATGTATACACCGATCTACCCTATCTAGACTTGTCCAAATTTAGGATATATTTGTACACTTGTTTTGTAAAACCGTTTGGACCACTTTAAAAGTACTAACTCGACAATCCGTCTTTTGAAACCACTACTAGACTCATCAAACTAAGTTTGTAAACTTTGAAAACCAGTAGTATCAACTATCTAACCAAGCCTAAAGTCCACGAGAGTCGACCCAAAATCAGCCACAATTTCGGATTGTGCCGACTTGCGTCTCCCGTTACACGAAAACTAAAACTAGCATAACTTTTGGCTCGTAATGACTTAGAAGCTCTATCTTATACCAAAACGAGCGTCTTGAAAAACTCTACAACAATATCAAATAAACTTAGCCTTTCACAGACCATAAACCCAAGAAACAATCTGTTTAAAGCTGCTGTCCCAAATTATACTTTTAGAAAACATGTCAAATCAATTTTCCAACCAAAACCATTCATTCCCATACCTCTAGGATCACTATACCATCATTCTTATCAACCAAACACTCCCAAAAATACTTGTATGAAAAACCAAACAAAAATCAAAGATTAAAAACAAGACTTTTTATGTTCAAAACAAGATAATCATACCAAAAATAACACATGCATGATGATTAAAACATCATACAACCATGAAATCATAAAGTCATGAAATTTTGATGCATGTGTGAAATTCTTGTATCAATAGAATCACAAGATCATTTAGAACATGGGTCTTTAATTTTTTTTGGATTGATCATGTTAAAAATCAAGGTTTTGAGGGTGTTTATGTGGTGGTGGTGGCGGAAAGAAATGAGGGGGAGGGAGGTGTTGTTTGTTTGATTTTTATAAATGTGTATGTGTGTGTTTGTGTGAAAGAAAAAGCCTATGGTGATTTAAGTGGAGGGACCTATGTTTCCAATTTGCAAACGTGTGGACTTAAAAACAATTAATAGTTTTAAAGGGTAGAAAATGGTTATTGGTAAATACTGAAAATATTTACGGGGCTCGGGTTTCGTAAAAATACTTTTCAAAAGTTACAATGCATCGTAAAAATGATTAAATGATTTCCCGACACGACTTAATACGTAATTAAAACGAAATCGTCGAAAATATTAATTATCGAAACAATCGATAATAAAATGTTAAATTTTGGGCATCCGTCGGTATCGCGATCACTAGGAATTCTCGTTGTAAAACGCACACGGGTGATTTTAAATCAAAACTTTGATTTAAATTAAATATGGAAAAATAAAATAAAAATTTTATAATTCCATACAAAGTATTTATCGATGATCAGAAAAATACTTAAAAAGTATAATTTAAAAATCTCAGGATTCACATATAGCAATACAAGAAAACGTAATACGTTGGAAAATTCAGAAATACGAATAAAAAGAATAAAATAATGCTGGAAAAGTACGAGTTCTCACAACCATAACACTTGAGGCACCGGTGTTATGACTCTTCCGAGGTGAGAGTGATCGATCGCGGCGTCCCTTTCAGTTATTTGGCCTTTTATATTATTATCACGTGGGACGAATGGGTGCATCCTAGAACATGTTAGCAGATTACAAGGTAACTGTGGTGTGTGCTCTACATCTATTACATGGAGCTAATCCCTCCACCTGATAACGCCTAAATCCAACATGTTTTTGGGAGCGTTATCCATACTTTTGCACATGTATATTGGTTATATCTATAATACTTCTGTGTATATTTGTGCCCAATAGTGTTTGCAAGTCTTTGTGTAGCTAATTGCAGGAATAGAGTGTAAAACAACGCAAATATGGAGATTAGTACGAGTACGAAGAATCCTAGTCAAGTTCAAGACCCATGTACACTTTACAAGCCTTTGAAAATCAATTTCGGGTGCAAGAACAAGTGTTTCCAAGGAGCATACAAGTCACTCAGCATGAAGTTGCCACCAACAGAATCAAAGTTGCCACCAGCAAAACACGGCCGACTTGCCACCAGCAGGATTCAAGTTGCCACCCATATTTGTGTTGGCAGAATTTGTGTATACATTCATGCAAGCTCAAGGGAGAACATACAAGAAGATTCTAGACTTCCTTTGGATCCAAGCATTTGTCTTTGGCTCCAAGCCAATCATTGAAGTCTAGGCCTTAACTTTACCTATAAATAAGACCCTTCGGGTCATGTAATCATATATCTATTCACAAAATCGCATTACTCTTTCATAACCACAAAATAACTCTCTCAACCTTGTCCAAACCTCCATTCCCGGATTTGAGCAAGGTGGTGCAAGAAAAGTCACTTTTGGAGTCCGAAAAGCAAAGTTAACATCACGAAACTTTTAGGGATCATTACCCTAATCATTAGCAATATATTTCCACTTTGTAAGACTCTTAATCATGACTTATAAGACTATTATTTCAGAGTTTATTTCATTGTTTGTTATGAGTAGCTAAATCTCATTCTATACTTGGTAGGATGATGTTTGTGGTATGAAGTAGTGGTTGTGATTGTGATTTATGTTTATTTCAATGTCAATCTTTCCTTTGAACCATTAGTACTTATGTTTCATGTGACAATTTTTATCAAAACTTAATTTTTTGATAAAGATTTCATATGTCGAAAGGGTTATTTTCTATCAACGAGTCATAGCCGGTTTGTCTATGATTGGCTATCTTTTGTATTTATCATTTCTTAAGAAGTTTTGATTATCAAGAAACATAATTATATCTGTTAGCAAATTCGTGAAACGACCGTGAATCAAATATGTTCAAATTGGATTAAGTCTTGAATTGAGTGATAGAGTCTAATGCCTGTTTTCTTTAACCAAAGTCTTGACGAAGATTAAAGCTTTTGAAAACAATAAATTGGATTATCCATCTAATTATCATAACCATATTTGTTAAACGTCTCATCACAATCATACCACTACGGATGCCTAAACTAGTCTTTACCAAGTGTTTCTTTTAATCTTATTATTAATCTCATCATTTTACTTGTTATTTGTTTGTCTACAATTGCTACAATCAACAATTATAGTTTTATTTTTGAATGATCATAGGTTTTCCAAATACCCGTGAACGATCTCGGTATTACCACATAAAAGCTATACACAAACGAAAGGGTTATACTTGCCTGTGCGTTTTTAGTCAATCCGGTAATTCGTATTTATAAATTTAAAACTTGTTCTCCAAATCCATCACACCGGAGACGCATCAAGTTTTTGGCGCCGCTGTCGGGGATTTGATTGTGTTCTTAGTTCCAAAATCATCCTATAATCAAACCCATTGTAGCGTTCTTGTTGCCAAAAAGCCAAAAATCAAAAAATAAAAAAATAAAAAAATCAATTTTTGCAGCAGCATTGATTTTGCCGCCAGAAAAACCAACCTGTCGCCGACAATATCACCACAGAAGCGATTTTGCCGCCCGGCAAAACAGCCCGATCCACATCCTGCCGCCGGCAGACTCATAGTTGTCGCCGACAACTTCTCCCACTTTTTTATAGACGTCTTTTGCCGACCGGTAAAACCAAATCTGATAAAAAAATTATGTTTTTATTTTGTTTGGTTTAATTAATTTCTATTTTACTTATTTTCCTACTAGTTATATTTTGTTTGTTTTTATTTTTGTTACTTGAAGTATTTTTCAAAAGTTCTTCAAGACTTGAATGAACACAATTTCTTCCGGTCAAGAAGTGCTTAGTCCATACACCGATCCCGAACGTTATATTCATCAATCCCGAAAGATAAACCGCAAGAAGCAACCCTTTGTTTCTTTTGAAAACTGAACTTCAAAAACCCAAAACCAAAAACCAAAAACCAAAAACCAAAAACCCAAAACCTATCATTTGATGATCTCTTAGACGCATTTGTCGTCTATAACCCATTTAACGATCTACCATTCCCAATGGTCGACGATCAATCCATGTGGGCAGCCAACCGAGTAGTAGCACCTACCCCTGAGGCTGCTATTGTTTAAGTTGAACTTGGAGAAAACTTCACCGCGAAAGGTCATCACCTTTCAATGATAAAAGGCCGCCAATTTGAAGACCGTACGAGGGCCGATCCGCATAAGCACATATCCGAATTCATAGAAATATGTGGCATGTTCCGATATGGAGCCGACGTCAATGTAGACGTTATAAAACTCAAACTCTTCCCATCATCTCTATCCGGAGATGAAAGAGTTTGGTATAATGAGTTGACGCCCGGTACCATTGCAACATGGCAACAAATGAGAACCGCTTTTGTTAGCCGTTTCTTTCCACCCGCCATGTACGAAATACTCATGGGAGAAATCCGAGGTTTCACCCAACTTCCACGAGAAACACTCATTGATGCGTGGAACCGAATGAAAGACCGACTTCGTAGTTTTCATGGACATGGTTTATTAAAAGGAACCATCATCCAAATCTTTTATCATGGTCTCAATGAACCGACGCAAGCAATCCTTGACGCCGGTGGACTCTTTCTCTATAAGACTCTCAACGAAGCATACCAATTGCTCGAGGACCGAGTTCTCTTAAAACTCTATTGGTCCAAAGATAACCGATCCAAACCTTTCAAGAAAACTATTGCTTTCGTAGAAGTGGAGAAAATTCTAAACTCATGGAAAAGATGGACGCTCTCACATCTAAATTTGACTCGCAATTCAAAACTATCAAAGACGAAATGAAAGAAATGTGAGGCGAATGTACTCTTTGTGGAGGATCACACCCATCTACGGAGTGTGATGACACAACAATAAGAGAACCACCACAAGAAGAAAACTACGCCCAAGGATACCGAGGAGGTGTGATAATCGTAGTTTTACGTCTTTTAGGAAAAAGAACGTAATTAGGGTAAGTACGACGGTTTAGGAAAACCGTGCACAAATGACCCAAAGGTGGGATCGTTTTCAAGGAGGCTAGTGTGTTGTATTAAGAGATGATTAAATGTTTGTGATTAATATTAAGAAAGAAATAAAAGAGAAATGATGACGACTACGAATAAAATTAAAATACGACGAAAGACGTAAACGTAAAACAGTAAAACGTGACGAAATTTAAAAATTATCCTAAAAATTCTTAGAAAATTGCAATAAATCCTAAAAAATACAATTAGAATTTACAAAAAATCAAAAATCGTTCAACCTTTTATTTCATTAAATATTAATTTTTTAATGCTAATTAAAGCCTAAAAATCAATTTAATTAACAAAAAGCCCAAAATGAGATTTTTCAATATGTAAACCTCTAAAATAACTTAATTAAACTAAAAACTAATTTTGAAAATTTTAAAACTAATTAAAACTATTTAAAAATGATTAAAAACTATTAAAATATTAAAATAATTCTAAAAATTAATTATATGATGAGAATATTAATTTAAAAATTTAAAAATCCTAACTTAATGTATTTGACCTAAGAAAAATGAAAAAAGTTGCAAAAATATTAAAAACAATTTTTAATAATAAAATAATAATAAAAATTAATAAAAATTCAAAATTTATAAAAAATTCAAAAAACTTACAAACTAGTTTAACTTAACTTAAATAAACAGAAAATGAAAGTGAAATGACCAAATTACCCCTAATGGGCCTCCAAATGAGCCAAAAGTCCAAACAGATTACCTAATGGGCTTTTTTAAGGCCCAATAAGTAAATGTTGTCCAAATAAGCCCAAAACTTCCAGTCTAGCTTAAAATTTGATTTTAAACATAAAACTCTAAAGGCCCAAAAGCTGAATAAGTGCTTATCACAGCTTAAATGAAAACAACTTATTCTTAATGGGCTTTTTGGCCCATTAAGCCATAAGCTAATGCCATAAGATGAAATTTGACACACATCCTTCTAATGAGATAATAAATTCGTTTGTAAAAAGAAATTTTGAATAAGCCCAAGAAATAAGCCTTAAATAAGCAAAAGCTCTCTACACAAAACGACAAAATAGTCGTTTTCGAGTTCTAGACCCAATTCAAGGGCTGATTCTTTTTGAAAAATTTAAATCACTTAACTAAGCTTAATAATAAAAAAGATTTAAAATAAGCACACTGAATAAGCTGGAATAAACAATAAGCTATTTTGAAAAAGAAAAGTCAATTCGTTTCTAGTCAAACCTAAAAGTCAAAGGCTCAAATGCTCTAGATTAGTCAAATGGGTCAAATAAGGAAGATTGATTACCAAAACAAAGTTGTTGCAAGTCTAAATAAGCTATAATAGCTTATTGATAAGTTGTTCACAAATTAACACTAGTAGTGGCTAGTAGTAGTGGGGAAGGGTTCCTACTGTTTGACTTAATTGACCTGTTGTTTTTAGTGGACTTTTATTTGAAATAATGGGTAAGCAAGGCACCCTTATAACCAGTGGGTTATAAGAAGTCAATAACAAGCAACAAATCACAAAAACACCTAGCCAATTAATGCACTTAATTCAATTTATGCCCAGATATCACACAGACATGAACAATAAGCAGTTTATGATGAAATAAGCAAAATAAGTAGATTAAGTCAACCAAATTGAACCAAACTTATACAACAACTTAAATAAACTTAATGAAGCATAAATAAACTGGTTTCAAGCACTGGTTTAAAGATTAGAACTATGTGACTTAAATGATGAACAATGATGAACACAAAATCCTTTTGCTGCTATACTTGACCACAAATCCAATTTTAAACCCTCAAATCTACTTATCAGCTTACACAAACTTTGTTTTTACACTTGTTAATCCTAAATTAGCATACACTCTAAGTGTTCCCAAATTTTTAGATCAAAACAGGCAAGAACAAAGTAGATAAAGCAAAGATCTAAATTTGATGTTCAAAGCACAAGACATGCAGATAAAAGCATACAAACACCTCAATAACAGATAAATAACACAATCAAACCCTAACACCTACTCAAACTTACACTGACTTCAAACAAGCAGTAATCCCAAACACCCCTTTCACTTTACAAATCCAAATTTAAACAAGCAAAAGTGTTTAACAGGTTTACCCAAGCCTAAACAAACATCAATGCAACATCACTATGCACTTAGAACACATTTGCATGCATAAATACACACCAAACAACAACAGATCCACAAAATCACTTAGAACCAATTTTCAACAGTTTCTTGAGAGAGAAAACTCAAACCTCATGAATGTACATCGACACTCACGTTTGTTTGAGCTTATGTGGTAGCTTAACAACCACAAGCTTCCAATAAGCTGCTAAGAACAACAAGGTTAGAAACAAACAGATTATAAAAAATGGGAAAATGAACAAGATTCTTTCCAAGCTTCTTCCCCACTCCTTGAATCCTCCCAACCATAAGCTTCACTACACCTTGATAAGCTCCTTATCAGAGTGTTATGATTAACTTATGATCCAAAATTTCAAGTGTTAGAACTAAAACAAGGAAAAACCAGATTTTGAGAAAAACTTTGAAACACTTGCATAAAAGTTTCAACCAACTTTTAAAACTTAAAAGTCACAAACTCATATCAGTTAACAATAACAAGAAAGTAAATTGGGACTTGGAATTCGTCACAAGATTCAAAATTTTTTCATTCACTTAGAAAACAAGCTTTACCGAACTTTGACCTAGGAAATCCAAGAACAAGAACTAATGTTGCATACTAGAGGCTTTATATAGAGCCTTTACAATGACCTACGTGCTGAAAATAACTAGAAACCCTAGTTATGAAGTTCCTCATTTGCCCTTGAAGATTTGAACTTTGTTGACTGAATTTGACTTGGGAGCTATTACATGTGACATATGTTTGTTGTTTTGTGATCTCATACGTCCAAGCAAGCTTAGAATGTAAGCTGAAGTGTGGTTCGTTGATTTCACTGCAAGCTTTTGTCTTCTTCTCATCTTTGTAGCAGGGGACTGTACATGTGAGCATTTGGGTGAGGTGGCATAAGTTTTGTGGGTTGGGTTTTGTTAAGGATGACCTTAATCATAAATCTGGAAAAGATTAGGTCTTAATTGCAAGTGATTAGTAAATACCCAAAATTATTCTTCATGTGAATAGTTGTGGGTTTGATCCGGATTTGTGTTTAAAAAATTGTTATGGCGCGTAATTAATATAACTAATTAAATTAGTTATATTAAACCGGTGGTGGGAAGTGAGGTGGCACAATGGTGTTGTGTGATTGGTGGAAAAGAGATAGTGGGGCACGTGGCAATCACTGGTTGGTCTAGGTAAGTTTCAATGTTTGAGAGATTATACCTCTTGTCTTCTTTCTTGTGTTCACTTGTAATTTAATCAGCCAAAACTGAAATCCCTTTGAATGGAAGTTTTGTTTTTCACACATTGGCCACAAAAACTTTTCAAGGACTTGTTTTGTAATATCTTGATATTTGAAGGGCTGATTTTGGAATTTCTTTATTCTTCAAGCGCTTCACTTGTTTCTTTGACTTCACGGAGGATTAACAGTGACAAGTCTTCAAATTTGAGGGACTATTCTTGCCAATTCTTCCAAGTTGAGGGTCCTTTTTGTAATTTTGACAAACTTTAAGGACCAAACTTGTAATTAAGAATATACAAGGGTTTAAAGTGTCAATTCTTCAATAATGATGGACCCTTCTTGTACAATCTTAAATTCTTCAAGGACTTTTCTTGGAAAATAAACTCTAGGGCCCGGTTCATTGTGCGGCTTCGTTTCCCGTGTTCGTTTTTGCTTGTTTCTTGAGATCTTTTGCCATTTTCTCAATATCCGTACCTAAATACACATTGAACAAGCACAAACATATATTTGGCACTTTTTATGATATTTTAACCATTTTAAGCCCATTATGGACGATGAGACTATGTATAAAAGCAGTCTCATCACTCCCCTATACTAAACAATTATCGTGCCCTCACGCAATGCTAGAATAAAGTATCATAGCACCTCCAAAATTCATTTTATTGGACTTTTATTGAATCATAAACTTACTACACTACTACTACTTGCTACTACTTGCGTTTTAGACATAATGTATGATTTTCATCGCAAAATGGGACGTTTAGGTTCATAGAACAAGAACACGTGAATGCTTCATTATAAATAATTTCATCGTCCTCGATTTTCACCCAATTCCATGCCAAGCGTGTAACGAGATCATTGTAATTATAAGTTAGTAATGCTAACACTACTCATATGCCCTAATCACGTACTTAGACTCCCTTAAACCTAAGTGGTATCTCTTATATTTTATTTTTGTCTTGAATGTTCACGAGGATACATTTTTGACTTATGCGATGATAGAGACTTAGGTCCAAAAATAGAGTCATAACGGTGTAACCAAGACCATCGAATTAATAACCCCCCCTAATCGACAACGATGTCAAAAAATTAAGTCAACAAGAAGGATCGATAAACACGGTTTTATAACAGTTTTGAAGATGAGACTTATTACCAAGACTATTATACGCCCCCTAACGGATGGGCCTTATTATCATAGGTTTACCTCCATCTTTTATTCACCTCCGCCATGGAGCTTTTATTATGACTTCGGTCTTGCCTTGCCTTTTATTTAACCTCGCCATGAGGTGTTTATTAAGCCAAAGACGTATATCCTCACGCTAAAGCGAATTTTGGATCTTTAAAGCTTCAAAGATTAAGGCTTGATTCACTTTAAATTTTGCATAGATTTTTCGGCCTTGTGAGCTTCTAATTTTTGCTTGATTTAGGTGAGCACTTGAAATCTTATTATTGGGTGAATCTTTTGATTATTCGGGTTGCCAATACTTCAAAACCATGACGCTGGCGATACCTTAATGTCTTCCCAATTTAATAACATGGAAGCTACTAGAAAAGACTAGAAACCAACAATCAAGACTAAACCGCTAAGCCAATACTTATTAACAAAATGTATATACAAGCGAAGGGAGAATAAGCAAACAACGAGAACACATGTGTTTTTGAAAGAATACGAGTACTCTACGTTTAGAATAGTAACTTATAATTAACTCTATCATTTCTCGTCCTCATTTAAGAGACTTAGCCTAATATAAAGTTAAGGAATCGAAGCTAAGTGCTCAACACACACGGTCGAGTAAAAAATTACTTTTATTCTCGCCATCGTAAAATATACATTCGTATCTTTAAACACTTATAAAACATGAGAAAATTTTTAAAATTGGCCGTTTTTAGCCTTATTTTGCAACAAAACGATAAACAAAAAGATAAACCTTGGAAAGCGTGAAGGTTTGGCAAGGCAAGTATCTATTCACCCCCCATACTAAAGTTAAACATTGTCCTCAATGTTTCGAGTCTAAGGGTAGGATACCCCCGTACTAGAGACGAAGTCGAATGCTTAATCTAGCATGGAAAGGGTGTAACCAATAAATCAATAGCCATTTATGAAGTGTGCTAAAAACCTCAGGTAAGAACAATCAAGGATATATCATGTGGATATCGAGAAATTCTTCAAAGCAAACGATCGAGTGCTCACGTAAAACGAACACGAGAGGCTCCAATCGTAAGCTACATTAGAAAGAGATAATATATACATTGATAAGCATGGGACTCCCCCACGAGGCACCTCGTTTTTGATTACCGAGTCATGAGCTCGACTCGATCCCCTCAATACTAGTTATCATTGGGGATGGTGACTTGGTCGAGGTAGTTTAAAGAAGGAACTTCCCCACCAAAGTAGTGCTTCAACCTATGGCCATTCACCTTAAAGTTAGGACCATCATTTTGAGCTAGTTCGATGGTCCCATTTGGAAAAACTTGGGTGATGGTGAATGGTCCGGACCAACAGGATTTCAACTTGCCGGAAAATATTTTCAATCTTGAGTTAAAAAGCAACACTTGATCTCCAATTTTAAAAACCCGGTTTTTAATTTTAGAATCATGAAACTTTTTAGTTTTATCTTTGTAAATCAATGAATTTTCATAAGCAATGTCTCTCAATTCATCAAATTCATTAAGTTGCATTTCTGGTGTTTTCCCGCGGTCTCAATGTCATCATTACAATGCTTTAGGGCCCAATAAGCTTTGTGTTCGAGTTCAATTGGAAAGTGACAATTCTTCCCATACACAAGCTTGTAAGGAGTGCACCCAATGGGCGTCTTATGAGCGGTACGAAAGGCCCATAAAGCATCGTCTAACTTATCCGACCATGATTGTCGGTTTCCCCTATTGATCACTCCAAGATCCTCTTCAACGCTCGGTTTGAAACCTCGACTTGCCCACTCGTTTGTGGGTGATAAGCTGTAGAAAGCCGATGTGTAACCCCATATTTCTTTAAAACGCTTTCAAATGGTCATTGCAAAAATGGGTTCCACGATCGCTTATGGTTGCACGAGGGGTTCCAAACCGAGAAAACAATTGCTTCAAAAACTTGACTACCACACGAGCATCGTTCGTGGGCAAAGCCTTAGCTTCCAACCACTTGGATAGGTATTCAACAGCGACAAGGATGTACTTATTACCACGAGATGATGGGAACGACCCCATAAAATCAATTCCCCAAACGTCAAAGATCTCACACACTTGGATGATGTTTTGTTACATTTCATCGTTTTGTGAGGTTTTGCCTTGACGTTGGCATGAGTCACATGACTTGACAAGTGCATGTGCATCTCGGTAAATAGTGGGCCAAAAGAAACCAGCATCAAAGACCTTTTTCGCCGTGAGATTAGCACCATGGTGACCACCCGTGGGTCCCTCGTGACAAGCTCTAAGGATATTAGAAGCTTCGGTGCCAAAAACACAACGTCGAATAATTTGATCCGCACAAGTCCGAAATAGGTAAGGGTCGTTCCAAAAAAATAACTTGACGTCACGAAAGAATTTACGTTTTTGTTGAGTCGTCATACCCTTAATGATGAAGTTACCCGCATGGTAATTTGCGATGTCCGTTAACCATGGGGTGGATGAGTCAATCTTAGAATTCACTACACCAAGTGTCTCGAGAGGAAATGTTTCGGTAATTTCCTTGTTCTCGTACACACTTGGTGAGGATCTTCCAAGCGAGAAAGATGATCGGCTGCTAGATTCTCGGCTCCTCTTTTGTCAAGTATTGTGACATCAAATTCTTGTAGGAGGAGAATCCAACAAAGCAATCTCGTCTTTGCATCTTGCTTAGCCAAAAGGAACTTGATCATCGAATGATCCATATACACTATGCATTTAGTCAAGACGATGTAAGGTCGGAATTTCTCAAATACATACACTACGGCAAGGAATTCCTTCTCTGTTGTGGTATACTTAAGTTGAGCCTCGGTTATCGTCTTGCTAGCATAGTGAATAGGCAAGAAATGCTTTTCACGACGTTTCCCCAAAACGGCCACAATAGCGTAATCACTTGCATCACACACAAGTTCAAAGGGGAGGTTCCAATTGGGAGAAACAAGAATGGGAGCTTCGGTAAGTTTCCTCTTAAGGATCTCAAAGGCTCGTACACAATCTTCAGTAAAGACAAAAGAAGCATCTTTTTCGAGGAGATGTGTAATAGGTCGAGATATCTTTGAAAAATCCTTGATGAATCGACGATAAAAGCCCGCGTGCCTAGGAAACTCCTAACTCCCTTAACGGTTTTGGGATGAGGTAATTTGGCGATGACGTCTACCTTAGCTTTGTCTACCTCAATCCCCGCTTTCGAGACCTTGTGCCCTAAGACGATTCCTTCCTTAACCATAAAATGACATTTTTCCCAATTGAGCATAAGGTTGGTTTCCTCACAACGTTTTAACATATGTTTCAAATTCCCTAAACACGAAGTGAACGAACTACCAAACACGGAAAAATCATCCATAAAGACTTCCATCGTCTTCTCGATCATGTCATGAAAAATAGCCATCATACACAGTTGAAAAGTTCCCGGTCCGTTACAAAGTCCGAATGGCATTCTACGATAGGCAAACGTTCCATATGGACACGTAAACGTAGTTTTTTCTTGATCATGAGGATCGATGGGGATGTGGAAGTAACCGGAAAAACCATCTAAAAAGAAATAGAAATCATTTCTCGCAAGACGCTCCAACATTTGATCCATGAAGGGCAAGGGAAGATGGTCTTTACGAGTGGCGTCATTCAACTTACGATAGTCGATACACACCCTCCAACCGGTCACGAGTCGAGTTGGAATTAACTCGTTGTCATCATTTGGCACAACGGTCATTCCTCCCTTTTTAGGGACACAATGAATGGGACTCACCCAAGGGCTATCGGAAATAGGGTAAATCATTCCCGCGTCAAGGAGTTTAAGGACCTCCTTTTTAATGACGTCGTGAATTTTGGGGTTCACCCTCCTTTGACATTGGATAGCGGGCTTGTAGTCTTCCTCCATTAAGATTTTGTGGGTACAAAATTTAGGGTCGATCCCCTTAATGTCGGATAATTTCCACGCAATTGCCCCTTTGTGGTCCTGCAAGACATCGATAAGTGAGGTTTTTTCATCATCTGAAAGATCCTTCGTAATAATAACCGGCAACTTATCGTCTCCTTCCAAGAATACGTATTCAAGATGAGGAGGAAGATCTTTCAACTCGAGGATTGGTGTTTCCTTGATTGAAGATTTGGGTTCGATACTCATAACCTCCACCGGCGGAGGAATGGGAAATCATTAAGAAAATCCTTTATACTCGAGAAGTCCTCATCGTTGTCTAGGTCTTCGTTACAAGTACGAGGAACATCAAATTCTTCCAACGTAAAACCACCTTCTTCAAATGGAGTGAAGCATGGTGTCGATTTATCAAGAATGGGATCGAGCATAGTGGGATTGCCATTATTTTCTTCATCACCAAAACCTTAAAATTATTGTGAAAATTCCTCGCAAACGACATCGATCATATCAATATGGTTTATAGTCGCGACGGAATAAACATGAGAAAGTTGAGAGTTTTGAGTTGCGTTTATAACAAGTTCCTCGACGTTGAAATGTAAGGTGATTTTTCTAGCATGCACATCAATCAACGCCATTGACGTATCCAAAACGAACGACCTAAAATAAGAGGAACTTGAGGATCGGTGGGAATATCGACTATGATAAAGTCTACCGGATAATAGAACTTTCCCACTTTCACAAAAATGTCTTCGGCCAATCCACATGCGGGAATCGTGGAATGATCGGCCATGCGATAGACATTAGTGAATGAGTAAGATTAGGAAGATTGAGCGACTTGAAGATTGCAAGAGGCATCAAATTAATACTAGCACCAAGATCGGCCAAGGCATAACATTCTTCCATATCTTGAATAGCACATGGAATCAAAAATTTACCGGGATCATCGACTTTTTGAGTTATGCGGTTAAGATAAACCGATGAACAACTAGACAATTGTTGCAATTTCTCCTTGTTGTTTAACATACTCTTAAAGTTGGTGGCAAATCGAGGCATCATGACCAAAGCGTCGGCAAAACTTATGTTAAAATGCAAATCACGAAACATTTTCATGAAAAGCTCAAATGGGAAGTTGTCACACTCTTGCAATTTCTCCTTACGAAGTCTCGATGGGTAAGGCATGGATGGTGTGGGTTGGGGCATAGGTATAGCCTTTGGAAGCTCGAGATCCAATGATGGTAATGGGTCAACCGTAGGTGTGGTTTGAGCGGTACTTCGTGGGATTAGGATATGCTCCTCTTCGACCATCACCTCGGGTTCTTCCTCAATTTCCTCCACCGTTGGAGTAATTGGTTAAGGAGTTGGTTCCTTAAAGGTCTTACCACTACGTGTGGTAATCACTTTCATCTCTCCCTTAGGATTAGACACGGTGTTACTAGGAAGACCACTCGAAGAAGAAGGTTTACACATTATAGCCTCAAACATACTTGAAATTTTATCCTCAAACATAGATTGCCTCTTATCCGCCTTAAGCATCTCTTGTTTAATCTCATGTTGGCCTTGTTTCATATTTTGTTGGTTTTGTTGTAACCTTTGCACATTACTCTCCATTTTGTTTGCATGAGTCTTAAGTTCATTTGCTACCTCGTTTTTCAACTCATTTTTCAAATCATTCTTAAACTCGGATCTTAGGCTAATGATCCCCCTTTATATATTATCAAACCTCGCATCATTTCCGTTTGCATGTTCAACAAATTCATTTGGAAGATCTTTCAAGTTTTTCAAACCCTTGTTGTTTTGAAAATCACGGTTTTGATTTTTGTTTCGCACTTGATTATTAGCCCCTTGATTCCCATAGTTGTTACCCTTATAATTGTTCCTTTGATTTCTTTGGTAACCAACTTGATTGTTTCGATAATTGTTAGCATTTTGATTAGGTGCAAAACCCGGTGGAGTCAACTGATTAGTGCGGGCAACTTGACCGTTTTTGTTATAAGTTCCCGTGGCCGCGTAGGCACTCGAAGTGTTACCACCGTTGGTAATGCACTCGGAGAAATCATGACCTCCACCACAATACATACAAGAAACCTCAACCGCTTTAGTCGTAGCGGGAGTGGGTTGTTCACCAACTTTAAACTCAATTAACAATCCCTTAAGCTTATCAAATATTTTGTTCTCCAAATTTGACTAAATTTGGCAAGCATCGATGGTATGTGACAATGAAGGCGAAGGCGAAGACGAAGTCTTATGAACACTCGATGTGCTACGAGGACTATAGACCTTAGACCTATTCTCAATAATCAACAACGCTTCCTTGACCGTTTTACACAAAACATTACCACCCGCGGCGGCATTAAGATAATCACGCCCATGATCGTTCAATCCATTGTAAAACGTGTCAATTTGATGCAAGTCGGAAACCGTGACGAGGACACTCATGTAAAATTTCCTTAAACCTATTCCAAGCCGTTGAAAAACTCTCATTATACTCTTGTGAAAACTTTGAAATCTCTTTTTTCAAATGCGTAGTCTTAGAAGGCGGAAAAAATTGGTTCACGAACTTCGAAACGAGATCCTTCCACGTCAATATAGAAGTGGGTGGCTCTTTCTCTAACTAAATTTTAGCGGGCCTCGCTAAGGAATACGGAAAAAGCATCATCTTAATCGAGTCGTTCGAGACGTCCTTAAACTTGCAAGTGGTGGTAAGACGATTGAATTGGCGGATATGGTTGTGAGGGTTGTCCTTTTCGTCACCACGGAATTTGTTGTTTTGAATCAAGTACAACAAACCCGTCTTAACTTCGAAATTCTCCGCAAGGATAGCCGGAATCACAATAGCCTCTCCATAACCCTCGGTGGGTGCTCGAAGCAACTCCATCATAGTACGATTAGCCATGGTTGCTTCTTGTTCTACGATGGGTTCGTCAATAAGAGATTCTTCACTAGAAGGTGTTCCTTCCTTTCGGTTTCTACGTTTATGTGCACGTCTTTCTTGGTTACGAGTTTGCATAAACGTCGCGTACAACATGGGGATGAGCAAATAAAATTGTTTTGGATAACTTTAACTTTTTCAATTTTTTTGTGATTTTGATTGTTTTTTACTTTTTTGGATTTTTGTGATGTATTACGTAGACAAAAATATACAAATCTCTCCTCAAATCAAATCTCTTGATTAAAGGAGCCTAAAGGAATGAAAATGATCACGTGAAGTGAACGCCTTCGATGACTTTAGAATGTTGGTGGAACACCAAAACGTTCAAGAGGGTTTAATCTTTAAAACCAAGAAAATACATAGATATGTAGATAATACTTTGGTTGGCAAACCCTCGATTAACCCTTTTTCTCTTAACACGCACAAGCAAATGGGGGAAACGAGGCGGCGTTAAGCACTTAAGAGCCTTTTTCCCTTAGGTCGTGAAATACACCGCCTTATACCCACCTTATAGTTTGTGTTAATTAAAATTAAGCTTCTCGAAAGTAATTATCTATATTGCCTTTTTTCTTTGTTTGAGATTTGAATACAATGATTGAGTGATGAAATCCCAAATCAAGGTTGTGTTTTCACACTTTTGGAAGACTTGTGAATTTATTGTGATACGTATAAAATATAGTAATAATATTCACACAAAAAACGAAAACCGATAATACGTATGATTAGAGTGCTAATCACACAATTACTATTTATGGTTAATATAATTTTTTTTGGTCAAATCAAAACACAACACGCCTCCCCGGCAGCGGCGCCAAAATGATAATCGTAGTTTTACGTCTTTTAGGAAAAAGAACGTAATTAGGGTAAGTACGACGGTTTAGGAAAACCGTGCACAAATGACCCAAAGGTGGGATCGTTCTCAAGGAGGCTAGTGTGTTGTATTAAGAGATGATTAAATGTTTGTGATTAATATTAAGAAAGAAAGAAAAGAGTAATGATGACGACTACGAATAAAATTAAACTACGACGAAATACGTAAACGTAAAACCGTAAAACGTGACGAAATTTAAAAATTATCCTAAAAATTCCTAGAAAATTGCAATAAATCCTTAAAAATGCAATTGGAGTTTACAAAAATCAAAAATCACTCAAAACTTTTATTTAATTAAATATTAATTTTTAATGAAATTAAAGCCCAAAAAATCAATTTAATTAACGCAAAGACCAAAATGAGATTTTTCAATTTGTAAACCTCTAAAATAACTTAATTAAACTAAAAACTATTTTTGAAAAATTTAAAACTAATTAAAAATATTTATAAATGATTAAAAACTATTAAAATATTAAAATAATTCTTAAAATTAATTAAATGATGAGAAAATTAATTTAAAAGTTTTAAAAATCCTAACTTAATGTATTTGACTTAAGAAAAATGAAAAAGTTGCAAAAATATAAAAAATAAATTTTAATAATAAAATAATGTTTGAAATACGTTTTTAACGTATATTAGAAGTATCGGCACTCCAACAATATTTGTAATACTTTTAGTAGCTCGTAGTTAAATGTTACGTTATATTAATGTTTAAACCGGCCCGTGGGCTTGTCATGGGTTGGAGGCCCAAGTCCATTAAGGACTTGGGTATATAAGCCCTTTCCAAGGAAGGAAAGGGTTGTTGGTTGTTTAGTTCATTTTTCACTTAATAAAGTTTTCTTTGTTTCTCTCTCTAGTATAACAACAACCCTCTTGATTAGTTATAAGATTATCATTATTCTACAATTGGTATCAAGAGCCATGGGATGATATAAGGTGTTTGTTGTGTTAGTTTTTAGTTTTGATACTCTTTTAATCAAGATATATCTGTGTTTTCAGTTTTTTTTTTGTTTTTCGCCACAAAATATTTCTTACAAATTGCCTACATAGTTGTGGTAGGGATTTGTGTTCTTCATATTGGTGATTTTCATAAAAAAGTTGGAATTTTTGGCTTGATTTTTGAGTAAAATCAAAAGGTACGAAATTTTTTCTTATTTGGGTTATAAGTGTTTTATTATTCGGAATACAAGGGTTTTACATTATTCAGGATAAGAGTAAGAAAGTGTATTCCGTATAAGAGATATCCCTAAATTCCGGATAAGAGATCTGTAAAAAGTATTCCGGATAAGAAGTCTGTAAGAAGTATTCTGGATAAGAAGTCTGAAAGAATTATTCCGGATAAGAGGTCTGCAAGTTTATTCCGGATAAGAAGTTTTCCAGATAAGAAGTCTGAAAGAATTATTCCGGATAAGAGGTCTGCAAGTTTATTCCGGATAAGAAGTATTCCGGATAAGAGGTCTGAAATAATTATTCTGGATAAGAGGTCTGCAAGTTTATTCCGGATAAGAAGTATTCCGGACAAGAGGTCTGAAAGAATTATTCCGGATAAGAGGTCTGCAAGTTTATTCCGGATAAGAGGTCTGAAATATTCCGGATAATAGATCTGAAATAATATTCCGGATAAGAGGGTCAGAAAGCGTTTTCAGGATAAGCTTCAGATTTCTACATCAACTCGCAACAAATTTCATAACCTTATTTCATTGCTCGATCAAAAGATAATTTTATTCTATCAAGTGTTCAAAAAATGAATCCTCATTCATTTATGCCTACAATGACATCGCTTACCGATATTTCAATCATTTCAGGTACCGACACTCGCCCTCCGTTGCTCATCAAAGACATATTTGAAGCATGGCAAGGTCGTATGGAAACTTACATCATGGATAAACCCAATGGTAGACTTATGCTTCAATCCATTGAAAAAGGTCCACTAGATTGGGGAGAAGTTACTGTTAACAATGTGATGCGGACAAGGTTGTATCATGAGTTACCGGATGCTAACAAACTCATTGCCGATGCAGATGAAAGGGCCGTTCAGACAATACTTCAAGCTCTTCCACCTGATATCTATAGAATGGTAAGTGAACACACAGTGGCAAAGGATCTTTGGGATCGATTAACTGTTTTGTTACAAGGGACTTCTCTAACTAAGCAAGAACGAGAGTGTCAATTGTATGACTTGTTTGATAGGTTTACATACATTCCAGGGGAAACTCTTCACGATTACTACTGGCGTTTAACTACTTTGATGAATGATATGAACGTGTATAATCTAAGGATTGCTCAGTTTCAACTAAACACCAAGTTCTTGAACACGTTACCCCAAGAATGGAGTCAATATGTCACCGATGTTAAGATGATTCGAGATTTACACAAGTCAAATTTAGATCAACTCTATGCTTTCTTGCAGCAACACGAGAAGCACGTGATCCAAAAACGCATCTCTCAGGGATCTTATCAAGAACCATTGGCATTAATGGCAAATCATCCAACTTTGTCATATCACAACTCTCCGTTTGCTTTGGGACAACAACCTTCCTATCAACCATTGTATCAAACACCAAGCTTCCCACAGTATTCGATCTTGCCACAACCGCCTACATCTTATCACCAACAATACAAGCAACCAGCAATATCATCACAAGGAGACTCGCATCAGTTACCTTCTGCTTCACAATAGTATTCACCTTATCAACCTCTAACAAACCCTGCCATCACCTATCAACATACTCACAACATGTTAGTGTTCCTTCAAATCAGCTTGTAGCTCAATCAGCACCAGCATTCTATTGTGATGATGAGAATCCTGTCCCTGAGTTTAGACAAGGGGATAATCCTAGTGATATACTTACTCAAATGTCTGCTTACCTCACTCAAACATTGAACAAACGAGGTTACAGAGGACCAGCTCCAACAAACAATCAGTTGAGTAACTCTTCTAACTCTCGACAACAAGCTATAATTCAAGATGGCAGAGTAATGGTGCAACCACTTCAGGGGACACCAAGTTCATCTAATGTTGGTGCACGTCCATCTAACACTGCTGCCACAAGTGGTAATAACACTGGTAAAATGAAGATGATTATATGTTATAACTACAAATGGGAAGGGCACATGGCTCGAGAGTGTAAGCAGCCCAAGAGGAGAAGGGATAGCACATGGTTTCAGGAGAAGATCTACTTGGTGAATGTTCAAGCCCAAGGACGTGAGCTCGATGAAGAAGAGTTAGCATTTCTCGCAAATCCGGGAGTTACGGACACTGACGGTCTCACAGCAGCCATCATAAACAATGCCGCATATCAATGTGATGATCTCGATGCATACGACTCTGACTGTGATGAGCTCAATACCGCCAAGGCAACTCTCATGGCAAATCTTTTACTTTATGGAGCTGACACAATTTCCGAGGTACCAAATATTGCCACAGATACTAGTATTATACCTTATCAAATTGAGCAAGTGTCTGAGTATCCGGAACAGCCTCCGGTGGTTAGTAACTCAAACGAGGAGACAAACAATGATAGCAATATCAATGCAAGTCCCCAGACTTTGAGTGAACCATAACCGGGAGCTATTACGACTACAAATTCGTTTGCTCAACAAGATTTGGTTATGGCGTCGACATCTATTCTTGGCCAAATGAATAATGCGGTCCTTGAAACCCTCAGTGTTAATCAGACTTTATCTGTCGAGCTTGCTTTGTATAAGGAAAAGGTTAAAACCTTGGAATTAACTCCAGACCACTACCTTAACCAATCCTGAATTTGATAGGTTTAGGAAAGTCCAAATGGATAATTTGCTAGAAATTGAGAGTTTAAGAGCAAATCTTTCGAAAGAACTTAAAGAAAAAGAGTCAGTCGTTAATAATTTTCAAAAACTACAAACAGATTTCGAAATTCTCGAGTCTAAAAGGGTTGAAACGGAAACTAAGGCGTCTGAGAAAGTTAAAAAGACTGAAATTTTTCTTTTAAAACAATACTCTGCTTCACATTTAGTACTCTTGTTTCATTCTTCTTTTCAAGAGTTCAATCTATCGCGTCTAATAGACCTACCACCTAACCCGGGGTATGCAAAGCAAGCATTTAACCACAACCCACGACTTTAGGATGCAACAAAGTTAGGATTGGTCTTATATCCGATTGTGTTTTCAAATGAATCTGAGAGTATGTCACTACATCAAGAGAATCGGTCAAAAGTAATTTTTACATATCCTGAGTATGATTATGCACAACTTAATGCAACGTATGCAAAAATAGATCTTAGAATTCGCTTTAATATGCAAAAAGAATTTATCCATACACCAGCTTACATGCCTACTAGAGAAAGCCTTAGTATACTTCCTACACTTGTTAATTCGGACGAACCTAAGTAAATTCCTAAGAATCTTCCACCGGTAAGTATGGTATTGCTAAGCTTGGAAGAGATTGAGCGATACCTAACCAGATTTGACAAGGTCATCCAGGAATGTACGACTTCAACGGCTCAAACCGCTAGAGAATGGGCTTTCGAACACATGAAAACGGTGTTTGAGAAAGAGATCGTTCCGTTTGTAAAAAATATTAAATATGGATTTTTAGATCTCGCGGAAAATCTTAGTTTCGAAATGGGTGAAGTTCGAAAAGTTTTCTGTGAAATGGATGATGCTTATAAACAACATTTAATTGAGAAAGAAAAGATTTTGTTCGAATATGACCGATTCTTAGAACATATAGTGCCTCTCGAAGTGATGCAAGTTGTTGCTATTGAATTTGCTTTTGTGATGACATCTACTATGAATAAAGGTGATGATGTGCATGATATATCTGTGAATATTGTACCTGTGAATAATGTAGATAATCATTCTTGTCATGAATCTAACGCTGAATTTTTTAAGCTTCAAGATTCTTATAACTCACTTTCAAAACGTTTTGATGAGCTTCAACAACATTGTATATCTCTTGAAATTGAAAATCAATCTAAAAATGAAACTCTATAAAAAACAAATGATTGTGAAAACTCCGTTGAGACTAGTGACAAGATGATTCAGGTGGTTCAGGCATTAGAGGAAGATATTATGAGACTTAAGAGAGAATCCGTAGCAGAGAAATTGGAACTAGAGGCTGCAAAGATTAAAAATCATGCCCTAGAAGATAGAATTACTTCTATGCTAGGGGAGTTTGATAAAGTAAAGCAGGGTTTTTCAAAAATTTATGGTTCGTTAGAAGATCGCTTCGCTGTTAATACGGCAGAGCAAAAGTCACTCGTTGACCAACTGAACCATAAGTGTGAGGAAATCTATGACTTAAATATTCAACTCATAGACAAAAACATGGTTTTGGCTGAATTAAAGGAGACACTTCAACTTAGAGGACAAGAAGTTGTTGATAATCCAGCTACAATCTCTGCCCCGACCTCTAGTGCTCCAAAAACCAACAAGGTAGTGATCACTAAGAACCCTTACAATAAGAACAATCCACTATCATATAAGTTATATTGGGAGCATGCAGTTAAGTACGCGGATCTTGCTAGGGAAGTGGTAGATGATCTTTATGAACTTGATCCTAGGAATAGTGAATATTACCATGCTCAGGCTTACATTCAGAGGGTACAACAATGCTTAGAGCACTTAAAGTACATAGGACAACCGGGTTCTACACCACTTAAACAACAAACCACCACCATTTCCATGACTCCATTCAATAAGAATCCAGGATCTAAGCCTATATTAAACACACCCATCAAGGCTAAATCAAAATTTGTAACTAATGTTCCCTTGGCTTCTATAGGAGTAATTATATCTACTAAGGCTAAAGGATCTAAAGACAAGAAGAATAGGATCAAGCCTTCCACTAGTAGGACTACGAAGAAGAAAGTAGAAGTTCACCCTAGGAATGTTATTTCAAATTTGAATAAAAAGAATCATGTAACTAAGACTAAAGGCCATGCGTTTGTGCAGCAGCCTAAGCAAAATGTGAATTCTAATTTGCGATGTTGGAATTGTAATGAATGCTTGTTTTCTAAGCATCATGATTTATGCCTTGTTGATCGCGTGAATGAAATGTATGCAATTAGGAACAATCTTGAATAGATTCCAACGGGGAAGAAACTCACCCAAGTTGGTTGGCAATGGAAACCCACTGGTAGGACCTTCACTGCTAATGGAACTACGTGCCCTTTACCTAGGATCACATCCACGGAAGTTAGGTCTCAGCGTCCTTTAAATAGGAACACTAGCACTAAGAAATGGAAAAAGCGCCCTTTAACTAGGTCTGCCCCCACTATTGTGCCTACCAGTGAAGAAGTACCTCAGGATCTTAGACAACTAGAATCTAAGCCGGCATTTAGGAAGCAAATCTGGAAGCCTAAGAATTCTTCGGTAGCAAATCTAAGATAAATATATATGTACCTGCTAACACAGAGGAACTACTAGATTCCGATACATCGTCTTTGTCTGGTGATATTTTCAGGTGGTCCAAATCATCCTCTGGTACTTGGACTCTGGATGCTCAAAGCATATGACCGGAGACCGCTCGATGCTCAGAAATTTCGTCAGCAAGTTTCTAGGAACGGTGAAATTCGGCAACGACCATATTGCGAAGATCATGGGTTACGGTGAATATCAAATTGAGAATGTTACGATTTCAAGGGTATATTATATGGAGGGACTTGGTCATAATTTATTTTCAGTGGGAAAATTTTGCGATTCAAACCTTGAAGTGCCTTTTCGACAACATACTTGCTTTATTCGCGATCTTGCAGGAAATGATTTGTTAAAGGGTTCTCGAGGGGATAATCTCTACACACTGTCCATTCAAAACATGATGGCCGCCTCTCCTGTATTCCTTCTTTCCAAAGCATCTAAGACCAAGTCATGGTTGTGGCATCGTCGGTTATCTCATCTTAACTTTGATGCTATAAACTATTTGGCTAAAAACGAACTTGTTCGTGGTCTTCCAAAACTTAAGTTCGACAAGTACCATTTATGTTCCGCGTGTTCTTTGGGGAAAAGCACCAAGAAATCATACAAACCTAAAGCTGAAGACACCAACCAAGAACCACTGTATCTTTTGCACATGGATCTTTGCGGGCCAATGCGTACGGCTAGTGTGAGTGGTAGAAAATATATCCTCGTCATGGTGGATGATTTCTCAAGGTTTACATGGGTAAAGTTTTTAGTATCCAAGGATCAAGCACCAAAGTATATTATTACTTTTTTAAAGATGATCTAAGTACGTCTTAATGCTACTGTTCGCCACATTCACACGGATAATGGAACTGAGTTCGTTAATCAAACTCTACGAGATTATTATGAAGAGGTCGGTATTTCATATGAAACTTCTGTTGCTCGCACTCCAGAACAAAATGGTGTCGTGGAAAGACGTAACCGTACACTAATGGAAGCTGCTAGAACTATGTTGATTTATGCGAATGCTCCTTTATTCTTATGGGCTGAAGTAGTGGCAACCGCATGTTATACCCAAAACCGCTCCATCATTTGTAAATGCCATGGTAAAACTCCATATGAGCTACTTCATAGACACAAACCCGATATTTCATTTCTTCATGTGTTTGGTGACTGTGTTATCCAAATACTAATAGTGAGAATTTGGGCAAACTTCAACCGAAGGCTGATATTGGAACTTTCATTGGTTACTCACCTGAAAAGAAAGCTTACCGAATTTATAACCGTCGTCTTGGCAAGATAGTAGAAACTTTGGATGCCGATTTTGATGAGCTGACAGCGATGGCTTCTGAGCAACATAGCTCTGAACCCGCACTTCATGAGATGGGAACCGGTACTATTAGTTCCAGATTAACTCCCAACAATCCTACTTCTCCATCATTTATACCACCTACAAGCCCCGAGTGGGATGAGTTATTTCAACCTATGTTTGATGAATTCTTTGATCCACCTAGTAAGGATTCTCCAGCATCTACAGCAGTAGCTCCGATTCCCGAAGTTGTTGCTCAAGATAATGGAAATCAGTCCGAGGCATCTACTGTTACTATTGAACCAGATGTCCCATCCCCAACCAATTCATAAACTACACCTGAATCATCACCCCCACTTGTTCCTAATGATGTTGAAGAGGATCACTATGATCACGATTTGGAATTTTCTCATTTACAAGAGCTTCCTTTCTTTGGTTCACAAATACCTGAAAACCTTAACGGTGCGTCTACCTCAGAGGAAGCTCCTGCAATCGTTCACTCCCGACCACCACGGATTGAAACTCACAACACCAAATGGTCAAAGGATCACCCAATCCGAAATATTATTGGTGACATCGATCGACCAGTCTTAACACGCCACCAACTCCAAGAACATGCATTATATTGCTACTTTGATGCATTTCTTTCCGACATTGAACCTAAAAATTGGCAGCAAGCTATGACACAATCATCTTGGATTGAAGCCATGCAAGAGGAACTTAATGAAATTCAACGTCTTGAAGTGGGGGAATTAGTTCCTTTACCCAACACGTCAAAATCTTTACATTGTTGTGGGTATATAAGGTTAAACTCAATGAGTTAGGTGGAGTATTAAAGAACAAAGCTAGATTGGTTGCTAGAGGTTACAAACAAGCTTTGGGTATTGACTTTGAAGAATCCTTTGCTTCTGTTGCACGTTTGGAGGCGATTAGACTATTCCTTGCTTATGCTGCTCACATGAACATGATCGTCTACCAAATGGATGTTAAGACGGCATTTCTTAATGGTGAATTAAGGGAAGATATCTACGTACGCCAGCCGAATGGATTCGTCAACTCAGAATTTCCTAATCACATGTACAAGCTCAAGAAGGCTCTTTATGGGTTGAAACAAGCTCCACGCGCGTGGTACGATCTCCTATCGTCTTATCTCATCTCGAAAGGCTTCTCCAAAGGCAAAGTGGACCCAACACTATTCATTCTCAAGGAGGACAACGACATGATACTGGTACAAATTTATGTTGACGATATAATATTTGCTGCCTCTACTCAAAGACTGTCTAAACATTTTGAGAAAATTATGTCCACACGTTTTAAGATGTCGATGATGGGAAAATTTTCATTTTTCTTAGGGTTGCAAATTTCTCAAAATCCCAGAGGCATCTTTATTAATCAATCCAAATTTGCTCTTGAATCATTAAAGAAGTATCATTTTTAAAACTATGACCCCGTGGATACTCCAATGGTGGAGAGATCCAAGTTAGACGAGGATAAGGAAGGGATAACTGTCGATCCTAAACTTTACCGTGAAATGATCGGCACCCTCCTCTATCTGACTGCTAGCAGGCCTGATTTGCAATTTGCTATATGCATGTGTGCCTGGTATCAGGCTCGGCCTACCGAAAAGCACTTACATGATGTGAAAAGGATCTTTCGGTATCTTAAAGGAACACTTAATCGTGGTCTGCGGTATCCGAAGGATTCCTCTATTGCACTAATCTCATATGCAGATGCGGATTATGATGGGTGTCAAGATACTCGACGTAGCACTTCTGGCAGTGTGCAACTTCTTGGAGATAGACTGGTTAGTTGGGCATCCAAAAGGCAGAAAAGCGCTGCGATATCAAGTACAGAGGCTGAATACATTGCTATGTCCGGTTGTTGTGCTCAAGTTCTATGGATGAGATCACAATTAACTGACTACGGTCTTGGATTCAACAAAATCCCGATGTACTGTGATAACAAAAGTGCAATTGCCCTTTGCTGCAAGTACGTTCAACATTCCCGGGCGAAGCACATTGACATACGCTACCACCTCATCAAAGTGCAAGTGGAAAATGGAGTGATCGAACTGTATTTTGTCAACACTGAGTATCAGCTGGCGGATATATTCACAAAGGCCTTAGATCGAGGACGTATCGAGTTTTTGATCGAAAAGCTAGGCATGAAATCATTCTCACCAGCGACACTTAAGGAGTTGGAAGAAGAATTTGCAGAATAGTGGTGGTAAACTATTATAGAGTATCCTTTTTCTCGTGATATTTTATATTATCGTATATATTTAAATCACAAAAAGAAAAATATAAAAATATAAAACATAGAAAAACCATAAAAAATATAAAATCAAGAAAATCCAAAAATATTTTTCATTTTAAATCGGGCATGTCTTTTTGTAAGGTAATATTTACAGCCTTAGAAATGTCGATTAAAATTGACACAACGCCATAAATAGAGTCCGTATAAAAGTTGTACATATTTTAAAACATGCCCATATGGCTTGTAGTTATTTCAGACTGCAACCCGCTTTTCGCATTAAACTCATGTATTTCTTACGAAAGCGTTGGATCACAATGGGAATTAATTTTCTCGGGTATGGTTTACTTTAAAACCATACAAGGGATCGAGTTTACTTCATAATTTGGTCTAACACAAATTTGTGTACGTTTCAGTGCACTTATTTTGTCAAAATAAGAGAAATCTTATTGCCACCACGAATCAATTTTTCTAAGACATTAATTGGAAAATTCTTTCATCGATATTTAACTCTTTCAACAATGACTACAACTCTTTCAATATAAAACGGGTCATCGTTTAAGGGGGATAAAATATCAAATCATCTTCGTCATCAAAACGGTCTTCAAAGTTTTCGAGAAAAATTAATCAGTTAAATGGTTAATGATTGGATCTTCTTTGGTATATGATTCGTGATTGTTCGTGATTTGTCGTGTGAATTGGAAATTAGCATTTAGGATAAAATGTTTAATTTGTGTGCAAAAAGGTTAGTTAATATAATGTTTGAGGTCTAACGACTGTTAAATTGTTTAACGAGTGTTTACTTTGACTAACTATTAACTAAAAAGAAAAGGGTGAAAAGATGGAGGGACTAAAATGGACAAAGTGAAAAACTTGACAAAAAATGTGACCTATGTCAAATTATCCGCCGCCCTTTCTTTTTCTTTTTTCTCTTCTCTGGATTCGATTTTCACACACAAAAACACCACACACCTCCATTGTTGATTTCCGAGTTCTAAGGTGCAAAGATCAGTTTTCGTTTATAATTCGTAATTCCTTCATTAATTCCTTTAATTGATTCGTGTTTTAAATAAATTCATAAGATTAGGGTTTTATGAGTTGTTTAGATCAAATTAGTTAGGGTTTATACGTGGGTTTGGCTCGGTTTTAACAAAGATTGTTGGATTAGATCATCAGGATAAAATGGCTAAAAAAGTTTATTCCGTATAAGCCTTAGAACGATGGATTCCGACTAAGCTTAAGAATGTCGTATTCCGGATAAGGTCTGGAAACATGTTTTCCGGATAAGTCTTCGACAATTATTCCGGATAAGCATTAAAAACCATATTCCGGATAAGTCTTCCAAAATGCATTCCGGATAAGACTTCGAAACTGTATTCCGGATAAGCCTTAGGAAAGTTATTCCGGATAAGCATTACGAAAATTATTCCGGATAAGCCTTAGGAAAATTATTACGGATAAGCCTTAGGAAAATTATTCTTGATAAGCCTGAAAACATGTTTTGCGGATAAGCATTCGAAACTGTTTTCCGGATAAACCTTAGGAAAATTATTACGGATAAGCCTGAAATCATGTATTCCGGATAAGCATTCGAAATTGTTTTCCGGATAGCCTTAGAAAAACCATATTCCGGATAAGCCTTCGAAATACACATTCCGGATAAGACTTAGGCACTGGATTCCGGGTAAGACTAAGGAATTGGATTCCGGATATCATGGGGAAAACATATTCCGGATAAGAAATACTCTGTATTCCGGATAAGGGTTGGACTGATGTATTCCAAACTATGCTTTGCATGTGTTTCTACTTGTTGAGTATTTTGGGTAGTGATTGTATGGTATTTCATGTGTTTATTGCTATGTTTTAAGGATACTGAAATATGATGCTTTTAAGGTTTATACAATATGATATATTTCTTCTGTGAATCAACATGAATGTTTCATCTTAGCAGCTATCATGTCTCGCACTCAAGAGCAACAAATTGCACTTGACAATGAACTCGTTCCTGAAGAAAACCGTCTACCAATCACCTCCAATAATCAACGACTGAAAGAAGACTTTGTTCCATCACAAGCAGCATTCAGAATTGCCATCGAAGTCCTTGATATCTCCCCGATCAAAAATGCACTACGGATGTCAGCAAATGTTCCCGAAATCTACATGCATGGATTTTGGTCATCCATCAAACCAATAACAAACACCAAGTTTTCTTTCAACATCAACGGTCAAAAGAAGAAATTTTCTCTTAAACAATTTCGCGAACTCTTTGGATTCCCTCCAGCTAAAGGGAAAACATTTGATAATGTTCTAGACTCAAACAAAATAATAGATTTGATTTTGTCTCTCGGTTATGATGGAGAATTGCCTATCATATCTAACTTTAACACAGCTAAGCTTGGACAACCATGGAAGGAAATCTTTAGTATCATTATCCGATGCTTGACGGGAAAATCCAGAGGAGCAGATTCTATGAGACTTTCTCAGGATCGTATTTTCTATGGCAACTACAAGAGACTAGATTTGGATTATACTGCTCTCATATGGGAAGAATTACATTATCAATCCTTTAGAATCGCTAAGAAGAAATCTGACCACTTTCAGTTTCCACGCTTCACTAAGCTCATTATCAATTACTTCATGAAAGCCGATGAAGCTATAGATCGACGTGAAGGATTTTTTGTTAACTCAGAAGATGATGATTTCTTCGTGCTAGCCATGAGACCTGAAGGACAAAAGAACACTTACTCAGGTATTCCAGCTCCAGTTCTGGATACTATGCTCAATGACAAAATCAAGAAGAGTGCTACATATAGGATACTTCTAAAGGAAAATGAAGACCACATAAAGAAACTAGCCGCATGAGAATTCAAGACACCAAAACCCAAATGAAAAAGGAAGGAAACTGATTCTTCAGAAGCTGATACTCCAACACAAGACAAAGGAAAAAGAACAAAAACAGTGTCTTTATGGGAGAAAAAGGCCAAGGGAAAGAAAACACTTCTCTTCGATGAAGACTTACTTAAAGACGTGGATGAAACAACAGCCGTTGACTGAGAAACAACAATCCAAGCAATTGAAGAAGGCTTTAATTAAAAGTAGAAGGGAGACGGGAGGTAGTTGATCGAAACAGACAAAGGAAGTTGTGTTGCCTGACATTGCTGAATTTGGAAACCCAGATAAGTTTGTTGACGAACCAGTTCAGAATGACGAAGATGATCAACAATACAAACAACAAGATACGTTCCTTGATGATATTCAACCAGAGACAACAGTTACAGGGAACATCCACAAGGACAAGAGCGTTACCAAATCCTCGTCTTTGTCAGATCCAGTAGGTAAGTACTTGAACTTCGACTCTCTTGAATCTGAAGTTACTAGCACTGATCTTTCAACAAACCCGAACATGGTAAATGTCCCTGTAACTGAGGCCACGACATCTGTACTCAGCACCATTGTAACAACTTATGTCACACCTACACAATCAACTGCTCATCCAACACCATTGCTGACATCTCCACCCGTCATCCCAGATTTTATGCAAATCATCAAACAACGCTGGAAGGCTCAAGAGGATAAGACTATTCTAGTTACAAAGCAATTAGAATATTCAAAGACAGCCTATGAACAGCAACTCGCTAGTCTTCGTGATGAATTAGCAAGCAAGAAGGATTTTGAAAAAGAAATCGACCAGCTTCGAAAATAATTAGCAAGTCGTCAACAATCTGAAGAGTTAATAAGAGAAAATCTAGAAGCTACAGTGGAAAGGAAGCAAGAATCAATTAAACGTCTTCGCGCACTCAGAAACAAATACAAAGAGGAGAAAGAAGAACTTGTTCAAGCTAATGCTACACTGATTGAATCAATCGATGTAAAAGTTCAAGAATCTATTGAAACCGTACTTCCTCCTCTACGAGATGAACTAAAAGACATCGCTACAAGCAAAATGATGATCAGGTCTTCCGACACTCAGCAGTCCGACTTTCTAATAGCTCAAAGACACACAGACTACGAGTTGAAGAAGCTGTTGCATGCTAATATGATTCAAGTCGGGTCCTACAACCGAACGCTAGAACAACAAGCACTTCACAAAGCTTTAAAGACGAAAACGGATCAAGACACCGAGATCTTTGAAAAACATGGCACCGTCGTCCCTTACAACACTCTCGATCTAAAAAAAGACGATGAAGATGAGGATGAGTCAGACAAAACCGAGAATGAAGATGACGATGACGATGAAGATGACAATGATGATGATGGTGACAATGATGATAAGGGTGATCGTTACGATGATGATGATGATAGCATGGACGAACGAATTAATGACGAAGATGAACCAGCGAATGATGATGAGGAGGAAAAGAATGCAGAAGAGGACGAGGATGATAACAATAAAGATAAGTCAGATGGTGAAGGAGATCAAGCTTCAGGAAAAGGTGACAAGTCTCAAAAGGATAATGTTACTAAAGATCAAACAAATTCAACAGTCGAGGAAACTCCAGACTCTGAGTCAACTCCAACCAGTAAACGCACCAAACATCTTCATGATGTTGATGCTAATCTGACATCGGGTTCACTTCAATCAGCTTCAACTATCATATCTACATCACCACCACAACAACTACCCATCCGAGAACCTGATCAACCAATACCTGAAACGTCTAAGTCTACACCAGTTAAGGACACTCAACGTACTCAGACTATTCGAGTAATTTTTCCGAATCGAGCTCCAGAATATGCGCAAAGTCATGATATTCCAGAATCGAGTGAAACGGCATGGGTGGATACAGTTAATGTAGATGAAGATGCACCCGAGCAACCTTGGGTCACAGAAGCTGCTAGCATTCGTCCGCTAACTCGAGAAGATGAACCAGATTTCTCTCAAATCCTCAACAATCCCATCGACTTCTCAACATAGCTAATCTACAGGTATGGAACTGACAATGTAACTCCAGCGATGGTAACTCGAGCTTTTCATGATCCCACCATCATTCCTACTTCAAGAATCAGTAGAATGGAAGCTGAATACAATGCGAATGAGCTGTTGAAAGCAATGAACCTTCCTCAACGAACATGTCGTCACAGGCCTGAGAATGCTCCTCTCCCGATCGCTGATGCTGAAAATCAAATCATACGTGATTTCTTTTTCTGCTATGACCTTGAGTATTTAGTAAACGACGCCAACAAGTATGCGACTTCCTTAACCTTGGTTAAAGCTGCAAATTGGGGGTCAATACCCTGGATTGAAGAAAAGGTTGATCATATATGGGTAAGGAAATTGATTCCTGAGTATGATCAGTATGCTGAATTGGGTGCATCACATTGAGGAGAAACCATACAGAAAGCTTACAGCTACGCATGTGGCTTCAAGTCAAAGACTCCAGTAAAATCCAAGTTCAGAATCAAGGCCATTCTAGGAGTAAGGATTGAACCCAAAGTCGGCTATCATCACATAACAGAGATCAGATTAAAAAGAGAAGACGACAAATACTACTCTATCATGGAAGGAGACTTCTCAAATCTTCCTCTTTTTGACACTGAAGACATGTTACTGTTGATGACTCAAAACACACTCAAACACTTGGACACTGAAGACTACATTGCCCTGAATTCAGCTCTACGAATGTATACTCGTCGCATTGTGATCAAGAAAGGAGTTGAAGACTTGCAACTTGGCGTTGAGAGTTATCAGAAGAAGCTAAACCTCATGGCTCCATACACGAAGGTTCCTGATATTCATCACGAAAAAAGCCCGTACACAAGCACTACAAAACCGGTTCCAGACACTTTCTACTTGAATGGATCCGGTGAGAAGAAATTCCTGAGAATAGCGGAACTCTCCAAGTTTAGTGACGGGACTCTTGAGCAAGTTCGAGACACATTGATTCAGATCAATAGAACCAAGAAGCATCCCCAACTTACCGTCCGGTGGCACACAGGGTACGAAACAAGTGCTAGCTACCTGATAAACAAGATTAATGAAAAGCTGTAGGAAAGACGCTTGATGAGGAGTATTGAATGATTCGTTGGTGGTATACCATATGGAGCGCACCACAAGCTGATGCAACGATCCATCTAATGGGTCGTACTATCTCAAGTCTATTCCATATTGGTTAATTTGTGAATATGTAAATATTGTGCTTTTGTGGCATGTTGTAGTGTGAAAGTATGATATTTTTCAAGAATTTCTCTCGAGATTGTAAATCTTTCAAACATATCGTACTCGAGCACTACAACTAACCCTCATTAATTTGAGGGGGAGCATTAATATGTTCTTTGGCCAGCATCTAATTTCATTTTTACCCAAAGACCTGTTAATCCATTCAATATCCCAAATATTAATGGTTAACATTTTGGATAAGGGGAGAAAATGGGATTAAGGAGACTTAATGATATTTGGCTAAAATAAATGAAAAAGACTTAAAAGATAAACCAACGTAATATGTGTAATGCACATGTTAAAGGGGAGCGTTTTTGATGAACAAAACACTTAAGGCACAAAAACTTTGATTATAATATCACAAGTGCTTTAATTGATTTTCAAGGACTTTTCATGGTGACAATAGTTACCCAAAACACACTTAATTCACGACGGATGTGGTGACAAAAGGGTGGTAGGATTAGGTATTAGTCCAATGGTTCATCAGAACCGATGGAATCTTCCCAAGGACAATTCCCTAGATAGAATTAGAAGTCCTAGGAAAGTTGGAGATGATTGTGAACGTAGCAGAGTACCGACTAATTACTGATGCTAGCACTAGAACAATCACAACAAGGTGCTAGTGATGATGTATTGGTAAGTACTGAAGGGGTTGAAGAATGAAAAAGAAATGTAAAGATAAAGGGTGTAAAGAAAGAAGCCCTCCTTACAACTTAGGACATAAACCGGGTCAACACATCTATTATTGGGATCATTTTTAAATGATTCTCAATATTGAAGACAAGATATCATAGACCCAGTGATGTCATGCACAACCCCTCCCAGCTAACTCAAATATCTCTCAAAAGATGTTTGTTTTAATCACACGGAGCTTAACACGTTATCTATTGGTTTATTCACTACGAATAGAACGATATTGAATAGGTGGCAATCCTCTCCAGCCATCGCTCACTAAATTAAAATGAACTATCGAGTCTAGAGCCATGATATCATCAAAAGTCTCATTAGGACACTTTCCATTTATTCCTTGCTTCTTCACACACTGTGAAAAGTAAGAGAGCTTTATGAGTTCTACGCAGTATTATTGTAATATTGCCAGATCATCCGAGTGATACGCAAGTATTACAATGAAGATGGAAATCCTGCTTGAGCCAACATCAAACAAGCTTATGGTAGGTGGCACGTGCGGTTCTCTAAGAACCAATCTTGTGAAAATTGGAAAGAAACAGTAGTTTAATTCTTAATTGAACTTAAACTCGTTCCAGGCCTCTACGCATTATCGTATGATCTTGCCAGAACACTCAGAGTGACACTCTTTGGTGTTCATAGTGACGAGTGGAAATCCTTCTAGTGTTAACATCAAACAACACTTGGTAGGTGACGTGCAAGATTCTATATGAATTAAGCTCGTGACAACTAGATAGCAACAATGGTGAAAATCTTAATTGAAATTCACTTGTTCCAGGTTCATGAATTGACGGCTTCAATCACAAGGATAATTTATCTAAGTGATTCACTCTTTATGTTCGCAGTCAGGCTTAGTGATCGTCGAATAAAGAGAACGGGTTTACCCGCGAAATGCTGTCAGGAAGTTACTTAATTGAAACTATCTGTCACAGGTACGATATCTAATATCGTCCAACAGTCTTCACCGACCGGAGGTAAAATGCTACTGATTTAGAATGAAATGTTCTAAGCCATTTCGTTCGTGTCTTGTTATGTTGCGGCATTTGAAGACGGTGGCGTTGCGGTGTACCAGATGAAGTCGTTCCCACATGCTTATGTTTTTCTGCATCAATTTCAACAAAATTCAAGAAAGTTCAAAATGAAGTCTTCCGCTGTACCAAACTCTGAAGCTTTCAAGAATTCAACAAAAAACATAAGTGTGTGGAACATGGAGTCACAAGGAGGCAAGAATGACAAGAAGGAAAAGATCGCACGTGAAGGGTCAAAAGAACAATGCTCTAATGCCAAAGCCTAAAGATCAACATCAACATATTCACAACAAAAAGAAAAGATAAAAGAGAAAAGACTACGAGCTGAAGAACGAAGACTTAGTATAGTATGCTAGGTTTAGGACTTTGTAATTTGGAGTGACCTCCCTTAGGGGGAGATTGTTGGAAATACGTTTTTAACATATATTAGAAGTATCGGTCACTCCAACAATATTGTAATACGTTTAGTAGCTCGTAGTTAAATGTTACGTTATATTAATGTTTAACCCGGCCCATGGGATTGTCATGGGTTGGACGCCCAAGTCCATTAAGGACTTGGGTATATAAGCCCTTTCCAAGGAAGGAAAGGGTTGTTGGTTGTTTAGTTCATTTTTCACTTAATAAAGTTTTCTTTATTTCTCTCTCTAGTTTCTCTCTCTAGTATAACAACAACCCTCTTGATTAGTTATAAGATTATCATTGTTCTACAAATAATAATAAAAATTCAAAATTTATAAAAAATTCTAAAAACTTGCAAACTAGTTTAATTTAACTTAAATAAACTGAAAATAAAAGTGAAATGACCAAATTACCCCTAATGGGCCTCCAAATGGGCCAAAAGCCCAAACCGATTACCTAATGGGCTTTTTAAGGCCCAATAAGAAAATGTTGTCCAAATAAGCCCAAAACTTCCAGTCTAGCTTAAAATATGATTTTAAACACAAAACTCTAAAGGCCCAAAAGCTGAATAAGTGCTTATCACAACTTAAATGAAAACAACTTATTCTTAATGGGCTTTTTGGCCCATTAAGCCATAAGCTAATGCCATAAGCTGAAATTTGACACACATCCTTCTAATGAGATAATAAAGCCGTTTTAAAAAGAAATTTTGAATAAGCTTAAGAAATAAGCCTGAAATAAGCAAAAGCTCTCTACACAAAACGACAAAATAGTCGTTTTCGAGTTCTAGACCAATTTAAGGGCTGATTCTTTTTGCAAAATGTTTTAAATCATTTAACTAAGCTTAATAATAAAAAAGATTTCAAATAAGCACACTGAATAAGCTGGAATAATCAATACGCTGTTTTAAAGAAGAAAAGTCAATTCGTTTTCTAGTCAAACCTAAAAGTCCAAGGCTCAAATGCTCCAGATTAGTCAAATGGGTGAAATAAGGAAGATTGATTACCAAAACAAAGTTGTTGCAAGTATAAATAAGATATAATAACTTATTGATAAGCTGTTCACAAATTAACACTAGCAGTGGCTAATAGCAGTTGGAAAGGGTTCCCACTGTTTGACTTATTTGACCTGTTTTTTTAATGGACTTTTGTTGGAATTAATGGGCAAACAAGGCACCCTTATAACTAGTGGGTTATAAGGAGTCAAAAACAAGCAACAAATCACAAAAACACCCAACCAATTAGTGAAGTTAATTCAATTTATGCCCAGATATCATACAGACATGAACAATAAGCAGTTTATGATGAAAAGCAAAATAAGCAGATTAAGCCAACCAAATTGAACCAAACTTATACAACAACTTAAATAAACTTAATGAAGCATAAATAAATTAGTATCAAGCACTGATTTAAAGATTAGAACTAGATTCAACCCTATGTGACTTAACTGATGAACAATGATGAACTCAAAATCCTTTTGCTGATACACTTGACCACAAATCCAATTTTAAACCCTCAAATCTACTTATCAGCTTACACTAACTTTGTTTTTACATTTGTTAATCCTAAATTAGCATACACTCTAAGTGTTACCAAATTTTTAGATCAAAACAGGCAAGAACAAAGTAGATAAAGCAAAGATCCAAATTTGATGTTCAAAGCACAAGACATGCAGATAAAAGCATACAAGCACCTCAATAACAGATAAATAACACAAACAAACCCTAACACCTACTCAAACTTACACAAACTTCAAACAAGCAGTAACCCCAAACACCCCTTTCACTTTTCAAATCTAAATTTAAACAAGAAAAAGTGTTAAAAAGGTTTACCCAAGCCTAAACAAGCATCAATACAACATCACTATGCACTTAGAACACAGTTGCATGCATAAATACACACCAAACAACAATAGATCCACAAACTCACTTAGACCAATTTTCAAAAGTTTTTTGGGAGAAAAAACTCAAACCTCATGAATATACATTCACACTCATGTTTGTTTGAGCTTATGTGGTAGCTTAACAACCACAAGCTTCCAATAAGCTGCTAAGAACAACAAGGTTAGAAACAAACATATTATAAAACAATTGGAAAATGAACAAGATTCTTTCCAAGCTTGTTCCCCACTCCTTGAATCCTACCAAACCACAAGCTTCACTACACCTTGATAAGTTCCTTATCAGGGTGTTATGATCAACTTATGATCCAAAAGTTCAAGTGTTTGAACTAAAACAAGGAAAAATTAGATTTTGAGAAAAACTTTGAAACACTTGCATAAAACTTTCAACCAACTTTTAAAACTTAAAAGTCACAAACTCATATCAGTTAACAATAACAAGAAATTAAATTGGGACTTGGAATTCGTCACAAGATTCTAACTTTTTTCATTCACTTAGAAAACAAGCTTTACAGAACTTTGACCTAGGAAATCCAAGAACAAGAACTAATGTTGCATACTAGAGGCTTTATATAGATCCTTTACAATGACCTAAGTGCTGAAAATAACTAGAAACCCTAGTTATGAAGTTCCTCATTTGCCCTTGAAGGTTTGAACTTTGTTGACTGGATTTGACTTGGGAGCTGTTACATGTGACATATGTTTGTTGTTTTGTATCTCATACGTCCAAGCAAGCTTAGAATGTAAGCTGAAGTGTGGTTCGTTGATTTCACTGCAAGCTTTTGTCTTATTCTCATCTTTGTAGCAGGGGACTATACATGTGAGCATTTGAGTGAGGTGGCATAAGTTTTGTGGGTTGGGTTTTGTTAAGGATGACCTTAATCATAAATCTAGAAAAGATTAGGTCTTAATTACAAGTGATTAGTAAATACCCAAAATTATTCTTCATGTGAATAGTTGTGGTTTGATCCGGATTTGTGTTTAAAAAAGTGTTATGGCGCGTAATTAATATAACTAATTAAATTAGTTATATTAAACCGGCGGTGGGAAGTGAGGTGACACAATGGTGTTGTGTTATTGGTGGAAAAGAGATAGTGGGGCACGTGGCAATCACTGTTTGGTCTAGGTAAGTTTCAATGTTTGACATATTATACCCCTTGTCTTCTTTCTTGTGTTCACTTGTAATTTAATCAGCCAAAACTAAAATCCCTTTGTAATGGAAGTTTTGTTTTTCACACATTGGCCACAAAAACTTTTCAAAGGGTTTTCATAGGACTTGTTTTGTAATATCTTGATATTTGAAGGGCTGATTTTGGTATTTCTTCATTCTTCAAGGTCTTCACTTGTTTCTTTGTCTTCATGGAGGACTAAAAGTGACAAGTCTTCAAATTTGAGGGACATTCTTGCCAATTCTTCAAAGTTAAGGGTCATTTTTGTAATTTTGACAAACTTTAAGGACCAAACTTGTAATTAAGAGTATACAAGGGTTTAAAGTGTCAATTCTTTAATAATGAAGGACCCTTCTTGTACAATCTTTAATTCTTCAAGGACTTTTCTTAGAAAATCAACTCTAGGGCCCGGTTCATTGTGCGGCTTCGTTTCTCGTGTTCATTTTTGCTTGTTTCTTGTTATCTTTTGCTATTTTCTCAATATCCGTACCAAAAATACACATTGAACAAACACAAGCATATATTTGGCACTTTTTATGATATTTTAACAATTTTAAGCCCATTATGGACGATGAGACTATGTATAAAAGCAGTCTCATCAAGGTGGTTATCGAGGTAACTACTACGGTAGAATCTCCGGCACATGGCGTGAGTACCCCCAAAACGAAAATCGTAACTCACAACCTCATGAGAACGATAATTCCGTTCCATCAAACGAGAAGAAACCTGAAGAATCGAACTTAGAAAAAACGTTGTTATCTTTCATAGAATCTCAAAAATCAACAAACACGTTCATTAAGAACCAATTCTTCCATCTCAAAGCCAACGTTGAAAGAGGACAAAGACACCACACCACCACTATTAGTGATCTCGAAACCAAGATCGGTCGAATCACCGACCAATTAGCCAATCGACCCAAGTGGTTCGTTGCCAAGCAACAATCAAACAAACCCAAAACCATCTATGGATAAACTATACCGCCCACCCTCCTCCTGTAATGAACATGTAAATGTTGTATTCACAAGAAGTAGGCTGAGTTATGATCCACCACAAAACCCAAACGCCAATGCTCCCACTTTTGCCGATGAAAGTGAAGATGAAGCCGATGAGCCCGAGATGGAAGAAACCGCTCCTCCTTCTAAACCAAAACCAAAACAAACCACACCATTTCCAAAACTAATACCAAAGGCGTATACACCCAAAATTCCATATCCTCAACGCCTACGAAAGGAAAAGATGGAGGCTCGTAATGCGAAATTCCTTAAGATGATCAAAGAAGTTAATATCAACGTTCCCTTTGTGATATCTTAATCGGCATGCCCAACTATGGGAAATTTCTCAAAGATCTTGTGAGCAACCATAGTAAGACGGAGCAGATCTCTGCCGCGTTTCTGAATGAAGAATGTTCTGCAGCCTTTGAAAGCAAACTTCCACTAAAGCTTGGAGATCCGGGAAGCTTTCTCATACCATGTACTCTATCCAACAATGTTGAATGTCACGCCTTGGCCGATCTAGGCGCGAGTATCAATCTAATGCCATACTCATTATACAAAAATCTTTCAAAAATTATTTTGAAACCTACAAGTATGAGTATACGTTTGGCTAACCACACTTACCAATATCCCATTGGGATATCCGAGAACATGCTTATTCAAGTTGGCAAATTCATATTTCCCGCCGAATTCGTAATCCTTAAAATGGAGGAAGACCATCAAGTCCCTCTCATTTTAGGATGACCATTTTTGCACACCGCCGATGCTATCATTCGTGTGAAGAATAAAGAACTCAACCTTGGAGTTGGTGACGATCGAGTCACATTCTTAGTCGATAAAGCTATGCATCATTCTTATTCTAATGATGACACATGCTTCCGCGTGGATGCTATCGATGAAGTAACGGAAGAAGAGTTAGATGCATTGCTTGATGATAACGCACCATTTCAAACAACTTCGGAAAAGATTAGCGATACCGATCGTGACCGTGAATTCAAAGAATTCATGGCTCTTGATTATGAAGTAACTCTCGAAGAAGAGGAAAACAAACCCTTCGAAGTTTGGCATTTGAAGTCGAACTTTATAGTTCTGAAATCTATTCATGATCCACCGACGAATTGAAACCTCTTCCCGAACATCTCGAGTACGCTTATCTAGAGAAGGATTCACTCCTTTAGGTGATTATCTACGCATCACTCGAGGAAGATGAGAAGAAACGCCTTTTTTCTATGCTCAAAACCACAAAGAAGCGTTTGCATGGAAAACATCCGATATACCAGGAATTGATTCGCAATTTTGCAAACACAAGATCAATCTTGAAGACGATGCCAAGCCCGTTATTGAGAGGTAACGTAGACTTAAACCAAACATGAAGGAGATTGTAAAACCGAAGTAATCAAACTCCTTAAAGCAGGAATCATCTTTGCCATAGAAGATAGTCCTTGGGTTAGTCCTATTCACTGTGTTCCTAAGAAAGGAGGAATGAGTGTTGTGACCAACGAACATAACGAACATGTTCCTACAAGAACCGTTACCGGTTGGCGTGTGTGTATTGATTAACACAAATTAAATGATGCCACACGAAAAGATCATTTTCCTCTACCATTCATGGACCAAATGTTGGAAAGACAAGCGGGGAAAAAATTATTTTGTTTTCTCGATGGCTTTTTTCCGGATATTTCCAAATACCTATCGAACCATCCGATCAAGACAAGACCACTTTTATGTGTCCTTTTGGAACGTCACTTATAGGCGTATGCCTTTTGGTCTTTGCAATGCACCTGCGACTTTTCAAAGGTGTATGAACGCGATCATTCAAGACATGATCGAAGTATCCATGGAAGTTTTCATGGATGATTTCTCAGTCTTCGGAAACTCATTCGAGTCTTGCCTTTTTAATCTAGAGCACATACTCATCCGATGCAAACAAGCTGATCTCGTGCTCAATTGGGAGAAATGTCACTTTATGGTGACTGAAGGAATTGTGCTTGGACACAAAGGCTCCGGAGCCGGATTGGAAGTAGACAAGGCCAAGATCGAAGTGATATCCAAATTACCACCGCCCACTAATGTTAAAGCCGTTAGAAGTTTTCTAGGTCATACGAGATTCTACCGCCGATTCATAAAAGACTTTTCCAAAATCGTTAGACCGATGACCAAACTCCTTGAAACAGATATAGTCTTTGATTTCAACAAAGAATGCACAAAGGCATTTGAAAAGCTTAAAGACAAGATAACGAATGCACCGATCATGGTTTCACCGGATTGGTCGCGACCGTTTCAACTTATGTGTGATACAAGCGATTTCGCTGTAGGAGCCGTATTAGGACAACGCGAAAGAAAACATTTCCGTCCTATACATTTTGTGAGCAAAACTCTAAATAGCGTGCAACTCAACTACACGATCATCGAGAAATAACTACTTGCCGTAGTTTTTGCTTTTGAAAAATTTTGATCCTATCTCGTGTTGTCGAAAACGATTGTATTCACTAATCATTCCGCAATGAAATACCTATTATCTAAACAAGATGCTAAGCCGCGTCTTATTAGATGGATTTTACTAATCCAAGAATTTGACATCGAAATTCAAAATAAGAAAGGAACTGAAAACGTCGCAGCCGATCATTTATCGCGACATGAAAATCCAAACATGGAAGAGTTAAGGGATGAAGATATTGATGACCATTTTCCCGACGAAACTCTTATGCAAATCTCTACGGACGGATCTCCGTGGTTTGTAGATTTTGCAAATTACCTCGTTGGAAGAATTCTAAGAAAAGGATTAACCTATCACCAACGATGTAAATTCTTTTCCGACCTCAAAAACTATTTATGGGAAGATCCCTACCTTTTCAAGGTATTCCCCGATGGCATGATTAGGATATGTGTTTATGGTGCGGAAACAAGAAAGATCCTTGATCAATGTCATCATGGCCCTACTGGGGGACATTATGGTCCTTCCACCACCGCGAAAAAAGTGTTTGATGTTGGTTTCTACTGGCCAACAATTTTTAAAGAGGCCTATACTCTAGTCGAAAATTATGATGCTTGCCAACGTACTGGTAACCTCTCACGAAGAGATGAGATGCCTCAAAATAGCATCAAAGTTAGCGAAATATTTGACGTATGGGGAATTGATTTCATGGGACCGTTTCCCAAATCCCATAAGTTCAAATATATCTTAGTCGCTATTGATCACGTGTCCAAATGGGCCGAAGCCGAAGCTTTACCCACGAACGATTCACAAGCCGTAATCAATTTTTTGAAAAAGCTTTTCTCTCGTTATGGAATGCCGAAAGCTTTAATTAGCGATCGAGGTTCCCATTTTTGTAACAAACAAATGGAGAAAATCTTAAAGCGATATGGTGTCACCCATCGCTTTGCCACCACATATCATCCACAAAAGAGTAGACAAGTTGAGAATACCAACAGAGCCTTAAAACGAATTCTCAAAAAAACAGTTAAGGACAATCCTTCCATTTCGTCAAGGAAACTTGACGACGCTCTGTGGGCATTTGATGAGACTGTAATTATACATAGTCTCATCGTCCAAATCGGGCTTAAAACGCTTAAAATATCGTCAAAATACCCAAATATATGCTTGTGTTTGTTCATTGTGTATTTTAGGTACGGATATCGTGAATTCACCAAAAGATCACAAGAATGAAGCAAAAACGAACACGGGAAACGAAGCCACACAAAAAACCGGACCCGAATCATGATTTTCCATTCAAGTCCTTGAAGTTTGAAGATTTGTCAATATTGGTCCCTCAAGAATTGAAGACTTGTCATTTTATACCCCTGTAAATCCTCAAAATTACTTGTGGGTCCCTAAAATATCAAGTATTTATAAGTTTATTCCTTGGAGTATGAAGAAATTACAAGAGAGGTCCTTATACAAAGTTTACAAAACCCTTGTGCCATATTTGACAACTGGCCCAAACATTTAGCAAAGGAAAAAGGTTATTTGGGCTGTTTTATACAAAGTGAAGAAAATGGGTAGATGAGGGACTCATTCTGCCAGACACTCAAACTCCTCCTAGCCAACCAACCCTCCACGTCACCTTCCTCCACCAATCACTTCTCTCCTCTTCGCCACATCACTCTCCACCCACCTTAATCACTGATTTAATAAATCAGTTAAAACTTTCCCCCCTAAACACCTTTTTAAAACCCAATTAACCCCAAAATAGATGAAACACCCACCCATAAACCCTAAATACCCAGGTCGGATTAACATTAAAACAAAGGGGTTCTTGGTTTAACTTTCCAGAACCTTGATTAACTACTCCCTTAATCCAACCCAGCTCACAAAACATTCCCATGTGACCTCAATGGGGCCCCCCGTCCTTCCCCTGCTACAAAAGTTCAAGAGATGAACGATTTGATATAATTTCTTGAATACTACGCACTTTTGAACGTCCTAGATCACTTTAGCAAGGCTGGCAACTCCACAAAACAACAAAAATACCCACATGGCTTGGCAAGTTCATGGAAGACCAAATTCAAATTATTTTGACTTGAGGGCATTTCTGGAAGTTTGATTGTTAGGGTTTACTTTTTCACTTTGTTTTCTAGAATCTTCATCATGTAGTATAAATGTGAGACGCCTGTGTCTCACATTGCTTGTTCCAGTTTTTGTAAACATTTTATTTAAGTAATGAAAATGAACTTTTAATTTGTTCAAAGCTGAGTTCCATTTAGTTTACTTGTTTAATATAGACATTTTACTGTTTTCAAAAATTAGTGTAAGTTTCATAAGTGATGTTTCAAATTTCCAGTTAAATAGGTTTGGTTCAAGAGGTTCTTTCCAAAACGTTTTTTTTACTGTTTGAAATCCACACACACAATGAAGTGATAGTGGATTTGTGTGTGTGATTTCAAATCTGTTTTGTTAATTGTTATAGTTTCAATGGTTTCAAACATTGGTTCCAAAAGGATTGAAGAAAAACAGTTTTATCATATTTTTTTACTCACCTCTTACTGCTTGAGCAGTTTTACCCATAAGCCTTGACAAGCTTATTGGTTTAGCTGTTCAAGCTTGTATTTGTTCCCTTTTCTTGTTGTGTGTGCAGGTATCAAGGAAGCATCAAACAAGACCAATTATTTCCATTTCATTTGTTGCTAGAAGACATTGTCCTCCCTTGGGTCCACTTGGATTCCTAACAACAGGGATTCTCTACTATCTCACAAGCTCATAAAAAGCTAAAACACCCTCTTTTGGAAGGCATTCAGCCAAGGTTAGGGCTTGAACCCCATTAGTCAAGTTTCTGAGTTTTTTGGTGTGATTTGTTTGAATTAGTGTGAATCTGCCTTGTTGTGTTTATTGATTGTTTGTTTTTGATTATTTATGCTTATCATGCATTTTAGAAGCAATTAGAATCAGTTTAAGCCCATTTGAGAAGCTATTGGTTTGTTAATTTTTAGTTTTCTAATTTAAAAGGTGTTTGGGATAAGGTTTTAAACTTATTGTTTGACAAGCTTTTGGTGTAAGATCTTTCCTAACTCACTCCATTAGATAGTACTAGGGTGCTTTGTTATCTTATTTTCAGTTTGGTATGTTAAAAACAAGAGTTGCATGCTAAATATTTGGTATGTAGCTAAAAAATCAGCAAATCAATTTTTCTGCCTGTTTTTGTAGAATTTTGCTCACCAATTTTGTAAAGCTGTTAGAAATTAGGTCAGTCTAGGGTTTTAGATCAACTATGTGTGATTTGGTAAACTTGTATGCAAGATTTGATCATTTGAAATTCGTTTTTGTACATGTAAACAAGTCCACTGTTCACCAGACCCCAATATAGCATAACAGTGACTTATTTGTGGACTTTTGTGTGATTTTTGTTCTTGAGTTGTGTGTTTTACATTTTTCGTAGACTCCCTACACTCCACTGAGTGTAGGGGTGCCAATCATTGTCCACAAAACAAAGCAACAAGCAAGTTACACGTCATTTAGTGCCCAGACCTTGATTTTGCACTAGCAGTGGGAACAAAATTACCCTTGCTAGTGTATTGGTTGGTACTGCCAAGCTAGCAGACAAAAGTGGCAAAGTGTCACTTTCAGTAATCTTAATTTTTTGTCTTTTGTGACAAAAAATAGGAATTAGGTCCTGAAACCAGTTTTGTTATTTTTCTTATTTACTTTGTGATTTTTCAGTTTAATTAATTTTTATGTTATTGTTCATTTGGTATATTTTAGATTAAATAGCTATTTTAATTAACTTTTTATTATTCTGTTGTTATCTTTTACTGTGAAAAGTTTATATTTTTCAGTTTTAAAATTTTTCTTAGATTTAGAAAAATAGATTAAGATTTTTAGTTTAAAAATATTTTACTGTTCACTTTTTTTAATTAATTTTTATAATTAATTTAGCTTAATTAGGGTTTTAATTTAAATCAATTTTGTCTTTTAGTGAAAAATTTTACATTTTTCAAACTTTTTCATTTTTCTACTGTTCCTTAGTATAATTTAGGATTTTTAAAACTCTCAAATCATTTTTAGCATTATTTTATTATTTTTTATGATTATTTTACTTTAAAAATCGTTTTTAGTGATTTAAAAATAGAAAAATAGTTTTGAAAATTTAGGAAAAATACTTTTTAGTCTTTAAATAATATAAGTGATTTATTAGTTCAATAAAATAATATTTTGGACATTTTGTTAATTATATTTAATTTTAGGGCTTTAATTAGCATTTAAAATTGAATATTTAATTGATAAAAGGTTTTAAAATATTTTTGTTGGATTTTTATTCTTATTTATATTATTTAAGACTTAGTTTAAACTTTTAATTAATTTTTGGGTTTAGTTTTTAATTTCTTCGCGTTTTACGTAATTACGTCATCGTTTTACGTCAACGTCGTAGCGTAATCGTAGTCGCTCTTTACTTTTTCTCTCTTTAAACCAAAAAACGTCACTAATCCAAACTTGATTTTATATATTGGCACATTAATCCACACACCTCCTTCGAGAACGAACCCGCATTTATTCGGTTTTACATTTTTCCTAAAACGTAACGCTTAATACTTGCCGCTCATACGCGTTTTTCCTAAAACGTGTACGATTTACCTACATCAATTTTTGGCGCCGCTGCCGGGGAGGTGTTTTTAGTGTTGCCATTATTACTATCGTGTTTGTGTGAGTAGTGCGTTTTTGCTTTTCAATTTTTGGAAAGCGTACATATCGTACATACTCATTTTTGTTATTTTTCATTAATATATTATAGTATCCAAATAAATCGTGTTTAATTTTCCTAAATTAACACACAACAATCTTTTACTATATTGTAGATATCCATTATCATTTTCGTTTTTCTTGTGAATATATTACTATATTGTACTTACGTAGAACAATAAATATACAAGTACTCCAAAAGCGTGAAAACGCAACCTTGATTCAGGATTTCATCACTCGATCATTGTATTCGAATCTAAAGCAAAAGTTTAAAGGCAAAATAGATAAATACTTTCGTGAGGCTTAATTTCAATTAACACAAACTATAAAGTGGGTATAAGGCGGTTGTATTTCACGACCTAAGGGAAAAAGGCTCTTAAGTGCTTAGCGCCGCCTCGTTTCCCCCGCTTGCTTGTGCGTGTTTTGAGAAAGAGGGCTAATCGAGGATTTGCCGCCCAAGTATTATCTACGTATATTATATTTCCTAGTTTTCAAGATTAAACCCTCTTGAACGTTTTGGTGTTCCACCAACGTTCTAAAGTCATCGAAGGCGTTCACTCCACGTGATCGTTTTCATTCCTTGAGGCTCCTTTAATCGAGAAGATCGATTCGAGGAGAGATTTGTAGATTTGAGTCTACGTAATACAACCAAAATCCAAAAAAATTAAAAACAATCAAAAACCAAAAAAAAAAAAATAGAAAAATCGAAAAACCACAAAAAGAATCCTCTTTGCTACCACCCATTCTACGCTTAGTGCATGCGCACTCGATCGAAGGATTATTCCAATTCTAGCGAAGCTTCGAATTGACGCAATCGTAATCGAAGGAATCGAGGACGTAGACGAGAATTAGAAACCGACGTTCCTAATATCCTTGTTGAAGAAACCGTAGAGGAGATGGCCGACAATCGTTCGATGATGGAATTGCTCCAAGCGCCCACCGAGGGTTATGGAGACGCGATCGTAATTCCCGCTATCGAAGCGGAGAATTTTGAGATTAAGAGCGGAATGCTTTCGTTGATCCAAGCTACGAAATTTCGAGGTCGTGAAGCCGATAATCCTCAAGACTATATTCAAAATTTTGATCATCTTTTAGCCACGAGCAAGTTTAAGAATGTCGATACCGATGTCGTCAAGCTTATGCTTTTTCCGTACTCGCTCGATGGTGCCGCCAAGGATTGGTACGAGAAAGAGCCACCTAATTCTATAACTACGTGGAAGGATCTCGTTTCCAAGTTCGTTAACTAGTTTTCCCACCGTCTAAGACAACGTTTTTCAAAAATGAAATTACGAAATTTGAGCAAAAACCGAATGAATCTTTTAGAGACGCGTGGGATCGTTTTAAGGAATTGCTTAGGCAATGTCCTCACCATGGTTTTTCCGAGTTGCACCAAATCGATACGTTTTACAACGGTCTTAATTTTCAAGAACAACATTCGTTGAATTCCGCCGCCGGTGGCAACTTTTTGTGTAAGACTCCGAAAGATGCATTGATAATTATCGAAAACCGATCCAAGGTTTACCAACTCCGCAACGCACCGAGTGTTGCCAATGTCGCCAATGTTAGTAGTTCTAATCGCGACATTGAGAGAGTTGATGCGAAATTCGACAAGTTGACGAATGTGTTTACGTCTTTTCTCGTTGAGATGCAAAAGAAAGACGCTCCCGCTACGGTGAAAGCGGTTGAGGTTTCGTGTACGTTTTGTGGTGGACCTCATAATTATTACGAGTGTGCGGCTACGGATGGCCAAACGTCGAATGTGAGTGCGTTAAATGGAAACAACAATTTTCAAAATCAAAATAACGCGGGTCCATCACAACAAGGAAATTATAACCAAGGCAACAATTTTCAAAATCGTAACAATTTTCAAGGAAATAATCAACAAGGAAATTTTTCGAATCAACGAGGTTATAATCAAGGTCGTAATTTGAATTGGCAAAATCGAGACAATAATCAAAACTCGAATTTTTCAAACAACAACAATCAAGGAAACAATTTTTCAAGTGGGAATCAAAACAATTTTCAAAGAAGTAATCAAAACCAAGGGAACTTTAATTCAAATCAAAATAGTTCGTCAAACGATATTCAAAATTACATGAAAACGAATGAGGCTAATATGCGACGATTAGAGGGAGAAATTGGTACTTTGAAAAACGATTTTTCAAATACTTTGAAATTGCAAAACACAAAGATTGAGCAAGGACAAATTGACATTAAAAAGATGTTTTCGACCATAATGAACAAATCCTCGGGTGCTTCATCGAGTTCGTTAACTAGTGACACCGTTGCAAATCCGAAGGAACAATGTAAAGCCGCCTCGTCTCGTGAGAAAGGTCGTGTGATTACCCCTAACCTTGAAGGATTTCGAGTTGTTCCTTCTTCTCAACCCTCGACTTCTAAGACGTCTTATTGTTCTAAAGTCGATGGGGTGAACGTGGCGACCAAGGAAATGAGTGCACACCCTCGTGTACCTCAAATTCCATCCACTATTAAAAAAGAGAGTTTTATCGACCTTACCAAAGTAACCCTTGAAGAAACATGTGCTTCAATCCTTCTTAAAAAACCTAAAAGGCGTATGCCAAGAAAGGAAGAGGATCCGGGCCAATTTCTATTACCTTGTGATTTTTCCGAGATTGAGGGATGTTTAGCCCTTGCCGATTTAGGTGCTAGCATCAATCTTATGCCTCATTCTCTATGGAAGTTGATGAGATTGCCTTCACTTACCCCCACGAACATGACAATCGAGCTTGAAAATTGTACTCCACTTATACCAATTGGAATAGCCGAGGATGTCTATGTTAGGATTGGAAAGTTTGTTTTTTCCGCTGATTTCGTTATATCCGATTACGAGTGTGACCCTAAATGTCCCATTATTTTAGGCCGACCATTCTTATCGATGGCTCGAACCGTAATCGACGTTCACGAGGGGAGACTTACTATGAGATATGGGGATGACAAAATGGACTTTTTCGCTAGAAAATCCCAAGTGTTTAATGACAATGAAAAAACCGAGGTTTCAAAACCTAATGATTCAAATCCTAATGATTTCAAAATGTTCACTTTAGCGGAAAGAATGAGGCTTAATGCATGTTTTGAAAGAATTAAGAAAAACGGTTTTAAAGATGATGATTTTAATGATAAAGAGTACGTGTACCTAATTCAAAAGGGTATGTGTAAAGTTATGGACGAAAACTCACTTTGGGATGTTTTTAGCGAAACAAGTGAAACACCAATTCCGAAGGGCGACGTTAGTGCCATCACGACAATGACCAAAATGGGCTCGTCTTCACCACCTTCGAAGGACCACGTCTTTGAGGCTTCAACTTCTAACTCCATCGAAGTGCCTCCTTTTCCTAGCCCAACACCCGTTGAGGCTAAAGGGTTTATCGACATCGATCCTCTCTTCTTTGAAAAGTCACCTAAGCATAGTCATTCGACTTGTAAGACCATGGTTGTGAGTGCTCACATCGACTCTTTCTTTAACGATGACGATGGAGATTTTGCCGAGATTGATCACGTACTTCGAAATCCAGATGCAATTTTTGATTCTCCTAAAAAGAAACATGTGAAGTACGATGATTATGAGTTTGATCCCGAGATTGAGGAAATCATTGAACGAGAGCTAGCTCTTATACCTTCACTTCCACCTACGAGTGAGGTCGATCCTTCCAAAATCGAGGATGAACTTAATGAGTTGGAACATCTTATTTTCGATGACGAGCCAACTCATGTGACCACCAAAAATCCAATTCTCGAGGAGTTACCTAATCAATACTCCTCAAATGAGAATTACGTTTACCACATTCGTGAGGATTTAACTTATCAACAATCCCCACAAAAGAATGATGGTTTCGTGCTTGATCGTGATCTTTTCGAGAGAGTTTCTAAAATACTCAAGGAGGGGAATGACAAACCTTGGTTTGACAAGCCTATCTTTGATGAAGAAATCGACAAGATCGACGTTCAGGAGGATGACGAGTATGTAGACCCCAAAGGGGTGGTGTTCTTTATTGATCGATGTTTTGAGAACTTATATAATCCACCACCCCCTAACCACGACTTAAATGTGAGGATTTTTAGCGCGACTAATTTTGAATTTGACACGCCAAATATTTTCGACATTATCAAATCGGGTTTTCATAAAGAGTTTTTAAACGATGAAAAAGGAAAAGATCTTAAAAATGTTTTAAAAGATTTTTCTACATGTTTAACTCCGTCATCACATCGTTTTATGAGTGCTACCACCTCGTCTACTCCTTTTGACGACGGTTGGTGTGGATCTAGTGTGGGGGAAGCCCCATATGTTCCCTCACATTTCTCCACCGAGGACGAGATTTATGATCCCGAAATTTCTTGTAAAGGGAAATCTCGGTCTTCCACCGATGCAATAAATGGAAATCTTGTCTATTTACTTGGTGTGAGTCTACCTCGAGTAGCTCATAAGTTTGACTTACCCATTGCCCCACCTTTCTACTTCTCATCTATTTTCTTCTACCCCATTGGGATTCATGTTGGAGTGGCGTTGTTTCGTCTTTCATACGAAAACGAAGACGCTATCTTTGACCCCGGTATACGTATATCGGGTTTTTAAAGTACTCCACGTACTTTTGGGCCTTGATTATCATGTAAGCCCCACCAAAAATGACCATACCTAGATTATCCTTAAATGATCACATTTATGGGGATTCGAGTCGAGCTTTTGACTCGGTTATCAAAAAAGGTTCCTCGTGGGGGATTCCCATGCTTATCCTTGTACATATTATCGCTTTCTTAGTTTAATGTAACGAGGGGACTTGTGCTCCTCCAACCTTTGTTTCGTGGTTGTTTGTGATTGTGATTTATTAGGATCATCGTCATCATTGAAGCCTCTCGTGTTCGTTTTACGGATCACTCGAGCTTCGATCGTTGCCTTTGGAGATTCCGATATCCGATGATATCCTTTTATGTTCTAACGTTTATCTTATTATCATAATTCATAAATGGCTTTTAGATTATTCGTTTTACCCTTTCCATGCTCGAGATTAAGCATTCGACTTCGTCTCTAGTATAGGGGTGTTTTCACCCCTAGACTCGAAACATTGAGGACAATGTTTAGTTTTAGTATGGGGGGTGCGTAGATACTTCACCTTGCTTACGTCAACACGCAATCCAATATTCATCTTTTTGTTATCATAAGGCTAAAAATGGCCAAAATTTTAAAATGTTTTCTAGTTTTTCATAAGTGTTTAAGACACGAATGTAGGTTTTCCGATGGTGAGAATAAGAGTAATTTTTGACTCGACCGTGCGTGTTGAGCACTTAGCTTCGATTCCTTAACTTTTTAGGCTAAGTCTCTTAAATGAGGACGATAAATGATAGAGTTATTTATAAGTCTCGTAATCTTTCACGATCTCATGTGTAGTAATTATTAGCTTATTCTCCCCACGCTTTTGTATAATAAATTGTTAATAAATATTGATTTAGCGGTTTAGTCACTATTGTTGGTTTCTAATTTGTTTTAGTAGCTTCCATGTAATTAAATTGGGAAAACATTAAGGTATCGCCAGCGTCACGGTTTTGAAGTATTGGCACCCGAATAATCGAAAGCTTCACCTAATAATAAGATTTCAAGTGCTCACCTAAATTAAGCAAAAATTTGAAGCTCACAAGGCCGAAAAATCTATGCCCAAATTGAAAGTGAATCCAGCCTTAATCATCAAAACTTTATAGATCCAAAATTCGCTTTAGCGTGAGGATATACGTCTTTGGCTAATAAAACCACCGATGAGGCGGATAATAAAAGGCAAGGCAAGACCGAAGTCATAATAAAAGCTCCATCGCGGAGTTGAATAAAAGATGGAGGTAAACCAAAGATAATAAGGCCCTTCCGTTAGGGGGCGTATAAAAGTCTTGGTAATAAGTCTCATGTTCAAAACCGTTATAAAACCGTGTTTATCGATCCTTCTTGTTGACTTAATTTTTTGACATCGTTGTCTATTAGGATGAATTATTAATTTAATGATTTTGGTTACACCGTTAAGACTCTATTTTTAGACTTAATCTCTATTCACACATAAGTCAATGATGTATCCTCGTGATCATTAAGACACAATAAAATATAAGAGATACCAAGTAGGAATAAGGGAGTTTAGGTTCGTAATTAACACTCATGAGATATGTTCGTGTTGCTAACTTATAATAACAATGATCTCGTTACACGCTTAGCATGGAATTGGGTGAAAATCGAGGACGCCGAAATTATTTCTAACGAAGCATTCACGTGTTCTTGTTCTATCATCCTAAAAGTCACTTAATCGTGATGCAAACAATACATTATGTCTAAAACACGTGTAGTAGCTTATTTAAATTTATGTCTTCAATAAATGTCATCATAAAATGAATTTTGGAAGTTCTAAGATACTTAATTCTAGCAATGCGTGGGGACACGGCAATGGTTTAGTGTGGGAGAGTGATGAGACTGTAATTATACATAGTCTCATCGTCCAAATCGGTCTTAAAACGCTTAAAATATCGTCAAAATACCCAAATATATGCTTGTGTTTGTTCATTGTGTATTTTAGGTACGGATATCGTGAATTCACCAAAAGATCACAAGAATGAAGCAAAAACGAACACGGGAAACGAAGCCGCACAAAGAACCAGACCCGAATCATGATTTTCCATTCAAGTCCTAGAAGTTTGAAGATTTGTCAATATTGGTCCCTTAAGAATTGAAGACTTGTCATTTTATACCCCTGTAAATCCTCAAACTTACTTGTGGGTCCCAAAATATCAAGTATTTACAAGTTTATTCCTTGGAGTATGAAGAAATTACAAGAGAGGTCCTTATACAAAGTTTACAAAACCCTTGTGCCATATTTGACAACTGGCCCAAACATTTAACAAAGGAAAAAGGTTATTTGGGCTGTTTTATACAAAGTGAAGAAAATGGGGTAGATGAGGGACTCATTCCGCCAGACACTCAAACTCCTCCTAGCCAACCAACCCTCCACGTCACCTTCCTCCACCAATCACTTCTCTCATCTTCGCCACATCACTCTCCACCCACCTTAATCACTGATTTAATAAATCGGTTAAAACTTTCCCCCCTAAACACCTTTTTAAAACCCAATTAACCCCAAAATAGATTAAACACCCACCCATAAACCCTAAATACCCAGGTCGGATTAACATTAAAACAAAGGGGTTCTTGGTTTAACTTTCCAGAACCTTGATTAACTACTCCCTTAATCCAACCCAGCTCACAAAACATTCCCATGTGACCTCAATGGGCCCCCCCCGTCCTTCCCCTGCTACAAAAGTCCAAGAGATGAACGATTTGATCTAATTGCTTGAAGACTACGCACTTTTGAACGTCCTAGATCACTTTAACAAGGCTGGCAACTCCACAAAACAACAAAAGTACCCACATGGCTTGGCAGATTCATGGAAGACCAAATTCAAATTATTTTGACTTGAGGGCATTTCTGGAAGTTTGATTGTTAGGGTTTACTTTTTCACTTTGTTTTCTAGAATCTTCATCATGTCGTATAAATGTGAGTCGCCTGTGTCTCACATTGCTTGTTCCAGTTTTTGTAAACATTTTATTTAAGTAATGAAAATGAACTTTTAATTTGTTCAAAGCTGAGTTCCATTTAGTTTACTTGTTTAATATAGACATTTTACTGTTTTCAAAAATTAGTGTAAGTTTCATAAGTGATGTTTCAAATTTCCAGTTAAATAGGTTTGGTTCAAGAGGTTCTTTCCAAAACGTTTTTTTTACTGTTTGAAATCCACACACACAATGAAGTGATAGTGGATTTGTGTGTGTGATTTCAAATCTGTTTTGTTGATTGTTATAGTTTCAAAGGTTTCAAACATTGGTTCCAAAAGGATTGAAGAAAAATAGTTTTATCATATTTTTTTACTCACATCTTACTGCTTGAGCAGTTTTACCCATAAGCCTTGACAAGCTTATTGGTTTAGCTATTCAAGCTTGTATTTGTTCCCTTTTCTTGTTGTGTGTGCAGGTATCAATGAAGCATCAAACAAGACCAATTATTTCCATTTCATTTGTAGCTAGAAGACATTGTCCTCCTTTGGGTCCACTTGGATTCCTAACAACAGGGATTCTCTACTATCTCACAAGCTCACAAAAATCTAAAACACCCTCTTTTTGAAGGCATTCAGCCAAGGTTAGGGATTGAACCCCATTAGTCAAGTTTCTGAGTTTTTTGGTGTGATTTGTTTGAATTAGTGTGAATCTGCCTTGTTGTGTTTATTGATTGTTTGTTTTTGATTATTTATGCTTATCATGCATTTTAGAAGCAATTAGAATCAGTTTAAGCCCATTTGAGAAGCTATTGGTTTGTTAATTTTTAGTTTTCTGATTTAATGGGGTGTTTGGGATAAGGTTTTAAACTTATTGTTTGACAACCTTTTGGTGTAAGATCTATCCTAACTCACTCCATTAGATAGTACTAGGGTGCTTTGGTATCCTATTTTCAGTTTGGTATGTTAAAACAAGAGTTGCATGCTAAATATTTGGTAAGTAGCTAAAAAATCAGCAAATCAATTTTTCTGCCTGTTTTTGTAGAATTTTGCTCACCAATTTTGTAAAGCTGTTAGATATTAGGTCAGTCTAGGGTTTTAGATCAGTTGTGTGTGATTTGGTAAACTTGTATGCAAGATTTGATCATTTGAAATTCGTTTTTGTGCATCTAAACAAGTCCACTGTTCACCAGACCCCAATATAGCATAACAGTGACTTATTTGTGGACTTTTTGTGTGATTTTTGTTCTTGAGTTGTGTGTTTTACATTTTTCATAGACTCCCTACACTCCACTGAGTGTAGGGGTGCCAATCATTGTCCACAAAACAAAGCAACAAGCAAGTTACACGTCATTTAGTGCCCAGACCTTGATTTTGCACTAGCAGTGGGAACAAAATTACCCCTGCTAGTGTATTGGTTGGTACTGCCAAGCTAGCAGACAAAAGTGGCAAAGTGTCACTTTCAGTAATCTTAATTTTTTGTCTTTTGTGACCAAAAATAGGAATTAGGTCCTGAAACCAATTTTGTTATTTTTCTTATTAATTTGTGATTTTTCAGTTTAATTAATTTTTATGTTACTATTCATTTGGTATTTTTTAGATTAAATAACTATTTTATTTAACTTTTTATTATTCTGTTTTTGTCTTTTAGTGTGAAAAGTTTATATTTTTCAGTTTTAAATTTTTTCTTATATTTAGAAAAATAGATTAAGATTTTTAGTTTAAAAATATTTTACTGTTCACTTTTTTTTAATTAACTTTTATAATTAATTTAGCTTAATTAGGATTTTAATTTAAATCAGTTTTGTCTTTTAATGAAAAATTTTACATTTTTCAAACTTTTTCATTTTTCTACTATTCCTTAGTATAATTTAGGATTTTTAAAACTCTCAAATCATTTTTAGCATTATTTTATTATTTTTATGATTATTTTAGTTTAAAAATAGTTTTTAGTGATTTAAAAATAGAAAAATAGTTTTGAAAATTTAGGAAAAATACTTTTTAGTCTTTAAATAATATAAGTGATTTATTAGTTCAATAAAATAATATTTTGGACATTTTGTTAATTATATTTAATTTTAGGGCTTTAATTAGCATTTAAAATTGAATATTTAATTGATAAAAGGTTTTAAAATATTTTTGTTGGATTTTTATTCTTATTTATACTATTTAAGACTTAGTTTAAACTTTTAATTTTTTTTTGGGTTTAATTTTTAATTTCGTCGCGTTTTACGTAATTACGTAATCGTTTTACGTCAACGTCGTAGCGTAATCGTAGTCGTAGCTCGTCTTTACTTTTTCTCTCTTTAAACCAAAAAACGTCACTAATCCAAACTTGATTTTATATATTGGCACATTAATCCACACACCTCCTTCGAGAACGAACCCGCATTTATTCGGTTTTACGTTTTTCCTAAAACGTAACGCTTAATACTTGGCGCTCATACGCGTTTTTCCTAAAACGTGTACGATTTACCTACATCAACATTCTGAACAACTTATAAGACACCAATTGGCACAACACTTTATCGTTTATTTTACAATAAAACGTGTCACTTGCCCTTTGAAATTGAGCACCGTGCTTATTGGGCATTGATAAGTGTGAAAACACTCATCAATTATGATCCAAAAACCACTCAAAACACAGTCAAATACATTATATTTAACTGAAAAATATCAGAATTACGTGGGTATTTGTGTTTCATGTGTTTTCAGGTAAAAAGATGCATTTTTGAGCAAACACGAGTTTTCAAGGATTTATTTGACGAAAAGACGAAGAAAAAGACGAAAGAGCTTTCAAGGACCTTACTTGCCGTTATTCACCAAGATCGAGGGCTTAAGTTATACTTTAAATAAAACAAAGGATGAAATGGAGATTTTTTAAAAGATTTTAAACACATTTGACAAAAACAATAAAGTGAAGGATCAAATAGAAACAATGGGAAAAGTTTATTATTAAACTTGGTCAAGAGAAGGTCAAACACATAACACAGTCAACACACACGTCTTTCTCCTTTCATCCCCGAGAAGAGAGAGAAATAAACAAACGTCCTATGTCTTTTCCACCACCGAAACCTGCAAATAAATTTTCAGGGATGATTCACGAGGATTCATACGAAACTCAAAATAGCAAAAACACTCCTTATCATTTCCTCTACATGAAGGTACCATTTAATTGGATCAAGATGAAGAAACGAAGAAACCCCCAATTTGAAGAATGAAGAACGAAGTCATCAAACCTCGTATTTTACACGTGGCATCAAGAGATTAGAAGCAACACGTCAGACCATCACTCTTCGGTGCCTATAAATACAAGATGAAGACCTTCATTTTCAGTCAGCTAGCTTAGGAGTAGAATTCACATAGTTAGGTTTAGGAGTAGCATTAGTTAGTTAGAATTTCACACAGTGTTAAAGGTAGTTAGTTAATTCTGTTAGAGAATTCAGTATTCAGTTGTAACATTGTTCCTTGCTTTTTAATTAATGAAAGTTCTTAATTCTTCTTTCTTTATAATTGAGCTAATACTCTATTTTCGATTTTCATATAATTCTGAATTAGTTGTTTTTACAGTTTCGATTTCAGTTAGTTTGTTATAACAAACTCAGCCATTGATGTTCTTCAATTCTTTTCTTTCAAATGTTTCAAAAGCTTACTATTGATTCTCTTTCTCAGTAGTTTAACGGATTACGTTTTTCTGTTATAGTTGTTAAATGTAGCTTCAAATTCTGTTCATAGTTTGTTTTTGACTTCATAGTTTTGAAGACTTTCTTTAGTGGCCAAGACTGTTGATCATTCAGTTTAGATAGGATAGATATAATAGGATCTTGTGTTTAGGCGATTCAATGAAATTCTATGATTGAGTAGTTCAGACAGTGGTGTTTGGATAAGCTTAATAGCGTAACTGTTTCAATTTGTATTAAGTTCTGCTGGTGTTTGGTTTTGCTTTTTAATTCAAGCTGGTAATGTAGATAGCAGATCATCTGGTAGTCTGTTTTAGTTCAATTCTGCAGGTTAACGAGTTGCTGTTCTTCAATATCATCGATTATTATATTCAGCAGATGTGTTTGATTTAGAATTCTAGTTTAGCAGTAGCAGATAGCTAAGCCAGCTCAGCGCCGTGCTTCTTCAACAACGGGCAGGCCTGGATGTGCAGATCAAGCGCTTTAATTTTATGCATTTAGATCGTAGAATAGTTAGTGTAATCTGCTTATTTTCCATTTAATGGATGTGAAATGTCTTTTATTAGTATAGGAGTATCAACTAGTGTTTTGTTTTAGACTGATCATATGAGTTGTTTTTCTAATTCAATTGGATATATGGATGTGCAGATCCTTATTTCTTTCTATTTTCTCTTCTCGTTAACTATTAGTTGGAGTTTCATGTTAGTGTTCATATATTACAGTATTCCATAGCTATTCTCAGTTAGTTCAACTACTTGCTATAGAAGAATTAGACTTGCTTTTAGGCTTGTAAATTCTGTTCTAGAAAATAGGTTCATAAATTCTAAGTCAGTGTTTGGCATTACTATAGATTTTTGAGTTCCTGTTATGATCAGTAGGGTATAAAGTTGTGGTCAATTGTAGAATATGGAATAGGTATAAAATTCTGAGGATTAATACCTAAAGTAGTCTATTTGTGTGATTCAATAAGTCAAAAACAGTGTTACTCAAAGTTAAAAGATTGTAGATTTGCATATTTGTAGACACAAATTTAGAGAAATTTAGAAGTTAGAATTTGGCGATTCTAGGTACCTTTAGAGCTTCTTAAATCTGTTTTTAGTTATTTAGGACTTTGGTCTATTGAATTCATTTTAAGATGGGTAAGAATAAGGGAGGATTTAACTTGTAGTAGTAAAGAATATAAACTGTTAGAATTAAGTCTACGTGAAGATAATGGACTGTATGAGTTTTTCTTTGGGTTGGATTATCAAGATGGACTTAGGATAGTTATATGGGATGGATTTAGTTTTAATAATAGTTTAAATCTAGTACTTGTATAAACGTGTAACTCATTTAGATTTTAAATGAGATTAGGTCCACTAATGATAATTAGTTTTGTGTTTTGATTTTAATTAGTTTTAGGTTTATAAAATTTGTTAATTTTGTATTTTGTTAAATAATTTTATATTTGCTAAATATTTTTAGTGTAGTACGTATATGTAGTAGTATAGATAGTATTTTACATGTTTAGGAGTTTTACTTGTCAAAGTTGTCAAAGTAGCTTAAATACCAATCAAGATTTTATAACCAAAAACAATAAAGTCAAGCTTGAAAAGTTAAATCAATTCGATTAGATACCGAGAATAACTACACTTAAAAACGAAATATTAAATGGCACCGCTGCCGGTTCTTTTCGTGAAGATTAACGATTTCGAATGAGACGTATTGGATTTTGGGACCCGTTCACGCTGTGATTGTTATTTTTACGTATTATAAATCAAGAACATAAAAAAATCAAAAAGATAAAAATACAGAAAACAAATCACAAAAATCAATTCTTTTCTTATAGAATTGAACCAAACAAAATAAAAAAAATCTAAAAAGTAATATTTTTCCAAAAAGATTACACTCAAAAATATATATTATATCGGTTTTCATCGTTTTTACGTACATATAGTATTTTCTTAAAAAAACCAAATAAATACAAAAAAAATTTCTTTATATTATTATATGTAGATACATATACGTAGATACGAACACTTAATACACATACTTCCATAAGTATTGCTTTTGCAATACACCGTGTTCGGGAGCATTCCGGTCCTTGACACGTGTATCGATCAAACTTAATTAAGGCACAATATATAAAGACTGCGATCTACTTGAACTTGATAATGAGGCCACTGTGTGGGGGGTATAAGGCGAGTGTATTTTATATTCTAAAGAAGCAGGATCTTAAGTGCTACGCGCTGCCTCATTTCTCCGCTTCCTTGTGGGTCTTTCAAGAGTGATAGTGGTGAGTGGTGTGCCACCCAATTAGTACTTACATATATTATATTTTCTTGTGGTTATTAATTATCGAACCTCGAGGGAGATAATCTCTTCTCCTTCAAAAGTCGACCGAGAGCTCATCTCTCACTCCTCGAGTTTACTTACACGTGTACTCGCACGCGTGTAACCATACCACCTTTGGTGTATTACTTCCTTCCCGGAGGAAGCTTTTAAACTTCATTCGCTTGTATATACATTCGGCCACCTTGCTAAACATGGATACTCGTTCCATGTTGGAGATTTTGCAACAACGATCCGCCAACTCTAATTATTTGCCTTGTTCGAATTGTGGTGGTCCACACGATACTTATTTATGTGATCAAAAAAATGGCTATTATGGGGAGTCTTATGCTTATAATGAAACCGAGAACCCTAATTTTCAACCTAACCTTCACACGGACTACACTTGTAATGACTATATGGCATATTCCGGTTTTTCGTCACAAAATCCACCATCATTTCATGATCAAACCTTTAATGAGCCATACCAAAACCAAGGATTTCCAATTATGAGGGTTTTTAGAATAATAATAATTTTCAAGGCTATAATCAAGAAACCTTTCATAATCAAGGATTTTCAAACAATGAAGGCTTTCAAAATGATGAAATTTTTTCATGCTATAATCAAGATACTTTTTTAAATCAAGGACTTTCACATTATGAGGGTTTTCAAAATGAAGGAAATTTTCAAGGTTACAATCATGAGAACTTTCATAATCATGACTCTTTTCAAAACTATAATCCACTTAATTATGGAAATCCACCTCCACCATATTCTTCGACTTATTCATGTGAGTTTTGCGGAAAAGAACCCCATTATGGTTATGATTGTTGACCAAAGGATCCGCCTTCTTATGCTCTTAATTCTCTCGATGAGTTATCTTTTCTAATCGAGCATGACGGAAAACACTTGGAATATATGTCGAAGGCTCTTAATCGTAGGAGAGAAATGAGCCTCAAGGAAAAGAAAGAAGAGTCTCGGTGGTTAAGGGAGGAAATTAAGTCTCTTGAGGATGAGGTAAGGAACAAGTGGTTTAATAATAAGAACATTGGTGATATGTATAGTGACAAAGTGAACAATTCCTCTCGTTTCGTCAAGGAAAATTTAGATGATTTACTCTTTAAGATTGATAAAAAGGAAGAAGAAGAACAATTTGTTGCTACTCGTGCTCGTTTGCTTTATCAATGCTTATACGATGATGATGAAGAACCTCCGATTTGCATGACACTTAATGATGACACACCTTCATTGCCTTTACCTCATGTGGAACCTAACAACTCATTAACCATGGGGGACGAGCCACTTAGCACTAATACAAACACCGATTTGGATGAATTAACCGTTTCTAGTGTTGAGAACCTTATCCCAATCCAAAGAGAGCTTGAGGGTATTTCCAGTGAACCATGTGACGAGCTTTGTATTGATACCTCTTGTCTTTACGATCACATTGAGATTTCATCACATGTTGACCTTTATGTTACTACTAGTGATTTTGGTGACTTTGATCTTGATGAATTGTTTAAAGAAAAGGATAATGAGATTGAGGAAGAGTTTATGCAAGACTTGACACAAATAGAGGATGATGATTTTGATTCTAGTGAGGCATCTTATGATATATTATCTGATGACTTTTCATGTCAAGATGACATTCCTAATTTGGATGAAGATTTTGCTCTTATAGAAGAAGTGGAAGATGTTCATATTCATGAGATTTTATCAAACGTGTATAATCTATCTCCTCGATTGAAGCATTGAATGAAAACGATAATGATGATTCCATAGAAGAACCTTTCATTGATATTCTTCACCGGTTTTTGAGGTTTCACCTATTGATTTTTATGATCATATCATCCCTTTAAGTGATTCTATCAATACACCTTATTTTGAGCTTTTTATTCCCACCCTCCCACCCTTGAAGTTGGTTATTGATGAAGATCCTATACTCTTGGAGATTGATCCTTTTTCACCTAAGGCAACTTTAGAACCCAAAACCTTTGATATGGATTCTCATATGGATATTGATGCCACCATAGAGGCTTATCTTGCTAATATTGATATTGAGGTTGATGATAGTGATTCTAATTGGGAAGAGGAGATTCATCTTAGCGAGAACTTGCTTTTTAGGACCATAGAGCATACACCTCCTTCACAAGACACTATTACTATTGATCCTCTTTTCACTATGCCTTCTATGGAAGATTCCCCACCTTTTGATGATGATGAGGAGAACCACATGGATATACTTGTTATGAATGTTTTGATACCTACACCTTCATTATCTCATGATGCTTTGATCACTAAGGGGGAATCTTATATGGTTGATACGAGTTCATCTTCTTATTTTCCCATGAAGGGAAAGATTTTTGACCCTAGGATACGTATGTTTGGGAAAAATTGGTTTTCATCTAATCCACTTAAGAGTGTGACTTCTATTGATATGGAATTCTTCTATAAGCTTACTTTGTTGATGCTTCCTACTTTGGAGTTGTTCACGCCTAGAGATGGAAACTATGTATTTGATCCTGGTGTGCTTCCTATTTGAGAGAATTTGCATTTTGGACAAACTTGAGACACGTTGGACCATTCCCTTTATCGAGGCGGATATTGTAAATCTTATAATAAATGGAATCATGATAAGTTGAGTGTATCATGTGAGACGAGCTTCAAAGTGAATATTTTTATTTTCCATGATGGTTTCCCCAAGGAAAACTTAATTCGGGGCCGAGTCGAGCTAGAGACTTAGGGTAAAAAAAACTCAAGCATTGAATAACTAGGTTAGAAAACGTAGATTAGATCTAAATAGGTTAGGTTTAATAAGAGGATGTTATAGTGGAGTTGAAGTGGAGGGGTGGCCTTTCTTCGTCTTTTGGTGTTTGTTTCAAGGGTTTCTCTCTCTCATTTCATACTTGGAGCTTATGGAGGATGCCCGTGTATCTGGTTCACTTCGATTAGTTTTTGCCATTGTGGTGTTCAAACCTTGATAGAATGAATACACTTTAGTTGTCTCTTCCTTAGCTTGACTTAGGCAAAGTTATCAATGTCATAAGTGTAGGGGAGTTTACTCCAATACTCTTAAACATTGAGGACAATTTTTATCCTAAGTGTAGGGGAGACGTCTATCAAAGTGACCTTGCCTAGACCATTGCCTTTGACTTCATGATAACTTTGAAATTAATTTTTCAAACATTTTTAAATTTTTGATCTACTTTGGCCACAAAAAATATGCATTCATAATTTTTGCATTAATCATTTTTCATTTGCATAAACATTTGCATTGTATATATTTCTTCTTTTATTTTTCATCAAAAATATATAAAAAGGAAAAAATATAATAAAGGACATGGTTTAACAAGTTTAGATATCTTTGACATATTAGGCCCGCCATGGATACTTTGACTCAACCCGAGTTTGCTTATCCAAGCATTCTCTAGCTAGTAGCCTTAACCATGTAGACCTTCATTGGTTTATTAGGCTAAGCATCCACTAGTCTCATTATTTGAGATTTTAAACTGTGGAGAACAAGAGATGGCAGAGTTTGAAGTAAGAGTAAAGGGATAGATAAACCTCATATTCATTAATTGTGGCGTTTATATCCCCTTTCGTAACCTTTACTTTCTTGTCAACGCATGTATATATGTTAATAAATAATCAAGAACGGTTTTGATTGGTTTGTATTCTCTTATGCATTTTTTACTAATCATTCATGGTTGGTATATGTAACACCCCCAAATTTATACAACTCAATACAGCGGAAGACTAGTTGGTGTTACGGGATAGCACATTACTCACATCATAGACAACGCATAAAAATCGCGTCGTTTATAAATAAAGCATTTCCATTCATAAATATCAAAGTTACATAGGTCCCAAGTCATTATATTTCATACAAAGTTTTACAAAGTATTTGAATGGAAAATATTGTTTAAGTGCGGGCCATGAATTCTTGTCGTCTTCCCGAGAATTACCTTCAAGTACCTGAGATAAGACATGTTAAAAGAAAAGGTCAGCGATAACGCCGAGTGAATTCATAGAGTTTAATAAAATCCATCAATATAATATCGGTATAAAATTATTACCGAAAATCATTTTGTACAAATCATTTTAATAGGCCATAAAATAGCCAAAGTCATTTTATACAAATTTTTATCGAAAATCATAATATAGGCATTTGCCTTAAAAATCATTATACGAATCATTGTCGTTAAATACACCATACAATACGTTTTGCAACGTTGTATAAATTAAATAAAACCGTTATATGAATATGGTTATAAAGAGCCTTAAAAATCATTATACGAGCCAATGTCGTAAAAGCGTCATACAATACGTCTTACGACGTTGTATGAAAATAAAAACCGTTATATGAGTATGGTTATGAAAACCAAAATACAAACATAATATCAATAGTATGACCCAGTATTGCTAGTCAGGCAATACATAGTAATTCGGAGCGTCTAGTAATATTTTGGTGATTGGATTATTATAAGCCGCATGACATTGTTACCTTACTAAACCAACAACGGGTAGCTAACCCGATACCAATTTTTGCCCATCTAAAGTAGCGTGTTGTCACAAAGGTCATGCTATGGAAATCTTCTCATACATAAATTCGCTTACCAATCAATGTGGCACGACGGGGATCAACCGTCAAGGCGCGAACTGGGGTGATCGTCCCCAAATAGTACTATTAAATGCATAAGCGTCTACCAAATCCCGGTAGTTCACAATTCATGCTAATGGGACTTTTAGTGACATAACCTAACTTTAATAATCCATTTAATTTCATCTATCGGGTCCTTTAATCATTTATCAGGTCATACAATCGGGTCATTCAATCATTCGGGTCCAAAATCAATAAACAAACAATCGGGACAATTGGTGTCCTATTTTATAAAAACTAACATGTTATCTCCCTCGCGGGTTTATAAAACATTTATAAAAACATTTAAAAGAGTGCGAGGCTATGAACTCACGTTGATGTGGGAAGGCGGGTTATCGGCAATTCGGACGTACGGTACGTGCTTCAATCACGGAAACCTAGACAAATAATACTCGTCTTAGACTCATGTCCAATGACTTTGTAAAAATAACAATTATGTATACATATGATGATTATATATATATATGATGATCAAGTGGTTTTACATATTCTCGTTTACTCATTTTAGTGTTATATGTCGGTAACTTTTATACTAGTTTACTAGTTTTACCCATTTACGTGTTTTAAGTCCAATAAACTTATTATAAGTTCCTTAACTTGTTTTAATCCTTGTTATACTTATTTTATCAGTATGTATACTTTCCATGTTGGGCCCAAATGGGTTAAGCCCAATAAGTTCTTTTTACAAGTTTATATCTTATTTAGTCCAATTATTAGTCCAAGTATTAGTCCAATATGTTTACTTAGCTCGTTAATGTCCGTATGCCCTAAAGTTCGGGTTTTATCGGTTTTTACTTGTTATACATGTCTATATATCAGTATATAAGTTTTATAAAGTTTTCATTAGACGGGTCCAACCATCTAAGTTTTATTTAACAAAAACGTTAATTTTACGGTATTAGCCGAAAAAGTCGTAAAAATCATGTTTATAGTTTTATAACTTATAAAACTTAACAAATTACTATTTTTATAAAATGTCCACTTATTTAAACTTTAACATATTTATATAAATAAAATTCATGAGTTAGTGGGTTTTTACTTTACATTTTATACAATATAATTTTGAGTGCTTATATAATAGTATTATACTTTATTTTTCAAAAATCTGATTTTTATCTTCACTTTCACCAAAACTGCCATATCTTGAGTTCTATATGGAGATAGAAGCTCAAATGTTTATCACATAAACTACATAATATGTGCTACATTTAACTCTTCTATAGCTACTATTGAATCATCTTCTAAATATTTTCTAAAAATCGTCCAAAACAGTGAACTCAGATTTATACCTTAGACTTGTTTTGATCATATCTCACTCATTATTTTGATTCCATTGCATGGCCAACTCTCACATGTGTACAAGACTCATAGCTTACTGTAAATCCATTCTACTTCATCATTTTATCAGTCCATGACCTGTTTCTTTACTGTTTTATACAGCCAACAAATTTAACCAAGATTTTAACCTTGTTTCTTATGGGTTTTCACCTTTTTAATCATGTTTATCAACATCAAATCCCCACATAACATTTTTATCATCATATAATCATCATATACATATACAATAGGAAATAAATACATGTTTACATAATCAAAATAATAAGAAGATGAGGAGGACAATCTTTATACCACCAAGTTGATGAAAAGATGGGATTGATGATGGATAAGACTTGGTTTTTGGGTAACCAATCTTATAAAGATATCAACACCACTTCTAGGATCACCAAATATTTATAGACTCCTTGAGAAATCATCCCTTGATCTTCATGAAATCTCCTCCTTGGATGTTAAAATCACCACCAATCAATAGAGCTTCAAAAGGGCTTCATCATATGTATGAATAACATATGATTCTATGGTTAAATTTGATCAAATTAGGGTGTTTAGTGGTGGTGGTACACGAAATTATAGTGAGAGAGAGAGGGAGGAGAGAATAAGAGTGGTATTGCATGTTAGAAATGGGAGTAGTGGTTTGTAGTAGATGGATTTTGAGTTGTTGTGAAAAGCTTAACTTGTAAGCTTTGTTACAAGTGTAAGTGTATTGTTTACACTTTGACACCTCAAAGGGTGTTGTGGCAATAGTTTGGCCGGTTTTGATGGGGGTGGGGCAAGTGTCCCACTTGTCTCATCCCCATTTATTTACGGGTACTCCTCGATTCTAGTTTCCTCGATTTGCGTGCCCTCGGGTCGTTTTAGGAAAAACGTTTTTATAAATTATGAATCAACTTCACAAAACGAATCTAATAAAAATTGTCTCATCAAAAACGGAGTTCGAAAACGTAAATACGTAATCCTAGGGTTTCCGGTTTAGTCGTAAAGGACGTTAAAATAAAATCGTAAGTCCTAATCTCTTCTCGTAAATTTGTGAGTATATGAACCAACACAAATTTAAAACTCCAAAATAATATTCACGGATAAATTTATTCTCTGAAATGTCGGACTGTCACCAAAGACGGTGTATGTAAACGTAAGCACGTAACGTTGAATCCTTCGGTTTAGACGTAGTCGATGCTACTTCCAGACGTAAATCCAAATTTCTTCCCAAAAATAAGTGAGTTCATATTGTAACATTAAAATAATGTTTTTAAATAATATCCGAGAATAAAATATCAACCATAAATTGACGGATTGTCACAACATTTACCCCTAAACAGGATCTTTGTCCTCAAAGATCATCTTACTACTCGCTTCTTATAGAGTTAAAGCCATGTGGGTATTTCCTCCACATTCGGTCTTTTCTCACAAGTGCAATCCATTATAATACGCGAGTTTCATCAAACATAACTACGGGAATAAGATCAGGCTTAATGTTGACTTACTTTTTCTATCCATGATGTTCACGGGTTTTTGATGAACGCAACTTTTCGCCGATCTAAGCTTTACTAAGAACAATCAGATTTTCACTTGATAGATATTCCATCAAGTTCGATTTACGAAACATAATTCACGCAGTTCTTGAAGTCCTAGGGTAGATCCAGCTTATATGCCTTTCAATCCCAACTTTTACATCATCTCAATGGTCCCATTCAACGGGGACTTGTATCCCATGATTTGTCAGATCATGAATTCATTTTTTTTTCCAAGTTTAAAAATTGTGGCATAACTTCGCTACCCATTTGGCACTTCAAGATCTACATTTCACATTCACATAACCTCTTGCCCACTATCAGCAGTTAATAATCAGATCCTAAATTCAACAATCATTTCAGATCTCGCGGTTCGGGTATTTTGCAAGGATAGGTTCGCCATCATAGGAAACCTTAAACCTAAGAGACATGTCCAACACACAATGGGTGTATGTCGGGTGTCTTCATCTCAATTCCTGCTTACAGATGCTCTAAGATTTAGATCCTAACAAGATTCGATCTCAATCCTAACATGATGATTATCAATGATAATCTCTCCAAAGGAAAACGAATTTACGGTCTATTACCAAAGGTCAATCATTCAAACATAAAACAACACTTATAGTATTTTGCCTCGTTACTTTACCTCGTCCCTTCGATTTGGGGTGGTACATAGTACTCTCATCAAGATTCGTTCACAATGACTTCTGAGCAAATCTCTAGAAATTCGATGCGAAGCGAGGATCTTGATAGAGATGATCGATACGGCACACCATGTTTACACAACTCTTTTGCATTTATCATTAACGAGAATCATATTAGCAGATTTGGTCAGTCTGTCGACGATGACCCAAATCGAATCAAATTCAGATGATGACCTTTGCAATAGCTAGACGTTAACTAATGTATGAGGCGATGTCTGCCTTTATAATTGCCATCAGTAACTTCTTCAGACAAAGATACTTTTAGTCATAAATGACATAAATAGAATACTTATACTTACAAATTCTAACATAACTAATTCTCATAATCTCTCCATATTTAGGGAACCACAAGTGGTCTTTTAAAAGCATTTAACGTTATCGGCTTCTCAATTTTAATGGTTCACATTAGCCGTGAACCCCTTTTTATTATCTATATTATCCTTCTTACAAGCATCGTTTATTTTATATTGTTCGACACTTTATTTTGCACCTTTATTATTAAGGAACATGTCCTAACTGGTTCTTTATCTTTTCTACATAATGCGTCGGTATCTATATTCACTTCTTATGATGATATAATTATCATGTCCACAATTCACTCAGATATTCTTTCTATATTATGCGTCAGTATTTACGTTCACCTTTCTGCTGAAATAAATATCACAACCGTATTTATTCAAAATTCTTTCTTCATATCTTCTATGTTTTAGTTTCGTCTTTACTATCATTTTTATCCGTTTTACTCAATCCGACGTTTAAAGCGTCGATAATTATTACAACTAATTAAATAATAAATTTTCAATTTTTATGAAATGTAAACATAAAGATTTTAAATTTCTTAGTTCGACCAACTATATAAAATGTTCAAAATAAATTTGAATTTAATTAACAAGATCTTTGTTGATTTATCGAAAATAATTAAAATATTTAATAAGATCCGAAAATGTTCGAGAAATCTTTGTTTATATTTTGGTCAAAATTTTCTTAGTTGAAAAGCAAAATTTGTTGTTTCAAATTTCAAGTTATGGTTTAAATGGTTTTCCTCAATCCTTTTTAAGTTATCTGGAGGTATACACAAACATTTACCCCTAAACAGAAGTTTAGTTAAATGGTTTGTGTATAAGGGAATAATCCTTTAAAATCCTTTGTTAAAACATTTGTCAAAACATATTTCCATTTCTTTTTGGTAAAATCCAGAGTCTTAAAAGGGCTCTTAATTTTTGAAGAGTCAATTTATATTCCATTATCCTTTTAATCACATAGTCAAATCATTTAAAGTATTAAGTCTTTAATCACGTGTTAATTATTCAAGGTTCAGGTTTACACTGTTCTGCCAATTCAGGGCAGTCTATAAATAATTATTAACTCATTCTTATTCTGATAAACAAACATATAGTCCTTAATGATCACGAGCATGAATTTATCAAATTACAGCCTACACACGTGATTCATCATAATTATGAATACTACATGTGCATTGTCAATCCAAACGACATCACGTGAAACTCGTAAAGTTCATTACAAGTACCGAATGTAGTGATTGGAATAAATAATCTTTTTCGCAGATGCGAAGTTGATAATAACCATGCCGTGGATCAAATCTTTAAAACATACGCTAGAACATTGTAAATGATCGAACAAATCTTCCATTTCGAGTTATGGATATCGTTTTCGATTGTCAATTTACTCAGTTCACAGTAATCTATAAATATAAGGAATGATAACACCATAGCTCTTCAGGATGACAGGCTTGGTATAATAAAATCTTTTTCCGACAACTCCCTCAGTTGTACGATAATTCCTTAAATTCAGATGGTGCTGACGTACAGTGCACAAGCCACAAGTGCAGCACCGGGAATATAATCAATACCAATTTCAATTTTCCTTAATGGCAAAAGTTTAGGTAATTCACCAACAAATACCTCCTAAAGTTTCAGATAACAGAATTATCTTTTTAATAAATTCGTTTTAAGTTCATTCTAGATTATAATATCTATGACTAATTCACAACCATTCATGGTATAATTTCAAGTCTTAATACAGGATATGGTCATCCATCAAGAATTATTTAGATCACTTTTGATAATCAACATCTTATCATTTAGGGGAATTCTACTCGAGTTCCCATCAATTAAGACAATGTCGTCATGTCATAATCAATCAATCCATTCTACTGGCACTATCAACTCTCCAGTTTCATTGCCATCGATAAGATGTGAACTTCTCAAAAGACTAATAATAATTCATAATCCTTCACAAATTCAAGGATATATGGAGACACAACTACCATTAAAAGAGTAAGGTCAACGCATAATCTACGCGAGAGAATTTCAAATCAGATACAAACGAAAACATTTAACGAATATGAATATATCCCATGTTTTTATAATTTGAGTACGCATTCGAAAGCTCCTCGGATCGTTACCCAGGTCATTCAAATGAAATCAAATCAAAAGAAATGATAAGAACGTCGATACATCCAGTCGGGTATCAATACTCGGTAATCAAATACTTTTCCTAAGAATCTTACTACGGGAGAACTGGACAAGAAAGAATTGTCAATTGTCAAATAAGACAATTTCCACAGATGAGTAAATTCGACTCAGAAGAATAGATGCTACAGGCACATATGTAGGTGTCCCTATCAATATGTCCCTATTTTGCACTTTTTGCAGATCTCATAAAATTTAATCTTTCACAATCTTCAATGAAAATTCAGTGTTTGTTAATAATTTTATGATGACTACTAATCAGTCTTGCATAGTCCATTCCAAATTGTATGTAGGCGCGCAACTATATACAAGTCCAAGATTAACGATGCAATACTCAGTTCGTCAAAATTTTATCATCATGTTTATAATAAAAACATTTTCGTGCTTAATTCTTAAATAAGAATCAATAATAAATTTACAAAGATTTTCTTTGTTATGAAAATAATTAAGTTTTCCAAAGCTTTTCATATACAACTTCATTTTGATATCAATCACTTATAATTCTCACTTTGAATAATCCTTATTGTGATGAAAATTAAATTTTCTCAAAGGATATCGTTTTAACTTTATAAAAACAATGAGTGATCTGCAAAAGAGTGATGAAAGCTTGTTCACCAAGAATTAACTACGATATGATAGGAAATGAGCTTTAGCCAATTAATTATGAGGTTCGTGACCTCAATGGAACTCAAGAATACAAAGAGAATAATCCACAACGTAACTCAAATCGAGATGAGTACTTGTTCAATGGTTGCATCACTAATGCGAACACTAGGATGAAGCAAGAAAAGATAGATAACATCGATACATGTAGAATTTAGCAATCAAAGGTAGTCTTTCCATTAATCACAAACAAGTCAAATTGTACCGTAACACATTACGTGTCACTATGTCATACAATTCTCAGAACTCATCCTACCAACTGATGTCTCAGTTAAGTTAGGGATTTTTAAAAGATACCACAATGAATACTAATCTACAAGAGTCATTAGGTGTTCCCCACATGTCCCGGAAGATCCATTGGTCCCAATTCAGAAGAAGATTTCTTCAATTTATTTCTTGGACTCTGGGCATCCTCATTATTGGACAATGGCCTAGGAACAACCCTTAACATGAACTAACAATCAATTAAATCCTTATAATTCAATCACAAAACTTAACGACTTCCTCTTAACAATCTTATATCCCATACAAGTTAAATTTTACTTTATTCAAGTTTCAATCAATTTTATACTCAATTCGATATCCTACCTCATTATCCAATACTTACAACCTTATTCTTCGGCCTTGTAAAGGCAATACAATCTCAATATGAATCAACACTTAATTTCCAATCCTATTAGCTCTTTTAACAACAATTATCAAATGAGTCATTAATATAAAATGACTTGATCATTCAACTAGACTTCTCGGAAAGGTATTAGTGGCACGAGGCTTTTGGGTAATGGTTCCAATAACAGCCTCAAGTGCAACATTTACCCTTTCGATTTAAATTTAAGAATTGGATGACAACGAATCAGATGACATCTTTCCAGGTGATAACGTTTTGTCAAACTCCACTCTATAAGGAAAGATCGTCATGACATCGATATCAGATTTAATCTCGCCAATTCTTTTTCAATATCATAATCAACTACTATCTACATTTCTACGAATATCAACCATTTATTGGGATCATAAATATCCGCAACTTGATTTAGATCTAGGATAGCTAGAATTCCTACGAGAATAGCTTCGATTAATTTACTAGGGGATTTAGGGTTACTTGTGACAATCTACGTCGTATAAATACCTCGTATAAAAATCAAATTAATCATCAAACAATCATGTAATAAAATTACATCATATATATATAATCCAAGTTATATATATATATTAAAATAGCACTTCTCAGTCTTGGCCTTGTCGGTAACTCGGGAATTCTTCGGCACCGTTATAGTCAAAAGATTTTTAGACATTTTTAGAAAAATGTTTATAGTTAAAACATTTTGAAATGTTTTATTCAAAACCTTGGTTTTTAAAAATCTTTCGTTCTCTATAACGAGAGCTCTGGTACCAAACTGTAACACCCCCAAATTTATACAACTCAATACAGCGGAAGACTAGTTGGTGTTACGGGATAGCACATTACTCACATCATAGACAACGCATAAAAATCGCGTCGTTTATAAATAAAGCATTTCTATTCATAAATATCAAAGTTACATAGGTCCCAAGTCATTATATTTCATACAAAGTTTTACAAAGTATTTGAATGGAAAATATTGTTTAAGTACGGGCCATGAATTCTTGTCGTCTTCCCGAGAATTACCTTCAAGTACCTGAGATAAGACATGTTAAAAGAAAAGGTCAGCGATAACGCCGAGTGAATTCATAGAGTTTAATAAAATCCATCAATATAATATCGGTATAAAATTATTACCGAAAATCATTTTGTACAAATCATTTTAATAGGCCATAAAATAGCCAAAGTCATTTTATACAAATTTTTATCGAAAATCATAATATAGGCATTTGCCTTAAAAATCATTATACGAATCATTGTCGTTAAATACACCATACAATACGTTTTGCAAGGTTGTATAAATTAAATAAAACCGTTATATGAATATGGTTATAAAGAGCCTTAAAAATCATTATACGAGCCAATGTCGTAAAAACGTCATACAATACGTCTTACGACGTTGTATGAAAATAAAAACCGTTATATGAGTATGGTTATGAAAACCAAAATACAAACATAATATCAATAGTATGACCCAGTATTGCTAGTCAGGCAATACATAGTAATTCGGAGCGTCTAGTAATATTTTGGTGATTGGATTATTATAAGCCGCATGACATTGTTACCTTACTAAACCAACAACGGGTAGCTAACCCGATACCAATTTTTGCCCATCTAAAGTAGCATGTTGTCACAAAGGTCACGCTATGGAAATCTTCTCATACATAAATTCGCTTACCAATCAATGTGGCACGACGGGGATCAACCGTCAAGGCGCGAACTGGGGTGATCGTCCCCAAATAGTACTATTAAATGCATAAGCGTCTACCAAATCCCGGTAGTTCACAATTCATGCTAATGGGACTTTTAGTGACATAACCTAACTTTAATAATCCATTTAATTTCATCTATCGGGTCCTTTAATCATTTATCGGGTCATACAATCGGGTCATTCAATCATTCGGGTCCAAAATCAATAAACAAACAATCGGGACAATTGGTGTCCTATTTTATAAAAACTAACATGTTATCTCCCTCGCAGGTTTATAAAACATTTATAAAAACATTTAAAAGAGTGCGAGGCTATGAACTCACGTTGATGTGGGAAGGCGGGTTATCGGCAATTCGGACGTACGGTACGTGCTTCAATCACGGAAACCTAGACAAATAATACTCGTCTTAGACTCATGTCCAATGACTTTGTAAAAATAACAATTATGTATACATATGATGATTATATATATATATGATGATCAAGTGGTTTTACATATTCTCGTTTACTCATTTTAGTGTTATATGTCGATAACTTTTATACTAGTTTACTAGTTTTACCCATTTACGTGTTTTAAGTCCAATAAACTTATTATAAGTTCCTTAACTTGTTTTAATCCTTGTTATACTTATTTTATCAGTATGTATACTTTCCATGTTGGGCCCAAATGGGTTAAGCCCAATAAGTTCTTTTTACAAGTTTATATCTTATTTAGTCCAATTATTAGTCCAAGTATTAGTCCAATATGTTTACTTAGCTCGTTAATGTCCGTATGCCCTAAAGTTCGGGTTTTATCGGTTTTTACTTGTTATACATGTCTATATATCAGTATATAAGTTTTATAAAGTTTTCATTAGACGGGTCCAACCATCTAAGTTTTATTTAACAAAAACGTTAATTTTACGGTATTAGCCGAAAAAGTCGTAAAAATCATGTTTATAGTTTTATAACTTATAAAACTTAACAAATTACTATTTTTATAAAATGTCCACTTATTTAACCTTTAACATATTTATACAAATAAAATTCATGAGTTAGTGGGTTTTTACTTTACATTTTATACAATATAATTTTGAGTGCTTATATAATAGTATTATACTTTATTTTTCAAAAATCTGATTTTTATCTTCACTTTCACCAAAACTGCCATATCTTGAGTTCTATATGGAGATAGAAGCTCAAATTTTTATCACATAAACTACATAATATGTTCTACATTTAACTCTTCTATAGCTACTGTTGAATCATCTTCTAATATTTTCTAAAAATCGTCCAAAACAGTGAACTCAGATTTATACCTTAGACTTGTTTTGATCATATCTCACTCATTATTTTGATTCCATTGCATGGCCAACTCTCACATGTGTACAAGACTCATAGCTTACTGTAAATCCATTCTACTTCATCATTTTATCAGTCCATGACCTGTTTCCTTACTGTTTTATACAGCCAACAAATTTAACCAAGATTTTAACCTTGTTTCTTATGGGTTTTCACCTTTTTAATCATGTTTATCAACACCAAATCCCCACATAACATTTTTATCATCATATAATCATCATATACATACAATAGGAAATAAAATACATGTTTACATAATCAAAATAACCAGAAGATGAGAAGGACAATCTTTATACCACCAAGTTGATGAAAAGATGGGATTGATGATGAATAAGACTTGGTTTTTGGGTAACCAATCTTATGAAGATATCAACACCACTTCTAGGATCACCAAATATTTATAGACTCCTTGAGAAATCATCCCTTGATCTTCATGAAATCTTCTCCTTGGATGTTAAAATCACCACCAATCAATAGAGCTTCAAAAGGGCTTCATCATATGTATGAATAACATATGATTCTATGGTTAAATTTGATCAAATTAGGGTGTTTAGTGGTGGTGGTACACGAAATTATAGTGAGAGAGAGAGGGATGAGAGAATAAGAGTGGTATTGCATGTTAGAAATGGGAGTAGTGGTTTGTAGTAGATGGATTTTGAGTTGTTGTGAAAAGCTTAACTTGTAAGCTTTGTTACAAGTGTAAGTGTATTGTTTACACTTTGACACCTCAAAGGGTGTTGTGGCAATAGTTTGGCCGGTTTTGATGGGGGTGGGGCAAGTGTCCCACTTGTCTCATCCCCATTTATTTACGGGTACTCCTCGATTCTAGTTTCCTTGATTTGCGTGCCCTCGGGTCGTTTTACGAAAAACGTTTTTATAAATTATGAATCAACTTCACAAAACGAATCTAATAAAAATTGTCTCATCAAAAACGGAGTTCGAAAACATAAATACGTAATCCTAGGGTTTCTGGTTTAGTCGTAAAGGACGTTAAAATAAAATCGTAAGTCCTAATCTCTTCTCGTAAATTTGTGAGTATATGAACCAACACAAATTTAAAACTCCAAAATAATATTCACGGATAAATTTATTCTCTGAAATGTCGGACTGTCACCAAAGACGGTGTATGTAAACGTAAGCACGTAACGTTGAATCCTCCGGTTTAGACGTAGTCGATGCTACTTCCAGACGTAAATCCAAATTTCTTCCCAAAAATAAGTGAGTTCATATTGTAACATTAAAATAATGTTTTTAAATAATATTCGAGAATAAAATATCAACCATAAATTGACGGATTGTCACAGTATAAGTACGTCTTAAGATTCTATGTTAGAACGTTTTATGTGTACTAGACTTATGTCATGCTTAATACTTAGCGGGTGTTTTTTTTATTCTTTTCAACTTTTTGTGAGGAATAAAGAAAAATAAGAGCGGCTTATGAAAAAAAATGAGTGGCTAGAAAAAAAGAGAAAAAGAAGAATAAAAGAAAAGAAAAGAAAAAAGAATAATTATACAAGACTCCCAAGAGGGGCAGTGAAGTGTTAATTATAATAGCTATTGAATTCCAATATTACTCTTACAAGGGTTGTGGGGATTTGATAGTTGCTCCAATCCAATATTACCTTGACGGGTGCGGGATTAAAGATCCAAAGTCTCAAAAAGGCGGAGGATATAAATTATTGCGTGACTTTTATTTTTCTTTCCTTAGCGAGTGTGTAGCTACTTATTAATGCATGACATAAGGATTTTACGCATAAGGCGAATGACTTATTACTCTTGAGTCGGACTTATATTAATTGTGGGCGGTTTTTCGAGTAATGGATGAGAAGATTACTTAGGATTAAAAGCGTGCTTCCTTATTTTGAGATTTTGTATTTCTTATATTTCACACTTTAAATAATGACAAATTTGCTTTCAAGCAATTTTCTCAAATAATAACCGGTTTTAGAGGAATAATAAGGGGGGGTATAAGAGTAACACAATTAATCTATATGAATAAGTTGACGCACTTTCACTTGTGGATAACAATGATCTTGTTTTTAAGCTTGGTATAGGGAAAGTAAAACTTGAGGGTGATAAGTGTACATGGTACCAAAAGCCCTAATCTAAGTCATTGATTTCTTTATGAGTTATTTCCATCAAAACCATTTCAAGAAAAATTCAAAAATATATAAATAAGATTGGTTTCTTTGCATTGCATTGTAAATATTCAAAATCATTCAAGATGTAGTATAGTATAGTTTATTAACTCATAAAATGGCCAAGGTGGATTAATTATGAGAAAAATGCACTCTAGAGCTTTGAAATACTGCATTGCATGAGGCTATGGTAATGGTCAAGTGGAGGGGAGTTGATAAGTGAGAAAACACTCATCAATTATGATCCAAAAACCACTCAAAACACAGTCAAATACATTATATTTAACTGAAAAATATCAGAATTACATGGGTATTTGTGTTTCATGTGTTTTAAGGTAAAAAGATGCATTTTTGAGCAAACACGAGTTTTCAAGGATTTATTTGACGAAAAGACGAAGAAAAAGACGAAAGAGCTTTCAAGGACCTTACTTGCCGTTATTCACCAAGATCGAGGGCTTAATTTATACTTTTAATAAAACAAAGGATGAAATGGAGATTTGTTTAAAAGATTTTAAACACATTTGACAAAAAGATTAAAGTGAAGGACCAAATAGAAACAATGGGGAAAATTTATTATTAAACTTAGTCAAGAGAAGGTCAAACACATAACACATTCAACACACACACGTGTTTCTCCTTTCATCACCGAGAAGAGAGAGAAAGAAACAGACGTCCTATATCTTTTCCACCACCGAAACCTACAAATCAATTTTTAGGGATGATTCACGAGGATTCATACAAAACACAAAATAGCAAAAAATCTCCTTATCATTTCCTCTACATGAAGGTACCATTTAATTGGATCAAGTTGAAGAAACGAAGAAACCCCCAATTTTAAGAATGAAGAACGAAGTCATCAAACCTCGTATTTTACACGTGGCATCAAGAGATTGGAAGCAACACGTCACACCATCACTCTTCGACGCCTATAAATACAAGATGAAGACCTTCATTTTTAGTCGGCTATCTTAGGAGTAGAATTCACACAGTTAGGTTTAGGAGTAGCATTAGTTAGTTAGAATTTCACACAGTGTTAAAGGTAGTTAGTTAATTCTGTTAGAGAATTCAGTTTTCAGTTGTAACATTGTTCCTTGCTTTTCCATTAATGAAAGTTCTTAATTCTTCTTTCTTTCTAATTGAGCTAATACTCTGTTTTCGATTGTCATATAATTCCGTATTATTTGTTTTTACAGTTTCAATTTCAGTTAGTTTGTTATAACAAACTCAACCATTGATAATCTTCAATTCTATTCTTTCAAATGTTTCAAAACCTTACTATTGATTCTCTTTCTCAGTAGTTTAACGGATTACGTTTTTCTGTTATTGTAACACTCTCAAATTTCATATAGGTACAGCGGAAGGGTCAATAGAGTGTTACGGGATAGCACAATAACTCAAATCATAGACAACACATAAAAAGGGTTGTACAAAGTTAAACATACATTCATTCGAGTACAAGTTTAAAGTTTACATCAGGTCCCCAAGTTTCATAGTCATAAAGTTTACAAAACATAGTTCGAATGAATATTTTTATTATGTGGGCCATCAGAGTCGATCTCCATCCAAGTTACCTACAAGCACCTGAGACAAAACATGCGAAAAATATATCATCGAATGCCGAGAGAATTCATAGAGTTTAGTAAAACCCGTTATATAAAACAGTTATATAAATCAGAAACACAAGCTTAATATCAGTAATGAGACCCCATATTGCTAGTCAGGCAATATATTATGATTCCATTCATATAGCATACATTATTTATGAGACCACAACCTCAGTATTTACCATTATCGGTATTTATTATCGTTGTTGTTGTTGGTGTTGGATTATTATAAGCCGCATGACATTGTTGCCTTTCTATAAAATATAACGGGTCGCGAGCCCGACAAATATGTGCCCATCTAAATCAGCGTGCCGTCACTAATATCACGCTATATAAATATTCTCATACATAATTTCGCTTACCAACATTGTGGCACGACGGGGATCAACCGTCAAGGCGCGAACTGGGGTGATCTTCCCCAAATAGTACTATTATATGCATAAGCGTCTACTAATCCCGGTAGTTCAGAATTCATGCTAATGGGACTTATAGTGACATACCTAACTTTTAATAATTCATTTCAGTCATCCATTTTAGGTCATACAATCAATTAGGTCCATATCAATAAGCATACAATCGGGACTACTTATGTTCTATTTTTCATTAAAAACTCGCATGTTATCTCCCTCGCGGGTTTACAAAATATTTCATAAAATATTTAAAAGAGTGTGAGGCTATGAACTCACGCAGGTCGGGAAAGGCGGGTTATCGGCAATTAGGATGTACGGTACGTGCCTCGATCACGGAAACCTAGACAAATAATACTCGGTCGTAGACTATCGTCAAATAATATTTATAAAAGTTGCCATGTATATGTAATGATGTCATAACATGAGGATCATGTGGGTTTTTCTTCCTTATACAACATTACTAGTCGTTTAGTATTAGTTAACTTAGGCTTATCATACTAGTTACTCTAGTTTTAGTCCATTTACATATTGAGGCCCATTATGGTCCATATGATACAAAGCTCGGTTTTGTCGATTTTTACTTGTCAAATGTGTTTACATATCAGTATATGATTTATAAAAATGTTACATTAGGCGGGTCTGACCATCTAAGTTTTATTTGGCGAAAATGTTAATCTTTCGGTTTTAGCCGAAAAGACGTAAAACTTATATATAGTTTGTAGTTTTAGAAAACATTTGAGTTTTACTTTTATAAAATGAAATGTTTATTTATTATAGTATACAAACTTATTTTATAATAGTTATTATTATTTAGTGGCCTTATACATACTTATTTTATAATAGTATTTCACTTTGAGTGCTCTTTTTATATTATATAGTTTATTAAGATATCTTATTTTTAAAGTCAAGTCCACCATTTTTGTCATATCTTGAGTTCTACAAGGAGATAGAACCTAAAATTTTAACAACATAAACTAGATGATGTGTGCTACTAATAACTCTTTTATAGCTACTTCTCAATCAGCATCTAAGTGTTTTCAATAATTCGTGCAAAACAGACTATACAGATTGGTACTACAAAAATGTTTTAGCCATATTTTGCTCATTTTTGACATTCCATTGCATGGACAACTCACCACTAATGTAAAAATCAATTTTATATCTATATATTTAATAATCTTAGCCCTTTAACCAAGTGAAGATATTGAAACTTACTATTTTATACAGCCTATGTGACTAGTCATGATTTTTAACATTTTACTTGTAGATTTAAACATTTTTATCCTAATCTAGTAACACAAAATCCACACACAATATATTGATCATCATTTATCATCATATACATATACATTTTTGGAGAAAATACATGAGTACATTTACAAAACAATAAGTTGATGGGAAGAAATGATTTTGTACCAACCAATATGATGAAAGGTTAAGGTTTTTGATGAACTAGACTTGGTTTTTGGTAACAAAATCTTATGAGTTAGCAAGACCACTTTTGAGATCACCAAATGTATGTATACTTCTTGAGAAATTAGCCCTAAACCTTCTTGAAAACTCCTTTCTACTTGTTAAAATCACCTCCAATCTTCATTTCTTCAAAGGGTTATCAACATATGTAGATTGTGTATAAAACTTATGGTAAATTTTTGACGGTGGTGGTGTTGTGGTGGTGTATGTTGGACGGCAAAGAGAGAGGGAGAGGAGAGAGTGGGAAAAGTTTAGCTAGATTTGTATGTATTAGAAATGGGAAATGGTTTAGATGGTTTTGTTTAGTGGTTTAGGAAAAGCTTGAGGACAAGTGTCCTTAAGCTTGCATAAAAGTGACACCAAAGGGGGTGTTGGTGGCTTGTCTTGGCCGCCCATAGTGGGGATGAGACAAGTGTAAACTTGTTTCATCCCCACTAGTTTACGGGTACTCCTCGATTCTAGTTTCCTCGATTTGAGTGCCCTCAGGTCGACTTACGAGAAATGTTTTTATAAATTATGAATCTACGGCACAAAACGATACTAATAAAAATTGTCTCATAAAAAACGGAGCACAAAAGCATAAATACGTAAACCTAGGGTTCCCGGTTTGAACATAAAAGACGTTAAATTATGCACGTAAGCCCTAATTTCATCCCGTAAATTTGTGAGTTCATGAACCAACATTAAAATAAAATATAAAATTAATTTACGAGAATAAATTTACTACCTGAAAATATCAGGTTGTCACAGCATTTCCTCCTATAAGGAATATACGCCCTCGTTGATCCATTTCATTTCGATGCTTGTTTCTTATTGAAGTCAAAGAGGTGTGGGTATTTCTTCCACAATTCATCCTCTCGCTCCCACGTAAATTCTGGCCCATGCTTTAAATTCCACCGAACCTTAACAACAGGTATACGACTTTGCTTAAGTTGCTTTACTTCACGATCCATGACCTCTACGGGTTCTTCAATAAAATGCAACTTCTCATCAATCCTGATCTTATCCAATGAAAACTTCTCATCACACGTAGCTAAATATTTCATCAGATTAGATACATGGAATGTATTGTGGACACCATGAAGTTCTCGGGGAAACTCTAATTTTTAAGCCATTAGACCAAATCTAGATAAAATCTTGAATGGTCCAATATAGCGGGGATTCAATTTCCCTCGCTTTCCAAATCTTATGACGCCTTTCCATGGCGACACTTTCAACATCACATGGTCCCCTATATCAAACTCCATCGGTTTCTGCTGCACATCCACGTAACTTTTCTGCCTACTTTGGGCTGTCAACAATCGCTTCTTAATCTGAACTATCATCTCCGTAGTCTCCCGGATCATTTCTGGTCCTGTGAGCTGGGTATCCCCAACTGTACTCCAACATACAGGAGATCTACACTTTCTACCATATAAAGCTTCGAACGGTGCAACCTTAATACTAGCATGATAACTGTTATTATATGAAAATTCAGCCAATGGCAAATGTTTATCCCAATTCTTACCAAAATCTATCACACATGCTCTTAACATATCCTTAAGTGTCTGTATCGTCCTTTCACTCTCCCCATCAGTTTGAGGGTGATAAGTAGTGCTCATATCAAGATTCAATCCCAAAGATCTTTGGAGGGATCTCTAAAAATTCGATGCGAATCGAGGATCTCGATCGGAAATAATCGATACAGGCACTCCATGCTTACATACAACCTCTTTAAGATAAATACGAGTCAGCTTCTCCATTGAGAACTGCTCTTTAACAGGAATGAAATGAGCTGATTTGGTCAGTCTATCGACAATGACCCAAATCGAGTTATTTCCAGAAGACGTTCTAGGAATCTTAGTGATGTAATCCATCGTGATTCGCTCCTACTTCCATTCAAGAATTTTTGGTTGTTGAAGTAGTCCTGATGGCTTTTGATGTTCAGCTTTGACTCTTGCACAAGTCAAACATTGAAGAACATACATAGCAATATCAGCTTTCATATTCGGCCACCAGTATAACTTCTTCAGGTCATGATACATTTTATCAGAACCAGGATGAATGGAATATTTAGATTTATTGGATTCTAACATGATTAAATCTCTTAAGCCTCCATACTTAGGTATCCACATACGACCTCTTAAGCATTTCCCTCCATCTGCTCTAACCTCTAAAGGATCCCCTTCACCTCGAAACCCTTCATTATCAAAATTTTATTTCTTACAGGCTTCTATTTGTACATTTCTAACTTGTTTAGGAAAATTATTATGCACAGTCAAGACTAGAGAACGTACCCTGATAGGCTCTCTATCCTATCCACTTAATGCATCGGCAACAACATTTGCTTTACCTGGGTGATATTTTATATCATAATCATAGTCACTTAACAGTTCTATCCATCTTCGTTGCCTCATGTTTAATTCTTTTTGATCGAGAATATACTGTAGGCTTTTATGATCGGTGAATACCATACACTTGGTGCCATACAGATAATGTCTCCACAACCTAAGAGCAAAGACTACAGCTCCTAGCTCAAGATCATGAGTAGTATAATTCTCCTCATTTTTCCTTAACTGCCTAGATGCATAACATATCACCTTTTCTTGCTGCATCAAGACAACTCCATAACCTCTAAGAGACGCATCACAAAATACCACAAAATCCTCACTACATTCGGGTAATGATAAAATAGGTGCACTACATAATTTCTGCTTCAATACCTGAAAAGCTTCATTTTCTTCACTTCCCTATACAAAAGGTTTATTTTTTTGAGTAAGCTTGGTCAGGGGTTTAGCTATTAAAGAAAATTATTTAATGAATCGTCTATAATAGCCAGCCAATCCTAAGAATTGTCGCACCTCCGTTGGCGTTGTCGGTGCAGACCAACTCTTAATGGCTTCAACCTTTGCCGGATCAACATGAATTCCATCTTTGTTAATCACATGACCAAGAAATTGAACAGAGTCCAACCAAAAATCACATTTTGAAAACTTAGCATACAACTTTTCATCCTTTAACAAATTCAAGATAGTCCTTAAGTGTTCTCCATGCTCCTCTTTATTCTTAAAATAGATTAGAATGTCGTCAATGAACACGATCACGAATTTATCCAAATAGGGTTTGCACACTCGATTCATTAGATCCATGAATACCTACGGTGCGTTAGTTAACCCAAATGGCATCAGTTGAAATTCATAGTGTCCATAGCGAGTTCTAAATGCAGTGATGGGGATATCTTCTTCACGGACGCGAAGTTGATGATATCCAGATCAAAAATCTATCTTAGAATACACACAAGAGCCTTTTAATTGATCAAATAAATCATCAATCCTTGGTAAAGGATATCGATTTTTAATCGCCAACTTATTCAGTTCACGGTAATCGATGCACATACGGAAAGATCCATCCTTCTTCTTAACGAACAAGACTGGAGCTCCCCAAGGTTACGAGCTCGGTAGAATAAAACCTTTATTAGACAACTCCTTGAGTTGTTCGGATAATTCCTTCAATTCGGAAAGTGCTAATCGGTAAGGCGCACGTGCCACCGGTGCAGCACCAGGAAATAGATCGATTCGAAACTCGACTTGCCTTATTGGCGGAAGTCCGGGTAAATCATTGGGGAATACCTCAGGAAAATCACAGATAATGGGCACGTCTTTCAATCGTTTCTCCTTAGACTTATTCCCGGTCACTTTAGCTAAGAATAGCTTGGAACCGTTCCTGATGTAGTTTTGGACTTTAATACATGAAACGATTTTCAAATAGGATTCACCTCAATTACCATCAATTACTAACGTCTTATTCCTAAGAGAAATCTTAACCTTCTTTTCGCCACATAAAATTGTAGCATCTTTCAAAGATAACCAATCCATTCCAATAATAATATCAAAACTACCTAGTTCAATTAACATCAAATCAATCGGGAAGGAATGGTTCAAGAGATTCAAAGAGAATCCTTGCAACAACTTATTAGTTCTTACTAATTTACCATCAGCCAATTCCACCTCGTAACTGGTATCTATCCCAATAGGTCCAATGTCAATAAGGGCACTAAATTTAGTAGATACAAAGCTCCTATCAGCACCCGAATCAAATAGAGCAACAACATAATGATTGTTGAGTAAAAACGTACCAGTAACGACATTCGGATCCTCCTTCTTAACCTCAACCGTTCCAAGTTGATAAACACCTCCTTAGTTGTTACTTCCTTGGCCAATCTTTTTCAATTTCGGACAGTCTGGCTTCTTATGCCCCTCTTCACCACAATTATAACAAAAATCCCCTTTTACACTTTTCCACCTTGTGTCCTAGCTTTCCATAATTTCGGCACTTCCAGCAATCACCAACATGCCTCTAATTACCACACTTTGGACACTTTTCATCACTTCGCGGGGCATTGTTGGTCAAATCATTTACATTTCCTTTCCTTTGATTTTGGCAGCGATTAAAACTTTTCCTATTGTCACCTCGACCTCCACGATCGCCTTCACCCTTTCGTTTCTCACCAGCATATGCTTCATCCTCCTTATCCAGAATAATTTGTCCAATGAGCTGGTAAGCCATCCGAACCGCATTATCAATGGTCAACGGCTTTGACGAAGTCACATCCCCTCGGATGTTCTTGGTCAACCCCTTAATGTATTGCTCAATCCTTATCTCCTCGGGTTTAAATAACAGGGGACACATTAAAGCCAACTCATGGAATGTGTTAGTATAACTATCAATGTCCACACCTTTCATCTTTAAGTGAATCAACTCTTGTTCCAACCTAATAATCACACTATGAGGACAAAACTACTGTGTCATCTACTTCTTAATTTCAGCCCATGGAGTAGCATTAGCAAGATCAATGCCCATAAAAGCAATCATTCCATTCCATCAAGTCAACGCACGACCTCTAAGGGTAGCCATAGCAAAAGTTACCTTATCTTCATCCTTACACTTACTAATACGAATCACCGACTCAGTCTTTTCAATCAACTGACTTAATCCTACAGCACCTTCAATTCCATTAAAAGGGAGTGGTTCACACTTCATGAACGTCACATAAGTACACCCACCGACTTCAGGCGCATTAGGTCCAGGTCGTCCTACATTTCTTCCAGCATTAGCATTCACATTATTAGCATTCACATTCACATTATTACCGCCACATCCACTACCGCCAGCTCCACTACTGCCAGCTCCATTTCTAGCATTTGCCATAAACTCAGCCATAGATGCGGCAACTTGATCCGCAATGATCCTACGCACATAATCCTCAGTGATGGCTATCTTAGGCGGCATGATTCTATTATCGCAAAATTAAAAGTATATTAAGCATTCACTCAATGAGGGGTTTAAATGAAAAGGGTCGAATTGATAATCAAGGAAGCAAATATATAAGGTATGACATGGAATTCAAGACAAAAGATACACATTTCGTATATCATAAACAACCACATAGTCTTAGTTAACTTCCACATCATAATTATAGCACTATACAAGCCCAAAATCCGTGCTAGATCTACTAACCAATAAGTCGGTTTAGTAAAAGGTTTACAAAAGATACAAAGATACTACTAAAGATAAACTAGTCTACTGAGAACTGCTAGAAGGTCCATCATCATTCTTCTTTGATATCATCCTCGGACGATCACAAGACTCATCATCATTAGTTGGGCGCTTATGAATCACTCCTCTTTCGACCATCTCAGCATAAAATCTACTATTCCAACCAACAGATACATTTAACTCTATTTCTGACTTTTCGCATCGCACGAGCCACACTCAACTGAATCTCCATCGTATTAACCTTTTTCTTCATCTCTGCATACTCACTACTTTCCAACACAGACAATCTCCTAAATGCTTCATTCAAACCATACTCCACATCAGTCAAACCCAAATCAAGCAAATCTCTCTCCTTTCACCAATCTTAGTCTTCGACTCTAACAAAGCAACATGAGATTGAACAACACCTAAACCAATCTCTGTCATACTACCTTGTACTCTAGAAGCATCTAAATCACGTCTCTTGGCCCAAGGTGCAAGTCCATCAATATGAGTAGCCTCTCGAACCCTCGACGACTCTTCTATCACATGCCTACGGGTAGTAATCCCATTAGTGCCATCATGTGCATCATCATCATCCTCATCCTCCTCTGAATCAGACTCAGACTCAGACGATTTATCACTAGGTAACTCAGAATCAGAATCAGACCACTCAACTGAAGGGGGTAAGGGCTCTCCATCCTCTACATCATAAGGAATGATAAGCTCGACCTCATCATCATCAATCTTATCACCTATATCTACCTCCTCCTCGTCATCCTCATCGTCGTCCTCATTACCTACATTATCTATACCAACCTCATCATCTTCCTCTATACCAACATTATCATTATCATTCTCTACAACATCAATCTGAGGGGCAATCTGATCTCCTAGTCCTATCTCGGGGTCAGGATCCTCAAATGGCTCCTCCTCTTCATCATCCATATCATCTTCTACATTATAACCCACTAAGTATAAGTACGGGTTATCATCTACGTTAGGTTCAGGAATATCAGGGTTCTCTACGGGAATATTAGGGTCAGCCATGCCAAATCTGCATTTTATAATATATCTCGTATTAGCATAAAAATAATCATTAAGCAGTTACATACTGAAACCACGATATATATATATATATATATATATATATATATATAAATTAAATTATATATCAAAATATATATCTTCTCAATAAGGCTTGTTGGTAACGTCGGAGATCTTCGGCACCGTTATAGTCAAAATATTTTTATATATTTTGCTCAAAATGTTTATTGTTAAAAGATTTTTGAAATGTTTTATTCAAAACGTTGGTTTTAAAAATCTTTCGTTCTCTATAACGAGAGCTCTGGTACCAAACTGTAACACTCTCAAATTACATATAGGTACAACGGAAGGGTCAATAGAGTGTTACGGGATAGCACAATAACTCAAATCATAGACAACGCATAAAAAGGGTTGTACAAAGTTAAACATACATTCATTCGAGTACAAGTTTAAAGTTTACATCAGGTCCCCAAGTGTCACAGTCATAAAGTTTACAAAACATAGTTCGAATGAATATTTTTATTATGTGGGCCATCAGAGTCGATCTCCATCCAAGTTACCTTTAAGCACCTGAGACAAAACATGCGAAAAATATATCAGCGAATGCCGAGTGAATTCATAGAGTTTAGTAAAAACCGTTATATAAAACAGTTATATAAATCAGAAACACAAGCTTAATATCAGTAATGAGACCCCATATTTCTAGTCAGGCAATATATTATAATTCCATTCATATAGCATACATTATTTATGAGACCGAAGCCTCAATATTTACCATTATCGGTATTTATTATCGTTGTTATTGTTGGTGTTGGATTATTATAAGCCGCATGACATTGTTGCCTTTCTATAAAATATAACGGGTCACGAGCACGACAAATATGTGCCCATCTAAATCAGCGTGTCGTCACTAATATCACACTATATAAATCTTCTCATACATAAACTCGCTTACCAACATTGTGGCACGAGGGGATCAACCGTCAAGGCGCGAACCAGGGTGATCTTCCCCAAATAGTACTATTATATGCATAAGCGTCTACCAATCCCGGTAGTTCACAATTCATGCTAATGGGACTTATAGTGACATAAACTAACTTTTAATAATCTATTTCAGTCATCCATTTTTGGTCATACAATCAATCGGGTCCATATCAATAAGCATACAATCGGGACTACTTGTGTTCTATTTTTAATTAAAAACTCACATGTTATCTCCCTCGCGGGTTTAAAAAACATTTCATAAAACATTTAAAAGAGTGCGAGGCTATGAACTCACGTTGGTCGGGAAAGGCGGGTTATCGGCAATTAGGATGTACGGTACGTGCCTCGATCACAGAAACCTAGACAAATAATACTCGGTCTTAGACTATCGTCAAATAATATTTATAAAAGTTGCTATGTATATGTAATGATGCCATAACATGATGATCATGTGGGATTTTTCTTCCTTATACAACATTACTAGTTGTTAGTATTAGTTAACTTAGGCTTATCATACTAGTTACACTAGTTTTAGTCCATTTACATATTAATGCCCATTATGGTCCATATGTTACAAAGCTCGGTTTTGTCGATTTTTACTTGTCAAATGTGTTTACATATCAGTATATGATTTATAAAAATGTTACATTAGACGGGTCCGACCATCTAAGTTTTATTTGGCAAAAACGTTAATCTTTCGGTTTTAGCCGAAAAGACGTAAAACTTATATATAGTTTGTAGTTTTAGAAAACATTTGAGTTTTACTTTTATAAAATGAAATTTTATTTATTATAGTATAAAAACTTATTTTATAATAGTTATTATTATTTAGTGGCCTTATACATACTTATTTTATAATAGTATTTTGCTTTGAGTACTCTTTTTATATTATATAGTTTATTAAGAAATCTGATTTCTAAAGTCAAGTCCATCATTTTTGTCATATATTGAGTTCTACAAGGAGATAGAACCTCAAATTTTAACAGCATAAACTATATGATGTGTGCTACAAATAATTCTCACTATAGCTACTGCTCAATCAGCCTCTAAGTATTTTTAATAATTCGTCCAAAACAGACTAGTTAGATTGGTACTACAAAAGTGTTTTGGCCATATCTTGCTCATTTTTGACATTCCATTGCATGGCCAACTCACCACTTATGTAAAAATCAATTTTCTATCTGTATATTTAATAATCTTACCATTTAACCAAGTGAGATTGATATGAGCAAAAACTCATATCAATTTATCAACAAATCACCCTAAAACACAAGAAAAATACCTAAACTTTGTGCTATAAAGCGGAATTATGTGGTATGTTTTGTGTTTGTGTGCAAATAGGTAAGAAGGATACAATTTCAAGCAAACAAAGGAAAATAAAGCTTAATTGGATGAAAAAGACAAAGAAGGATCAACAGTGACAAGACTTTGAAGTGCAAGGACCTATCTTGACAACTTTACAAAGTTGAGGGGCTAAAGTGCAAAATTGTCAAAGTCAAGATTAAAGTAAAAAATGGTCAACTCTTCAGTCAACTAAGTCAAAGGGAACAATTGTGTTCAAGAATGAAGTGGAAGGACTGAAATTGCCTAAGGAATGAAGATTCTAGCTTAAAATACCAAACTGCCAAGTACAAGGACCTTTTCTGCCAATTTTGGAAAGTAGTTTGTGCTTAATCCATGTGAAGGAGTTTACAACCAATCAAAATGCAAGGAAGGGTTCACCAGGATTTCCAAATCATGGACACCTGGCCACTAGCGCCGTTTTCACAATAAATACAAAATCCCAACAGTGCAGCGCACTCAACCTTTCTCAACCAATAACAACATGCCATGCAATAATCACTTTTATCCAAATTGGATAACGATCTGTGTGCTTCCTTATTAACCGACCACAACTGGACAAGTGTCATCTTCTTCAACAAAAATTGCCAGGAACGGGATTGAGCTAGGATGCGTTTCAGAAGATGATATAAACATCAAAGTTGATCAAAATCAAGAGACGAATACAACCTAACAACTCAATTAACATGAAATCATCTCAATCAAAAATCCCCAAAAGTGTTCTTCACCTACAAAATTCAATCAAGCAGAATTGTCCACGTGGAAGCTTAGGATTGGATGCAACACGTCACTCTCCCTCACCAACTCTCATATGCATTCTATAAATACCCTAGAATAGCTTTCATTTCTTGTAATGTAGAAAAGTGTGAAAACACACACACTTTTTAGTTTTCTCTCAATTCATCTAGTTTTAGCATAACAACTCAAGAGACTGACAATCTCTTGAGTCTGGTATTAGTTGTAACCAATTTACCTGCTTTGTAACCACTTTTCCAATTCAATAAATAAAATTCACATTCATCTCTATAATCTACTGTTCATACCCTGCTTCTTGTTACTCTGTTGCTGTTTTTAGCTAGTTATGATTACCATTTGATCATGATTAGCTGATTGAGAAGACTTGTAGCTGTTGATCCTGTTCAATTCATTCCATTCCAAGTATTGAGTAGATTTTGAATATTTCAAGTTCATTAATGGAGATTTAGATGATGGTAGCTGTTGATTAGTAGAAATTTGGTTTATTCTAGAGCTAAGGTGGTGGTTTAGCACTAGCTAGAAAGCTCAACGCTTCTCTACTCCCCAATGGAGGCCTAAGCTAGAAGGTTTCAAGTTCTGAGTTCTTGTTCCACTCAATTGTTGCTTACATGCTCAATACCTAGTTAATTCTTGAGTGAATGCATGATGAAATGTGTTTAGCTAGTCTTTGATCTGATCTTAGTGTTTGAGTAGCTTAATACTAGCTTATTAGCCTTATCCTTGTCCTGTTTTCAGCTTTTATAGTCATTTTAGCTTATTAGATCACATTAAGTTCTAGCTTGTTAAACTGATTGCTTTTGGTTAATTTGCACTTCATTCTAGCTATAAAACTTAGTCTGTTATTACTTTTTACTCAGTCTAATCAATTGCTTAAAATTCCTTCATAAAAGTTTGTTAGAGTTCAGATAAGTAGTGTTTGGGATTAGCTTGCAAGTTGTTTTCAAGTGTTAGTATTTGGCCAATTAGTCATAGCATAATGATTTCAGTCATTTTCAAGTCAAGTCTTTAGTCAAAAAGGCAATTGGTAGTTGAAAAAGTTTGGGTCAGTTCTTGTTAAGTAAATTTTCAGAAAGTAGTGATTTTCAAATCATTGGCATTTCTTTAATCTTGGATGAAATTCTTTCAAACCAGCTTCTAATCATCCCTCAACATATGTAGTTTTAGTGTGTAGCTGGAATTTCTACTGTTTTCCCTAATATGTGATGTTATACTACACGAAATAAAGAAAGAAAGGTAGATATGAGAAGAATTCTAGAGAGAGAAAGTAGTGAGAGAAAGTAGAGAGAAAATGGTTGGTGAAACTTGTGGAATATTAGATTAGAGAGAAAATGAAATGACCAACACCCTTCCTAACATGCTAGGAAGGGTTTATATAGCCTTTGCTTACTTGTAGCTTAATGGGCTATATGATCATGGGCCGGGCTTTCCTTTTGGGCTTTGGTTACTTATTAATGAACCTTAGCTTAAAGTTAATCCCGTAATTACACGACTAATATACTACCTATTACAACGTTCTAAAATACGTTACATAATAAACATATGACCGAGCATTCTTGTTTGGCTCAATATTTTGAGGCTAACAATCTCCCCCAATGAGAGGTCATAAACCTTGGTCATTTAGGAAATTTGTATAGATTACTAATCTCGCCATAAATGAGTCTTGAACGTGTAATCGTAGCCTTGTTCCTTCATGCTGTGATCTTTGAGCCTTTGTCGTTGTCTTTCGACTTTGTCTTTAAGCTTGAGATCTTCAAATCATCCTTGACTTGTCTTTGCCATCTTGCGATCTTGTGTCTTCATCCACATGCTCACACTATTAATTGTTGAATATGTCTTTAGGCATGAGTATGTGGTTTCTGAATCATTGACTTTGCTGTGTACACCGTGACGCCACCTTCTCGAGACAAAACATAGACACGGACTGAATGGCTTTGACATTCGTCCTAAATCGGTAGCGTTTTACCTTCGGTCGGTGAAGACCGTTATACGATATTAAATATCGTACCTGTGATCAGGTAGATTCAATTAAGAATCTCCTTGACAGGGTTTCGCGGCTGTACTAGCCGTTCTCTTTACTCGACCGTCTCAAAGCAAGACTGCGAACATAAAGAGTGAATCATTTGGATAAATATCCGCTTGATTAAAGTCGTCAATTCAAATTCCTGGAACAAGTTTGATTCTTAACGAATCTTACCATTGTTGCTTTCCAGTTGACACAAGTTTGATTCATAAGAATATCACAAGTCACCTACCGTAGCGCTGTTTGATGTTGACGCTAGAAGAATTTCCATTCGTCACTGTGGATATTAATGAATATCACTTTGAATGTTCTGGCAAGACCATAAAGATATTGCGTAGAAACCTGAAACGAGTTTGAATCAATTCAGAATCAAACCACTGTTGCTTTTCAGTTTTGCACATGTTCAATTCATAAAGAATCTTGCATATGACCTACCGCAGTGCTGTTTGATGTTAACACTGGAAGGATTTCCACTCATCATTGTGAATACTAAGTAGTATCGCTCTGAGTGTTCTAGCAATATCGCAAGGATATAGCGTAGGACTCTGTTGATCTTCATCTGTGTGTCCTAACGAGATTTGATTGATCTCTTGGCTCTAGACTCAATTTGTGCACTTTTAGTGGTCGGAGGCTGGAGCAGATGCCACCTATTCAATATCAACTATCTCGGAGTGAGAAAGTCAATAGAAGTCGTGTTGATCTCCGTGACAATAAAACAAACTTCTTTTGAGAGAAGTCTGAGTAGCTAGGAAAGGGTTGTGCTTCACATCACTGGGTCCATGATGAGTTTGTCTTCATGATGAGTTGACCCGGTTTCTGCCTAGGTTGTATGGAGGGCTTCTTTCTTTAGACCCTTTATCCTTATATTTCTTTTTCATTCTTCAACCCCTTCAATGCTTACCAAGATATCATTACTAGCACCTTGTTGTGATTGTTCCAGTGCTAGCATCAGTACTTAGTCGGCATTCAGCTACGTTCACATTCTACTCCATCTTTCCTAAGGACTTCTAATAATCTATTGGATTGTCCCTGGGAAGATCCCTCCGGTTCTGGTTGGATCATAGGACTTAAACCTAACCACCCTTTTGACACCAATAACGTCGTGAATTAAAGATGTTGTGGGTATTTGATCGTAACCATGAAAACAACTTAAAATTCTAACAAAGTGTTTGAAAAACATTTAACACCTTGCTAGTTTTGTCGTTTAAGAAATGCTCCCCCTTCACATGTGCATCGATAATCGAAAGTGTTTCGCACATGTAGGTAAGAGTTAAAGTGCTTGAGTCTTATATTAGATCACATTTTAATCACATTTTCTCCCCCTATCTCTAATATATAAAATCTTTTGATATTAGAGATACCAAATTTGATTAAAATATATTTTGAAAAATAGTCTTGAAATCTCCGGGAGAAAGATGTGTTAATCTTTTGCATGAAGTTAAAATGCTCCCCCTCAAAAATTGATCCAATTGAATTGTCATTATGAGGATATGATCCACATTTCGCTTTTTGAGGATGGGAGTTGTTGAACACACAATTTTTGAAAGATTTTGAATATCATTGAAAAATTCTTGAAAAAATTGTGTTCAACGCTTTTTGAAAAATCAATTCTTTTTGTCGAAGAGGTTTTTTTAAAGCATAAACTTGAGTTCATAGACTTTGAATGTCTTGACGAATCCACTCAAGTGTAAGAAGATTTAACTTCTTTTGCTAAGGGTAAGAGCACGAAATCGTACACTCCCCCGTGAATATAGTTCCGGGTTGCAATCTGAAAGTAATTACAAGCCATTGTGTTGAGCTCAAAACGTTGAATGTTTTGTGACAAGCTCAACCCGTGATAGATTGCTCTACCCGTTGTTTGGAAATATTTGTCCAAAATAGACAATTTCCTTTATTAAAAGAAGAAATGACATGTTTTGAAAAATATTTACAACTTTCATTCGAGCTTTATGTACACACCCGTGTCGTTATTGAGCGACATTTCTAGGCACGTCCATATTATCGATACTGAAAGACATGTCGAGAAGAATATTTTTGGATTTTGAAAGATTTTTAATTTTGTGTTTTGCTTTTATGTGTTTTATATTTTTGTATTTTGCTTTTTCAAAGATATTTACAAGTTGATGTTTGAAAGATAAATTAAGCAGGCACCTTTGCCAGAATCTCCAGGTCTACTGGAGTCAAACATCTCATACCAATTTGCCTAACGAGGTACTCAAACCTATCTTTCGACAGAGCTTTTGTAAATAAGTCAGCTAATTGGTAATCCGTTCCAACAAAGTATAATTCAACGATACCTCTTTCAACTTGTTCCTTTATGAAGTGGTATCTGACATCGATGTGCTTCGTGCGGGAATGCTGTACCGGATTGCAGGAGATGGCTATGGCCGACTTTGAGTCACAATACATAGGTACTTTATCAAAGTGGAAGCCATAATCCGTGAGTTGTGTTCTCATCCAAAGAACTTGAGCGTAACACGCAGATAGAGACACATACTCTGCTTCGGCTGATGAAAGTGACGTGCAATCCTGCTTCTTGGAAGACCATCCCACAAGCTTATCTTGACCTAGAAATTGTGCACCACCAGAAGTACTTTTTCGTGTATCAAGGCACCCTGCATGATCAGAATCTGAATAGGCCGTTAGAAAGAAACCGGTTTCCCTCGGATACCAGAGTCCCAAATGAATGGTATTCTTGAGGTACCGAAAGATCCGTTTAACCTCCTTGAGGTGCTTTTCAGTGGGTCGTGCTTGATAACGTGCACAATAACACGTAGCATGTGAAATATCAGGTCTGCTTGCTGTCAAGTACTTGAGGGACCCGATCATGGAACGATATCTCGTTTGATCTATGGGTAATCCGTCCAAGTCAGCATCTAGCGATGTAGTTGATAATGGTGTCCCAACGGGGTCACATGAAGTCATACCATGCTTTTTGATTATCTCTTGACAATACTTAGCTTGGTTTATAAAGATGCCACTTGGGGATTGGTGAACTTGAATTCCTAGAAAGAATTTTAGTTCGCCCATCATTGACATTTCAAATTTGTTGTGCATTACTTTTTCAAACCATTTTGAAAGTTTTGGGTTTGTAGACCCGAAAATAATGTCATCAACATAAATTTGCACAAGCAAAATGTCATCCCCATATTTATAAGTGAACAAAGTTAGATCAATGGAACCTTTTGAGAAACCTTTGGATACCAGAAATTTTGAGAGCTCGTCGTACCACGCCCTTGGAGCTTGCTTGAGTCCATAAAGTGCTTTGTGGAGACGATACACCTTGTCAGGATAATGAGGATTGACGAATCCTTCCGGCTGCGTGACATAGACTTCTTCCTTCAAAGGACCGTTAAGAAACGCCGTCTTTACGTCCATTTGATAGACAGTGAATCCCTTATGTGCAGCATAAGCAAGGAAAATCCTGACCGCTTCCATGCGAGCAACTGGTGCAAATGATTCATCAAAATCAATTCCCTCTTTCTGGCCATACCCCTTAGCCACTATCCTAGCTTTGTTCTTGATGATCGTGTTTTCTTCATCCATCTTGTTTTTCCAGATCCAACGAAGATTTAATGGAGTCACATCATATGGTCTGTCAACAAGTTCCCAGACTTTAAGTCTTTCAAATTGTTGAAGTTCATCCGTCATCGATTCAATCCAAGCATGATCAGCCATGGCTTCTTTGATGTTTTTCGGTTCAGTCGTACTCACGGCGAGTGCAAACATACAAACATCGCCATCGGTGGCTAGTTGTCGTCTTGTACGAACGGGCTGTGAAGGGTTTCCAATTACGTGAACCAAAGGATGATCTCGGGTCCAATGATGTGTTGAAGGATGTCGTTGATAGAACGTATGCATATTTGACGGATCAACATGGCGAGTAGAAGACTCTCCAGTTTCGTGTACCGGTGTACCGAATGGGTTGATAAATTCGTCGTCGTCAGATAATGCATCGTCTGCTTGATGTGTGTTCTCTGGAGCAATGACAGTAGTTGTGGATGTTGTAGGATCTATTGTTAATGTGATATTCTGAGGAGGTAAATCTGCAACAACCCGTGTTGAAGTAGATGAAGTTGTATCCTTGTGTTGACGATGAACGGTATCATCATTCTTATCATGAGTGACAGCGGAAGACTTCGATGCAACTTGTTTCTCCCCCGTGAAATATTCATCATACATTGGTCCATATAACATTTCCAACTCTTCAAGTGTCGTGTCCACTATCATATCTGCTCTAGGAACATGTTCAGGAACCAGCTTTGAACTTGACGGTTCATTGCTGTGGTCTTGAGTTCCGAGTTCCGTGCGGTTGTGAACGGAAGTCATTTGTCTTTGTGGATCGGGACTTAAACTGTTTTGTTCAAGTGCCATTTCTTGCAATTCATCAAATCTGATATGAATAGTCTCGACTATCAATTTTGTTCTCTTGTTGTACACTCTGTATCCCTTGGACTGAGTTGCATATCCCACTAAAATGCATGCATCACCTTTCTCTTTCATCTTGTCCAGATTTTCACCATCTCGAATAATGTAACACGTACATCCAAAAACATGAAGGTGTTTGAGTGAAGGTTTGCGATCATTAATTATGTGATATGGTGTCTTTTCGTGTCTTGGGATAACTAAGGAGCGGTTTTGTGTGTAGCATGCGGTTGACACGGCTTCGGCCCAAAAGTATAGTGGAAGTTTTGAAGCAGATAATAATGTTCGAGCAGCCTCAACTAAAGTACGGTTTCGTCTTTCAACAACGCCGTTTTGTTCGGGTGTTCGAGCAATAGATGTTTCATGTTCAATTCCTTCACCTTCAAAATAGTTTCTCAGTTTCGAAATCAAAAATTCAGTACCTCTGTCAGTATGAACCACTTTAACTTGAGCTTGAAGACCACGTTGTATCACTTTAAGGAAGTTGATGAGTACATCGGGTGTTTCATACTTGGACCTCAAGAAGTGAGTCCATGTGTACCTTGAGTAGTCATCGACAATTACCATAACGTATTTCTTCCCATTGATACTTTGAACACGCATGGGACCACACAAATCTATATGAAGAAGATCTAACCGTCCTTTAGAGCTAGGTGTAGTCTTTGTCTTGAAACTACTCCGTTTAGCTTTACAAAGCTCACAAGAAGAACAAAGATGATCTTTGATGAATTTCAAGTTAGGAAGGTCTCGCACAATATCTTTCTTAGAAAGCAAGTTGATGGTATCGAAGTTAAGATGAGATAAACGTTGATGCCATAACCAAGCTTGAGTCGTTGAAGCTTTAGCCATGAAACAAATTGGAGTTGAAGATGTGGAGTCTTGTAGTGAAATAGTGTAGAGATCAGTACCCCGTGTTCCGGTAAGTAAGTCATTCCCATCATAATCACGAACAAAACATGTCTTCTTTCTAAAAGCAACCTCCAAATCCGCATCACAGAATTGACCAACCGAGAAAAGATTATGATTGAGCCCTTCGACGTAGTAAACCCTTTTGATAGTGATATTCCCCTGAACCAAGTCTCCATATCCTAGGATAGGTGCAAATTGATCATTTCCGAATCGGACCGTACCCAGGAACTTCTCCATGAAGTTAATTAGAAGCTTGAGATTCCCCGTCATGTGCTTCGTGCATCCGGAGTCCATTATGAAGAGAATTACTTCGATCACCTGCAGAAGAATTAGAACACGATGGAGCATTTGCTAAATTGGATATCATGTTAGTTGTGATTTCCGATTCATTAGTTTCCCTAGTTTCATCACTTAGAAGCACACTAACGCTCGTAGTCACATTTTCTGTCCTAACCTTAGGCATCCATTTATATCCTGGAGGACATTGATTAGCAAACCACCATTTCCAAGGCTTGCTAGCAGACTCGTATAATTCCCTAATTTTGCTTCTAGGGTTCTTAGTGGTGGAGTCTGATGCAATACTTTTCTTAGGGGGGGTTGCACCAGAATGGTTCACTTTGCGTTTGGGTTTTCTAGCACTAATAGGCATCACAGTTTGCTTCTTAGTTCTAGTTTCTACGCCTTTGACACTATTCGAAACACACATAGCATGATTAGCATTAGCACACTTTCCACATTTCACACAAACAAACTTAACTTTCATAGCATTCAAAGTCGAATCATTCAAATCGTCATTACACGCGAGTACAGACGTTTTATTTTTAGAAACATTGAAAATCCTAGGGTGGTCTTCTACTTGCTTCATCTTCCCTTGACTTTTGTTTTGCCAGACCTTTTCATTCATGCGAGTGCTCTTAAGCTGGGGCCGGCTAACACTAGCAGTGGGGACTACTCCTGTAGTAAAAGACACACGTCTATTAGTGTTTCTAGAAGTCTGAGGTGATTGACTTTCTTTGTTTTGTGTGGGTTTAGTGGTCAATCGATACATCCCTGGTTTAACCATATTTGTGTTCTTAATGCTTTGTGATCGAATATTTGTTTTGGGAGTGTTTTGTGGCAACCTATCCTTCCCATCCGTCTTGGGGGCAAACGCAGGTTTTGCAAATGCAGAATTAGCGAAAACAGATGGTTTTCCCAAGACAGAGGGTCTAGTCACTTTTTGAGCATTGGGTTGTCTCACAACAGGTTTCTTAACACTAGGTTCCACAATCTTCCCACCCATCTTAGCAATGAGTTTCTGCAACTCTGCTATCGCTCTGTCCCTGTCTTGTAACTGAGCTTTCAACCCTTTAATTTCCAAATTCTGTTCGTTCATTTCTCGAAACGTTTGGGAAAGTTTTTCTTGCAATTTATTATCATGTGGAAAACTACCAACGTCTTTTTGCAAAGCAAGTTCAAGAGAATGACAATGTTTTTGAAGGAAATCAGTTTTGTGTTGAAGTAACTCAAAAGCCTTTTTATCAACATTTTATTTATGTTTCGAAAGCTCAAGTTCAAGACGCTCACACTCTTTGATTTTATCAAGATATTTGAATGCAACATCAGAATATTCATCGATATCAGCACAAGATTGAAGAGTAACACACAAAATATCTTTGGAGAGACATTCTTCTAAGAGTAGATCATATTCGTTTGAAAATTCTAATTTGTCATTTTGAAGGTCATCAATTTCTTTTTCAAGAGACTCAACATATTTCAAATCATCAAACATTTCAGACTGAATTAAATTTTCAAACTCAAGAACATGTTCTTTTATTATCTTCGTATTTGGTATTAAAAGTTCTTTTACAAGCACAGTTATGTCGTGAGGAATCTCGGTTTTCCGCTTATCCTTTTGACGTTTCTCCCAATCGCTTTCAACAATTGATTGAACATTATTAACGTGGTGTTTAAGAAAACCAAGTATTTTTCTACTTTTGCTTTTAGAAGCATCTAGAGGCAAATAATTAATATATTTAAAAACATTAGTTTTCCTCTTAGTGGCAAAAGCTTTTTTCCATTGAATTCTTTTTTGTTTGCATTCTAAAAATAATTCCTCACGAGACTTCTGTTTTTGTGGAGTGAAAAGACCATAAAGACTGTTTTCATAAGCATAGTTATATGGTTTCACAAAATCTTTATTGACTGGTGATCTACTCTCCTCATCCCAAAGGGACGTCTCTTCACTATCGAGGTTAGCTACAGGGCAATCATGATTGGTCCATTCGGACTCGTCAAGATATAAATGGGGTTTTGCAGCTTGAGCTTGTTCGAGGTACTTGGGGGTGGCAAAGCTAGGTTGACCCTTGAAAAACGACCGAGGTGTTATCATTCTTACGGTTTGAATAGAGTCATGTGTATTATAAACAACTTTTTTCAAAAAATCGACTTGTTCTTCGAGATCCTTTACTTTTTCAGTATCTTTGCTTTGTCTATTTTTGAAATCTTGTTTTAATGTTTCAACCTCTTGTTTCTTCTCGTCAAGAATTTTAGCAGAATCGGTGATGTTCATAGAAAGCCTCTGTTCAAGTTCATTAACTTTTGTTGTGGCAAGGTACGTTTTTTGACGTTCATCACTTAATAAAACATTAAATTGACATTTTTCTTTAGTTAACAAAGCAAGAGCTTCATTGTATTTATTTTCAAAATCGTCCTTTTTAACGTTGATGACACGACTTTTGTACCCCTCCAGCTCGTTGGTCTTTTGAAGAAGCTCAGCCCTATAACTATCAATAGTCTCACTAGATTTTATAAGAGCGGCTTTGCATTCTTCAAAGTTTTGAGTGAGCGATGCGTTTGCCTTCTTTAATTGCTTTTGATTCTTTCTATTTTCATTGACATCTTTTTGTAAACTAGCAATTAAATTAGCAAGCGCGACACGCTCCTCGTCATCATACTCATTTGCATGTTGATCATCCTCAAACTCATTATTGCACATGTTTGATGAATCGGGTGTGGTATTGTTATCAACCGTTTCCATCATACACGTGTCAGTAATTGTTGTTGGTAAATCACTATGCTCATGTGTATCACCAAACACATTATATTCAGCATCATCTTGTACCTTATCAATTAGCTCGGTATCAAAGATAGGACCATTGTCATCTTCAGTGACGTTAAGGACCTCATGAATCTTTGCCATGTATGAATAATGTGCCTCGAGTTCTTGGTCGGAGAGTTCATCATCTGTGTCGTCAAGCATTTCTCCTTCCTCGGCTGATAACTTGATTCCAGCTTCCATTTTCTTGCACAACAGCATCTTTTCCTTATGATAACCATAATCTTTAACCCTCTTTGGCTGCCTGCATTCCTTAGCCAAATGCCCAAAACCTCTACAGTTAAAACACTGAATCCCACTTTGTTGCACAACTTGAGTACCAACAGTTTCCCTATTTCCAACAACAGTAGCCACCCTCTGATTATCATACTTAGGTTGTCGATCATACTTTGGAGGACTCTCAACACGTCTTCGTGTGTCATACCTTGGAGGACTCTGTGCATGGGTGTTCCTCGAGTTTGAAGATGTTCGAAGGTTGTTGTTGGTGGGTTTGTAGATTTTCTTATATTGCTTCATAACGAAAGCCATTTGTTGCTTGAATTCCCTATCCCTTTGAGCTACTTCTTCATCACTGTCTTCTTCGGATGATTGCTCAGGTATGGGTGATGGTGCTCTTGCAACTTCTTTGCCTCGGGATCGTGATGGAGCATGTGACTTAGAGACAATGGATGATCGTGGTGATGATGATTGAGTAGAGTAGGTCTTTGAAGTACGGGAGTGATATTCTGGGTAATGTTGAGTGGTAGACACCAAAGCAAGTGGATTGGAAATCTTTGCAACACGTTCAGCTCGAAGTTCATTTGCCTCATTTTGAAATTGTTTCAAGATGTCAAAGAGCTTGTGATATGAAACTTCGTCTAACTTTTGTTGTTGTTTGACCAAGGTGACAAACCGTGTCCACTCTGGTTGAAGTTGCTGTAGAAATTGGACATTGACTTGCATGGTGGAAACTTGCAAGTTGTTTCGGGTCATATCATTCATCATCTTGTAGAATCGGGAGTAATAAGAATCAATTGATTCCCCATCCTTTGATGTAAACTTGCCAAAGTTCCAAAACATCTTAGTTTTCACATCTTGTTTGTTAAGTGATTCACCTTGTTGCAATCTTTCAATGGCCGTCCACATTTCTTGAGCAGTAGGACATGCGTCAACCGTAGAGTAAATCTCATCTCCAATGCCACTGAGAATTAAGTAGATTGCTTCCTTCTCTGCATCAAACCACGCACGGTTCTCTGGGGTGAGGTCGGTCCTCTTCTCATCACGTTCATATGCGGGTTGTGCGTCACTTGTGTCTGTGGCTGGTACTGCAGGAACTTGAATCCTTGAGAGTTTATAGGGTCCTTCCAAAATACATTGCCTTAAAGCATCACCGTTAGGTTTTGTGTCAAGGTAACGTATAAAACGGGATTACCATTGATCATATCGACCCGACACAAGCATTGGTGGTCTTTCCTTGTTACCTGCCACCATTATGTTGTTGTTCGTCACACGGTATTCGGCAGTAGAATCCATCTCAATATTCTCTGAAATGATGAATTGAATGTGGATCTTAAGTAGTTGTGTTGTGATTGTTTGGTTGTTGGAATTCCAAAAATTGCGATTTTTTTTTCTCAGCCCGACAATAAATTCCTCAGTCCGACAAAACGGTAGACCTAAAAAATTTGTAATCACCAAATTTTGAAATTGAGCTAGAAATGTCCTAAAACTAGTATGGAAAAAATTTGATTTTACTTGACCTAAAAATTTTCACTCTTTTTTTTTTTTTTTTTTTTTTTAATCTTCGTGTAAACTACGTGCTGAAACTAGTCTAGATGGTGGCTAAATCTAAAAAATACTCAAACAAAATTTAGCTAAACATGTCATCGGAATGTGCCATCGGAATGCCCATCGGAATGTTGCTTAGATCGGAATGTCCTTTAGATCGCAATGTGCACCTGTCGGAATACTTAGATCGGAATGTGTACTTGTCGAAATCCTTCAGATCGGAATGTTCAGATCGCAATGTGTACCAATCGAAATCCCAGATCGGAATGTTCAGATCGCAATGTGTATCTATCGAAATCCCAGATCGGAATGTTCAGATCGCAATGTGTACCTATCGAAATCCCAGATCGGAATGTGGCTGTCGCAATGTGGGCAGAGTAACGTTTCAAGATTTGCCTTAAATCCGTCGCAATCCAGATCGCAATAACGATCGCAATAAGCGTCGGAATAAGGGGGCTATCGCAACTGATCGCAAAGTAAAACCCTAGGGTTATTGCGATCGAAATCGTACTTACCTTTTCCGAAATTTAAGCTGTCGCAATAAAGGGACCTTTTTTCCAACTTTTTAGGCAACGATTTTAGCAACTTTTAGGCAACAAATTTAGCAACTTTAGGCAACAAGATCGTGTTTTTAACCAAACCAAAACAACCAAATCTCTACAACAAGTATATAGAAGATTTGTAGCAAGAGATAGAACACGAAAAACACAAAAAATTCGAATTCGAGATGATTTATGGATTAAATCACACGAATCATATGAAAACACAACAACCAATCACAAAACTACTCCATGGCGATTGATACCAATTGTTAAACATAAGATTCAAAGCTATTAGGGGTGATCCGGAGGTCGGGGAGGATAAAAGAAGTGTTTAGACATTTTTAGAGAGAGAAAGTAAAGCTTGAAATGTAGTGTGTGTATTTAGAGAGAGAAAGGGAAATACACAAAATAAGAAAAGCCTCACCCCTCCATGGAAGTATGGAGGGGTATATATAGGCTAGACATGAGGTCACTTTGACAACATGTCAATAGTAGTCCTCCATGTTTTTGCCTATCTGAATAAAATGTAATTCCGTAAATGGCGCTCACATTTTAGGGCTAACATCTACAGTATCCAGTTTTGAGAAAGAAATAAGCATTTAAATAAGCAGTAGAGCATTTTCAATTCCCTATGATAAATGGGTGGACTGATTTCTCATATTGGCATTTCCACTTCATAAACTTGCTAATTTTCTTTCACAAATCAACCCAAAAAGTGTTCCTTGATAAGTTTTGAGATTTTCAGAATTTTGGAATTTTGGTCAACAAAAGTCAACATAAGCTCATTTTAGCTTATTTTCAATTTTAGAGCTTATTACTGGATCATTTTCTTTGAGATTAGATTTCCTATTCTTCTTGTGAGCTGTTTAACAAGTTTCTTCATTAAAATCAAGTTGTGCATGAGTAGCTTATTAGATAGCTTGTTTTGAGCTTATTTGAAATTGCTTATTAGAGTTCTAGCTAGTTTCAACTTATTTCCTTTGACAAGTCTAGCTTAATTTCAATTTTAAGACTTTTGAAAGTGGTTTGAGCTTATTTTGTCAAGAAACGAGCTCAAACGAGCTTATTTTGTTCTTAAACCCGTTTTTGGTTAAAAAGTTTTGAAAATTGCACTAAAGTCCCTAGAGGATTAAGCAGTTTCTAATTCAAGCTAAACTTCCAACTAATTAGGTTTTGCAAACGTATAGTCCTTGCATTTTCAAGATTGTTCAAAATTGGTTAGTCAGTTTTCAAGTTAGTTAGAATTTAGTTACTTTGTTTGATAAATTTTCACATTTAGTCCATATAGTTAACTGTTTTTGCACATTTAGTCCCTAGACTTTTTGACTTTGTATTTTTGGCATTTATTTTTCATTCAATTTACATTTTTAGTCCTTATATTTTGTAGAATTTACATTTTAGCATTTTAATTGAATAAATACTTGGTTTGTGCACTTTGTTTTACGTATAAGTAGACTGTATTTTTCATTTTATCGAGGATTTGTTTGAATTAGCTATAGAATATCCAAATACTTTACCAACCAAAAACAATTAAAAACTCGATCTTGTTAGGACTTTCAATTTGTTAAGAACTGAGAAAATGAACTTCAACTATACACATTTCAAATGGCGCCGCTGCCGGTTCTTTGACTTTAAGAGAGACTATCGATTGACGGTTTTCATTGGCTTTTGGGATCCGTTCACCTAGTGAACGTTATTTTTACGTATCATAAATAAAAAACAAATAAAAAATCAAAAATATAAAAATATATAAAAACTAAAAAACTAACAAAACAATTCCTTTCCTAAAGAATTGCCCAAACAAAATAAAAAAAATTCCAAAAAGCTTTTTCCTAAGAGATTGCACCCAAAAATATATATTATTGGATTCTCTCGGTTTTTACGTACATATAGTATTTTCTCTTAAAAACTCATTAATACAAAAATATTTTCATATATTATTATAAGTAAATACGTATACGTATAAGAACAACCAATTCACATATTCTCCATAAGTATTGCCAAGGCAATACACCGTGTTGAGGGGCGTTCCGGTCCTTGACACGTGTATCGATCAAACAAAATAAAGCAAGAATAGATAAATACTTCCAATAAGCAACAATTCGAAGAATACAAACAATTAAGTGAATAGAAAGGCGATGTGCTATAAAATGCCTTCTAAGGGTCAATAGGTACTTAAGTGCTTCGCGCCACCTAACCCCCCGTTCACTTGTGAGTATTCTAAGAAGGAAGGCTTCATTGGGGGTCTTGCACCCAAGTAGTACATACGTATATTATTATTTTCTTGTGGATATTTCATATTGAAACTCGAAGAGGATAATCCTTTTCTCTTCAAAGTCACACGAGATCTTCTCTCTCATTCCTCGTATTGAGTTGCATGCTCACTCGCGGGCGTGCACAAATACCGATTGGTGTACAACCCCTTCCTCCGAAAAGGAAGAAAAAGAGAAAGAGTAGGAACACTACCGTCCATCAAGCCGATCACGGGAATCGTGCTTTGATTCATCCACAACAAGAAGCCATGGCTAGAGTTGATACTCGTTCTTTGATGGAACGTTTGCAATCCAATGTTCACGGATATGCCAAGGCTATCAAGATTCCCGATATTCCCGCAAATTCATTTGAGCTAAAAACGGCTATGATTAACTTGGTTTCAAACACACCTTTCTATGGAAACAAGAATGATAATCCTCATGATCATCTTAAGAGATTTCTTGCTCTTTGCAATACCATTAAGTACAATGGAGTTCCCCATGATGCTATTAAGTTGATATTGGTGCAATTTTCACTAGAGGGTCCCGCTAAAACCACCCGATAGTATCACCACATGGGATGGTTTCACTACTAAGTTTTTGAACAAGTTCTTTCCCCCATCTAAGACCACGGCTTTGAGGAACTTAATTATAGGCTTTCAACAAAAACCTAGTCAAACCTTTAGTGATGCTTGGGAGGAGTTTAGAGAGTTATTGAGGAGATGCCCTAACCATGGATTGGATGAAGTTCACCAAATCAGTACTTTCTACAATGGCCTTAAACCTCATCACCAAGACTCACTCAATGCTTCCGCGGGAGGAAATATTCTTCTTAAATCCATTCAAGAGGCTTGGGATATTATTGAGACCAAAGAAATGGTACAAACAAACACTCAATTTGAAGAAAGGGTTCATGTTATCCAAAACAATTCTCAAACACCTTGTGATAACCAAATCCTCAAGTATCACCAAGAGATCATTCAAAAGATAGATAGGGATCATGAGATGAGTTTTAAGGCACAACAAGAATTGATCCAAGCTATTAAGAGCCTTTCATTGAACAATTATACAAATGATGTGCATGCCATTACCGTTTCATGTGAGACTTGTGGAGGTCCCCATTCCTATGAACAATGTGATAAGGTGCAAGGTTATCAAGGGAAATGTTATGCTTACCAAGAGGAACATCGTGAACACTTCAAGCCAAATATCAATCCTAATAACCTTTCTTACAAGTCCCAAAATTACCTTACTCCACCAGGATTCCCACCCCAACCACCCACCCAACTTCAACAAAATCCTCCTCAAGTGTTACAAAGGAATCAAGGTCAAAGACCACCTTACCAAGGGAATAACTATAGACCACCAAATACCTTTTACAATCAAGGAAATTCCTTTCAAGGTAACAATCAAGGGTTTTACAATCAACCTCCACCTTTCCAACCCCAAGGTTTTCAAGGAAATGTGCCACATGATTATAACATAATTGAGCTTCTTCACAAAATGAATCAAGAGAATGAAAGGAGGTTCCAAGCTAATGAGAAACGAATGAGAGAAATGCATGAAGCTAATGAGAAACGAATGAGAGAAATGCATGAAGAATCAAATAAGAAGTTTATGATGCTTTTTAATAAAAGACCACAAGGGGCTTTACCTTCTAACGCACAAACAAATCCAAAGGCAAATGTTAATGCTATTACAACAAGAAGTGGAAAGTCAACAAAGGATCCTTCACCTCCTAAGCCTCCTATTGTTCTACCCACTTTTGTTCCTACATGTGACAAGCCTTCTACCTCTACTTCACCACCTTAAAATGCTCCCATTCAATCAAACACACCTTCTCAACCTATTCCTACTTCTCCTCTACCTTCCACAACTCCCAATGAAGAAGCTATCAAAGACAAATCTTCCACTACAACACCTACACCTAAACCAACTCTTCCATATCCTTCAAGGTTGAAAAAGGAAAAGTTAAAGAACAAGGATGACATCCAAGTCTCAAATTTCTTAAGGATGTTCAAGCAACTCAACATCAACATATCCTTTGCGGAAGCTCTTGCTTATATGCCAAAGTTTGCTAAGATGTTTAAGGATTTACTCTTAAACAAGGAAAAATTGGTTGATTTGCCCAACACATCCCTTAATGAAAATTGTTCCGCCGTGCTACTTAAAACCTTACCAACAAAACTTGGAGATCCGGGGCGTTTCTTGATACCTTGTAATTTTCCTGGTGTAGAAAATTGCATGGCTTTGGCGGATCTATGGGCAAGCATAAATCTCATGCCTTTATCGGTTTGGAAAAAACTCTCTCTTCCCGAGCTCACTACCATAGCTTAGCCCGTAGGTATCGCGGAGGATGTTTCTTTAGGTGTGGATAAGTTTACATTTTCGGCCGACTTTGTAGTGGTTGATTATGACATGGATCCTAGAGTTCCTTTGATTGTTGGTAGACCGTTTTCTGAGAACGGGTCGTACTTTGATAGATGTGGCGTAGGGAGAACTAATTATGAGAGTAGAGGATGAGAAAGTGGTGTTTAAGTTAGGGAAAGTTTGTGATAGGAAAGAGGTTAAGGAGTCTAGACCGTGTGACACTATTAACATAGTTGATGTACTAGATGAGGTGTGTGATGAACACTTTCATGATGCTTGCAAGAGTACTAGTGATGAAATGCCTCATGTTGAAACCGTGGCCTCAATTGCTCCTTCCTTAACACCTTTCGGAGAGAGTGATTTCCTCTTGGAGGAATTTGAGTCTAACTTTCTTGGTGATGATGATTCTCCCATTAATTGGGAAGAAGTTATACTTACTATCTAAAAGTTGCTCAATGAGGACCCTATTCCTTCTCCTACTCCACAAGAAGTTACCAATGAGAATCCTTCCATAGTAAAACCTTCCATAGAGAGTCCACCTCCAATTGAACTTAAGGACCTTCCATCCCACCTAGAGTATGCTTTCTTAGAGGGCAAAGACCAATTACCCGTGATCATTGCTAAAGAGTTGAAAGAGGATGAGAAGGAAAACCTCATTGAAGTCCTTAAGAAACACAAGAAAGCCTTAGCATGGAAAATATCTGACATAAGGGGAATTGATCCACATTTTTGTACACACAGAATCCTTATGGAAGATGATTACAAACCCGCCATTCAAAGTCAACGAAGGGTTAACCCAAAAATCCATGAGGTCATTAAGAAGGAAGTGATCAAACTCCTTGATGCGGGCATGATTTACCCCATTTCCGACTCTCCATGGGTTAGCCTGGTACATTGTGTTCCAAAGAAGGGTGGAATCACCGTAGTGCCTAATGAGAACAATGAGCTTATTCCTACGAGACTTGTTACCGGTTGGAGAGTTTTTATTGACTATAGGAAGCTCAATGAGGCTACTAGAAAAGACCATTTCCCATTACCTTTTATGGACCAAATGCTTGAACGCTTAGCGGGAAATGAGTACTATTGCTTTCTTGATGGATTTTCGGGTTATTTCCAAATACCCATTGACCCTAAGGATCAAGAAAAGACCACATTCACTTGTCCCTACGGTACATTTGCTTACAAGAGGATGCCTTTTGGCTTATGTAATGCACCGGGGACGTTTTAAAGATGCATGATGGTGATTTTCCATGATATGATAGAGCAAACAATGGAGGTTTTTATGGATGATTTTTCCGTCTTTGGAAATTCATTTACCTCATGTCTCACCAATTTAGAAATAATGCTTAAGCGTTGTGAGGAAACACGTTTAGTGCTTAATTGGGAGAAATGTCACTTTATGGTGAAAGAGGGAATTGTTTTAGGACACAAAATATCCAACAAGGGATTAGAAGTGGATCGAGCTAAAATTGATGTGATTGCTAAGCTTCCCCCACCCACTTCGGTTAAAGGTGTAAGGAGTTTCTTATGTCATGCGGGGTTTTATAGGCGCTTTATACAAGATTTTTCTAAGATAGCTAGACCGATGACTCACCTCTTAGAAAAAGAGGCTCCTTTCATTTTTAACCAAGATTGTTTGGAATGTTTTGAGACTCTTAAGGAGAAATTGACAAAGGCTCCCGTTTTGGTTTCTCCAAATTGGGAATTATCATTTGAGCTTATGTGTGACGCTAGTGATTATGCGGTGGGGGCCGTCTTAGGTCAAAGAGAGAATAAGCATTTTCAACCTATACACTATGCGAGTAAAACCATGACCGGTGCACAACTTCATTATACTACCACGGAGAAAGAGTTGCTTGCTATAGTCTATGCTTTTGAGAAATTTAGACCATACCTTGTGCTATCCAAAACTATAGTGTATACGGATCATTCCGCTCTCAAGTATCTCATGACAAAACAAGATGCTAAGCCTAGGCTTTTGAGATGGGTTTTGTTGCTTCAAGATTTTAAGATAGAAATTCGTGATAAGAAAGGGGCCGAGAATTTAGCGGCGGATCACTTGAGTAGACTTGAGCATCCTTTTCAAGGAGATTTTCCAAATCAAGAAATCAATGAATCCTTTCCATTAGAGGAGCTCATGTCCATCTCTTCCCAAGAGGATGCCACTCCTTGGTTTGCGGATATAGCAAACTATCTTGTGGGGAATATGCTTATTGAGGGTCTTACTTACCAATAAAAGAAGAAATTTCTTAAGGAAGTTAAGTACTACTTTTGGGATGATCCTTATCTTTTTAGGCAATGTGCGGACCAAATCATTAGACGGTGTGTAGATGGGCCCGAGGCATTTAATATCTTAGAAGCATGTCATAAAGGACCTACGGGTGGACATTTTGGGCCCAACTATAATGCCAAGAAAGTCTTTGATTCGGGTTACTATTAGCCTTCCATTTACAAAGATGCCCAAGAAATGGTGAAATTTTGTGATGTGTGTCAAAGACAAGGAAAAATTACGCAACGTGATGAGATGCCACAAAATTTTATTCAAGAGTGTGAGATTTTTGATGTATAGGGCATCGATTTCATGGGACCTTTTCCATCTTCTAAGGGAAACAAGTATATACTTGTGGCGGTGGATTATGTGTCTAAATGGGTGGAGGCTAAAGCCTTACCTACCAATGACGCTAGAGTTGTTGTGAAGTTCTTAAAGCAATTGTTTGCTAGATTTGGTGTACCTCGGGCCATCATAAGTGATCGTGGTACGCACTTTTGTAATGATCAATTCACGAGAGTTATGAAGAAATATGGAGTTAATCATAGACTTTATACCGCATATCACCCTCAAACCAATGGTCAAACCGAGGTCACAAATCGTGGTTTAAAGAGAATTTTAGAGAGAACGGTGGGAGAACATCAAGCTTCTTGGTCGGATAAGCTTGATGATGCTTTGTGGGCTTTTAGGACGGCTTTTAAGACACCAATTGGTTGTACTCCTTATAGGTTTGTCTATGGTAAAGCGTGCCACCTCCCATTCGAATTAGAACATAAGGCATCTTGGGCTCTCAAGTGGGCTAACTTTGATTTAAACCAAGCCGGTTCACATAGGAAAGATCAACTTAATGAGATGGATGAATTGAGAGCAAATGCCTATGAAAATTCTTTGCTTCACAAGGAAAAGACTAAGAAATTGCATGATGCTAAGATCAAGAACCGTGAGTTTAAAGTTGGAGAGCCGTTTCTCCTTTTTAACTCAAGGTTGAAACTTTTTACGGGCAAGCTTAAGTCGAGATGGTCCGGTCCATTCACTATTGCTCAAGTGTTTCCATATGGAACTATTGAGTTGTCACAACCCGATGGTCCAAACTTTAAAGTGAATGGTCACCGTGTGAAACATTATTTTGGGGAGGACATTTCCGTTGAAATGGTCCAAGAGATCCCCATTTTCCCCATGAATTAATTCATTGAGGGACGAGTCGAGCTAGAGACTCCTTAACTCAAGCATCGTATAACTAGGTTTAGAGTGTTGTAGGTTAGCAATAAGGGTATAGATTTGGAGATAAGTGTAGGGGAGACCTTCTTTTGTCTTCATGTTGTTTGTAGGGTTGCTCACTCATTTCATGCTTTGGAGCTTATGGAGGAGGCCCTTGTATCCGGTTCACTTCGTTACTATTGTGATCTTTCATTGACACCTTGTGCTTAAACATGAATTCACCAATAGTTGACCTTTCCTTAACTTGGGTTAAGCAAAGTCTATTCATTGTCATAAGTTTAGGGGAAGTTTTTATACTTCCATGCTCTTAAACATTGAGGACAATCATTAGCTTAAGTGTAGGGGGGTCTTCTATCGAAGTGACCTTACCTAGAACTTGTCATTGATCTTCATGATAACTTGGAAATTAATTTTTCAATCATTTTTCAAATTTTTGATCTACTTTGGCCACCAAAAATATGCATTCATAATTTTTTCATTAATCATTTTTCATTTGCATAACACATTTGCATTGTATATATCTTTTCTTTTATCTTTCATCAAAAGTATATAAAAAGAAAAAATATAATAAGGATATGGTTTAACAAATTTAGACTTCTTTGACATATTAGGCCCGCCATGGATATTTTGACTCAACCCAAGTTTGCTTATCTTAGCACTCTCTAGCTAGTATCCTTAACCATGTAGTCCTTCATTGGACTATTAGGCTAAGCATCCACTAATCTCATTTTTTTGAGATTTTAAATTTGTGGAGAATGGGAAATGATAGAGTTGAAGCAACTATAAAAGGGCTAGATAAACTTCATGATAATTACTTGTGGCTAAACCCTTCTCTTCTTTACCTCTAATTTCTTCGCATGTATATATGTTAATAAATAATCAAGAACGGTTTTAATTGGTTTGTAATCTCTTATGCATTTTTGTCTAATCATTCATGGTTGATATAAGTACGTCTTAAGATTCTAAGTTAGAACGTTTTATGTGTACTAGACTTATGTCATGCTTAATACATAGCGGGTGTTTTTCCTTTTATTCTTTTAAACTTTCTTAGTGAGGAATAAAGAAAAATAAGAGCGGCTTATGAAAAAAAAATGAGTGGCTAGAAAAAAAAGAAGAAGAAAAAGAAAAGAAAAGAAAAAAAATAATATACAAGACTCCCAAGAGGGGCAGTGTGGTGTTAATTATAGTGACTATTGAGTTCCAATATTACCTTGACGGGTTTCGGGGATTCAATAGATTGCTCCAATCCAATATTACCTTGACGGGTTGCGGGGTTGAAGATCAAAAGTCTCAAAAAGATGGCGGATGTAAATTATTGCGTGAGTTTTATTTTTCTTTCCTTAGCGAGTGTGTAGCTACTTATGAAAGCATGACATGAGGATTTTACACATAAGGCGAATGACTTATTACTCTTGAAACAGACTTATATTAATTGTGAGCGGTTTTTCAAGTAATGGATGAGAGGATTACTTAGGATTAAAACCTTGCTTCCTTATTTTTCGATTTTAAATTTCTTATATTTCACACTTCAAATAATGACAAATTTGCCCAAAAGCAATTTGCTCAAATAATAACCGGTTCCGCATTTAATTGTCATGAATAAGTTGATGCACTTTTTACTTGTCAATACAATGATCCCATTTTTAAGCTAGGTATGGGGAAAGTGAAACTTGAGGGTGATAAATGTCCATGGTACCCAAGCCCTAATCAAAGTCATTGAATTCTTTATGAGTTATTTCCATCAAACCATTTCAAGGAAAACCAAAAAGATATATATAGAATTGTATTTTGTTCATTGCATTGTTAAAAATCAAAATCATGCATCATATAGTGTAGAGTAGCATAGATGCATTCCATAATGGCCAAGGTGGATTAATTATGAGGAAAATGTAAATTTGTGTTTTAAAATTTAGCATTGCATGAGGACATGACAATGTTCAAGTGTAGGGGATTTGATATGAGCAAAAACTCATATCAATTTATCAACAAATCACCCTAAAACACAAGAAAAATACCTAAACTTTGTGCTATAAAGCGGAATTATGTGGTATGTTTTGTGTTTGTGTGCAAATAGGTAAGAAGGATACAATTTCAAGCAAACAAAGGAAAATCAAGCTTAATTGGATGAAAAAGACAAAGAAGGATAAAAAGTGACAAGACTTTGAAGTGCAAGGACCTATCTTGACAACTTTACAAAGTTGAGGGGCTAAAGTGCAAAATTGTCAAAGTCAAGATTAAAGTAAAAAATGGTCAACTCTTCAGTCAACTAAGTCAAAGGGATCAATTGTGTTCAAGAATGAAGTGGAAGGACTGAAATTGCCAAAGGAATGAAGATTCTAGCTTAAAATACCAAACTGCCAAGTACAAGGACCTTTTCTGCCAATTTTGGAAAGTAGTTTGTGCTTAATCCGTGTGAAGGAGTTTACAACCAATCAGAATGCAAGGAAGGATTCACTAGGATTGCCAAATCATGGACACCTGGCCACTAGCGCCGTTTTCACAATAAATACAAAATCCCAACAGTGCAGCGCACTCAACCTTTCTCAACCAATAACAACACGTCATGAAATAATCACTTTTATCCAAATTGGATAACGATCTGTGTGCTTCCTTATTAACCAACCACAACTGGACACGTGTCATCTTCTTCAACAAAAATTGCTAGGAACGGGATTGAGCTAGGATGCGTTTCAGAAGATGATATAAACATCAAAGTTTATCAAAATCAAGAGACGAATACAACCTAACAACTCAATTAACATGAAATCATCTCAATCAAAAATCCCCAAAAGTGTTCTTCACCTGTAAAATTCAATCAAGCAGAATTGTCCACGTGGAAGCTTAGGATTGGATGCAACACGTCACTCTCCCTCACCAACTCTCATCTGCATTCTATAAATACCCTAGAATAGCTTTCATTTCTTGTAATGTAGAAAAGTGTAAAAACACACACACTTTTTAGTTTTCTCTCAATTCATCTAGTTTTAGCATAACAACTCAAGAGACTGACAATCTCTTGAGTCTGTTATTAGTTGTAACCAATTTACCAGCTTTGTAACCACTTTTCCAATTCAATAAATAAAATTCACATTCATCTCTATAATCTACTGTTCATACCCTGCTTCTTGTTACTCTGTTGCTGTTTTTAGCTAGTTATGATTACCAGATCATGATTAGCTGATTGAGAAGACTTGTAGCTGTTGATCCTGTTCAGTTCATTCCAGTCCAAGTATTGAGTAGATTTTGAAGATTTCAAGTTCATTAATGGAGATTTAGATGATGGTAGTTGTTGATTAGTAGAAATTTGGTTTATTCTAGTGCTAAGGTGGTGGTTTAGCACTAGCTAGAAAGCTCAACGCTTCTCTACTCCCCAATGGAGGCCTAAGCTAGAAGGTTTCAAGTTCTGAGTTCTTGTTCCACTCAATTGTTGCTTGCATGCTCAATACCTAGTTAATTCTTGAGTGAATGCATGATAAAATGTGTTTAGCTAGTCTTTGATTTGATCTTAGTGTTTGAGTAGCTTAATTGTAGCTTAATACTAGATTATTAGCCTTATCCTTGTCCTGTTTTCAGCTTTTACAGTCATTTTAGCTTATTAGATCACATTGAGTTCTAGCTTGTTAAACTGATTGCTTTTGGTTAATTTGCACTTCATTCTAGCTATAAAACTTAGTCTGTTATTACTTTTTACTCAGTCTAATCAATTGATTAAAATTCCTTCATAAAAGTTTGTTAGAGTTCAGATAAGTAGTGTTTGGGATTAGCTTGCAAGTTGTTTTCAAGTGTTAGTATTTGGCCAATTATAGTTCCTTTTTAGTCATCTAGTCATAGCATAATGATTTCAGTCATTTTCAAGTCAAGTCTTTAGTCAAAAAGGCAATTGGTAGTTGAAAAAGTTTGGGTCAGTTCTTGTTAAGTAAATTTTCAGAAAGTAGTGATTTTCAAATCATTGGCATTTCTTTAATCTTGGATGAATTTCTTTCAAACCAGCTTCTAATCATCACTCAACATATGTAGTTTTAGTGTGTAGCTGGAATTTCTACAGTATCCAGTTTTGAGAAAGAAATAAGCATTTAAATAAGCACTAGAGCATTTTCAATTCCCTGTGATAAATGGGTGGACTGATTTCTCATATTGGCATTTCCACTTCATAAACTTGCTAATTTTCTTTCACAAATCAAACCAAAAAGTGTTCCTTGATAAGTTTTGAGATTTTCAGAATTTTGGAATTTTGGTCAACAAAAGTCAACATAAGCTCATTTTAGCTTATTTTCAATTTTAGAGCTTATTACTGGATCATTTTCTTTGAGATTAGATTTCCCATTCTTCTTGTGAGCTGTTTAACAAGTTTCTTCATTAAAATCAAGTTGTGCATGAGTAGCTTATTAGATAGCTTGTTTTGAGCTTATTTGAAATTGCTTATTAGAGTTCTAGCTAGTTTCAACTTATTTCCTTTGACAAGTCTAGCTTAATTTCAATTTTAAGACTTTTGAAAGTGGTTTGAGCTTATTTGGTCAAGAAACGAGAACAAACGAGCTTATTTTGTTCTTAAACCCGTTTTTGGTTAAAAAGTTTTGAAAATTGCACTAAAGTCCCTGGAGGATTAAGCAGTTTCTAATTCAAGCTAAACTTCCAACTAATCAGGTTTTGCAAAAGTAAAGTCCTTGCATTTTCAAGATTGTTCAAAATTGGTTAGTCAGTTTTCAAATAAGTTAGAATTTAGTTACTTTGTTTGATAAATTTTCAGATTTAGTCCATATAGTTAATACAAGCTTTTTGGCTAAGTATGAAATCTTATCGTCCGAATCTCTTCGAATTGACTATTGGTTCAAAGTGCGACTCAATTGTTCTTGGTGGAATAATAAATGGTTTGGTTGATTATCTATTTTAAACTAAAAGCAAATAAATGTGAATGTCGTTGAGTAAAACAAAAGCTTTAAAGATTAAACTAAAAGGACGAGTTAAAAATAAATGCTAAAAACTTAAAAGACAAAATTAGAAAAACACTTGAAAACTTAATGAATCTAAAACTTGGAATCTTTATAAAAAACAAGAAATTAATCCATAGGAATGCCAAATCGGAATCAGATTGGAATAATGGGTCGGAAAGTAAGGCTGATCGGAATGCTTGAAAACAAATCAAATCGGAATATCCAAAGAGATCCAGATCGGAATATGGCCTAGTCGGAATGCTGGTACAATCGGAATGTTGGCAAATGTGGCTGATCGGAATATACCCTAGTCGGAATGCTGGCGTCGGAATAAGGCCAAATCGGAATGTAACACAAATCTCCCTCGTCGGAATAATAAAACCCTAATCCGATCAACAGATCGGAATACAAATGGTGCAAATCGGAATACTGAAACCCTAATCCGATCAGGGGATCGAAATAAGGGGGATAGTCGGAATGTTTGATCGGAAAGGGGTTTACCCTTTCCGATTACCTTATGATTCGGAAAATAAGCAAGGTGATAAGCTAATTTGATAAGCTAACACCAAAACTTGAACGAATCCAATATGAAAAAGACTAAATAAGCACAAATAACAACTTTTCCAACTTAAAATAAGCAAACTTTTAAATCAAACCATAAAAAGATGAAACTTTTTAAGAAAACTTTTAAAAGTAACTAAGCTAAAAATATGAATAAGCCAAAAAGCACAAGAATCTTAAAGCTTATTCGTATGAAAGCTTAAGTATGAATAAAAAGATTAACTTTTAAGCATGAAAACATCAAGATCAACACGGATCAAATATATTTCACACCAAAATTAACCAAAATAAAGAAAGGTAGAAAGAGATGAAAGATTAAAAGCTTAAACTTAAACTTGATTAATGGAATCCAAATACAAAAGGCTTAATTCTTGAAAGATTAAAAGAAAGAAAGAAAAGATGAAAACTTAGTGAGAGAAAGTTTGGAACTTTCTCTCTCTAAAACTAGAGAAAAATGAAAAATGTAAACTAACTACTAAAAACTAACCAACCCTCCTAATGTGTATTAGGAGGGTATTTATAGGGAAAATGGGAAGGTGTGCATGTGTTGCCTCTTCTTTCTTTCTTCTCGACTCGATTTAAATCTCTTGTCTTCTTGACGTCGTCTCGGGATTTGTCGATGCAAATTGAACTTGTCTTGTAATTTTCTTCTTCTATTAGACTTGAGTTATTCGACTTCATTAAACTTCCGTCTTTAGACTTTTTCTTCGATAAATCTTCAGAATAGGCCTTGGACATCCGTTCTTTAAGCACTCTTGATCTTTTGACTTCGTCTTTTCTCGTTTTCTTCGATAAAAGTCCGTGAAAGCCCGTGTTTTCTTCCTTTTTCATCTTTTGGTCCTAAAACACAATTAAAACACAAACCACGCATAATTCTGACTTTTACGACATAAAATACACGTTTTGGTCTTGTTATTATTGGAAATAAGTGGTAAAAGGATAAGTGTTTTCACACCTATTAAATCCCCTACACTTGACCATTGCAATGCCCTCATGCAATGCATTAATTTTAAAGCACGGTTTACATTTACCATCATAAATAACCCACTTTGGCCTTCATTAAATGCTAAACATAAAAAGATAGAAACAAGTAAATAAATTAAAGACTTACATTGGGTTTTGGCTGCCATGAACGTTTATCATCCTCAAATTTCACGTTCCTCATACCAAGCTTAAAAACGAGATCATTGTTATTATAAGTTAGCAAACTAACACGAATTCAGGTGGGCGAATTATTCACATAGACTCCCTTATTCCTAGGTGTATCTCTTATATTTTATTTTTGTCTTGAATGATCACGAGGATGCATTGTTTGACTTATTTTGATAGTTATTTAGGCCGAAAATAAAGTGGACGATTTAATCAATAGTTAGCTAAAGGAAAAAAATCTTTTAAAACTGCTTCTCGGGACCTCATAAAGTTCATATCTTGGCATAACTCGCTTCACGATTTGAGACCTTTCTCGGACCGATATTTGGCAGCGACTTCATACTTCGAATCTTTGAGAGACGTTCTTGAAATAATGGTCTTCTCTTCATAATAGGAATTTCTTCACTTGAACTTTCTGAGAGATTATTCATATTTGGACCACGAATTCTTCATTTTTCTCCAATATTTATTTTGGACTTTGATATACAACGATCCGCCTCCTTTTAGGACTTGGATCTATTTATCCTCATACCTTGTTAGGGCCTTTTTGGATAGACTTCTCCATGATCTTTAGGGGAGTATTTGCTTTTCGTCGTGTGTCTCGATCCTTCATATTGATTTTCGATAAATGATTCTTCACATCACTTTTGGATCTTTAGCAACAAAATGTAGCCCTCATGCCTTGTTAGGGCCTTTTCGGACTCGCCAATCTTCGCATCCCGCTTCAAAAAGTTATGCCTTGGCTATGAACTCTAATTAATATCGAGCAACTTTTAAACGATCTTGGGCTAGAAGCTAAGTAACTTTTCAAATCGTACAACCTTATTTATTGCAGATAAATTTATTAACAAGCGATGGGAGAATAGGCTCATAATTAACTCACATAAATTCACGAAAGAATACCAAACTTATAATTGACTCTATCATCTCTCGTCCTCCACAGTTTAAAATCTCAAGGAATGAGACTCGTGGATGCTTAGCCTATTAAATCAAAGTTTTGGGTTTTCGAGTCATCTATAGGATCTTGCAAATTCTTGGACTTTTTCAAGTTTAAAAATCGCATTTTAAAGTTCCCTTGATAAACGACTCTCTAGGATCAATTATAGGAACTTGCGAAAAGTTCTTGTTCTTAACCCGTGAGAGTTAAGACTTTCGCGTTTTATAGCTCCCTATATAAAAGCCTAGCAAAACTTGACTTAAACACGTTAAGGATACTAGCTAGAGTAAACTTAGATAAGTAAACTCGGGTTGAGTCAAAATATTCACGACTTTGAAAAATTTAAAAACCACTTTATTTTAGCAAGGAAAGAAAATAATCATAACAAAGGAAAATACAACTATACAACTAGGCCAAAATAGATTAAAAATTTTGACAAATGTCAAAAAATAAAATTTTCCGGTTAAAATGAGGGCAAATTCATGGAAAAGACCACTTACTTCGATAGAAGTCCCCCTACACTTGATATAAACATTGTCCTCAATGTTTAAGCATGTGGGAGTAAACTCCCCTACACTTAGGACATTGTGCATTTTGTTTAAATCTTGCTAAAGAAAGGACAACGAAAGTGATTCCAATGTGAACATATAAAATATGAAATATTGAATCACGACAGTTTAGGATAGAACCGGGAAGATGGGAACACAGGATCACGGTTCGTCAAAAGTCATCAAGGTGCTCTTTGAAGCTTGAATCCCCCCTACAAGATAAGAAACAAGACAACAAACACATACGGGGCTCCCCCTACACTTATTATGAAAGCAGTAAAGGATAGATCACGGGTTGCCTCCCGAGAAGCGCTTGTTTTTGTTCACCGAGTCACGAGCCTGACTCGACCCAAAACTAGTTCATGGGAAACGTGGTGAGGGATGGAATCATCTCATGAGAGATGTCCTCACCAAAGTACAGCTTCAAACGCTGGCCATTCACCTTGAAATTTGGCCCATTTGGTCGAGAAAGCTCAATGGTGCCATATGGAAAGACTTTGGCGACGGTGAATGGACCAGACCAGCGGCTCTTCAATTTGCCAGAGAAGATCTTCAACCGAGAATTAAAAAGTAAGACTTGTTCACCAACGTGGAACTCTCGGTTCTTAATTCTTGCATCATGGATGATCTTGGTCTTCTCTTTGTAGATCAGTGAGTTCTCGTAAGCTTCATTCCTCAGTCCATTTAGCTCGTTGAGTTGAATCTTGCGAAGATCACCGGCTTTGTTGATGTCGAAGTTAGCCCACTTCAAGGCCCAGTACGCCTTTTGTTCCAGCTCGATAGGGAGGTGGCATGCTTTCCCGTACACAAGACGATAAGGTGTACAACCGATCGGGGTCTTATAAGCAGTACGGAAAGCCCACAAAGCATCATCTAACTAATCGGCCTACGCGGCGCGATGCTCTCCCACAGTACGCTCCAAAATTCGCTTTAATCCACGGTTGGATATCTCGGCTTGACCGTTGGTTTGAGGATGATAAGCGGTGGAAAGACGATGATTAACACCGTACTTAGCCATGACTCTTGCAAATTGATCATTGCAAAAATGAGTCCCGCGGTCACTGATTATAGCACGAGGAACGCCGAATCGAGCGAAAAGCTTCTTCAAAAATTTCACAACCACCCTCGCATCGTTCGTAGGGAGAGCCTTAGCTTCAACCCATTTAGAAACGTAGTCAACGGCTACGAGGATGTACTTGTTCCCTTTAGATGATGGAAATGGCCACATAAAGTCAATGCCCCATACTTCAAATATTTCACATTCTTGTATGAAATTTTGAGGCATCTCATCTTTATGTGTGATCTTGCCTTGTCTTTGGCAAGCATCACAATGTTTAACCATATCATGAGCGTCACGATAAATGGTGGGCCAATAGAATCCAGAGTCGAATACTTTCTTCGCGGTGTAATTGGGACCAAAGTGACCACCGGTGGGTCCTTTATGGCAAGCGTCAAGGATTTGTACCGCTTCCGGCCCATCAACACATCGACGAATAATCAGATCAACATATTGTTTGAAAAGGTAAGGGTCGTCCCAGAAATAATGTTCAATATCTTTTAGAACTTTTTATTTTGTTGGGACGTGAGCCCTTCCTTGAGAATCCCACCCGCTAAGTAGTTTGCAATGTCTGCAAACCACGGGGTGTCATCGAGATTTAGATTTATAGACATTAAGGCCTCAAGGGGAAAAGAGTCATTGATCTCTTTGTTCGGATGATCCCCTTGATAAGGATCCTCAAGTCTACTGAGATGATCCGCGGCTAGGTTTTCAGCTCCCTTTTTGTCACGAATTTCAATGTTGAATTCTTGAAGGAGCAAAACCCAACGAAGAAGTCTTGGCTTAGAATATTCCTTAGTCATCAAGTACTTCAACGTGGAATGATCGGTATACACGATAGTGGTAGAAAGGACAAGATAGGGGATGAATTTTTCAAAAGCATACACTACAGCTAAAAGCTCTTTTTCGCTAGTGGTATAATGCAATTGAGCCCCCGTCATTGTCTTGCTAGCATAATGGATTGGTTGGAAGTGTTTTTTCACTCTTTGGCCCATAACCGCTCCAATAGCAAAGTCGCTAGCATCACACATCAACTCAAAAGGTAGCTCCCAATTAGGGGTAACCAAGACCGGTGCCTTAGTTAGCTTATCCTTAAGAAGATTGAAGGATTCAAGACACTCTTTGGAAAAGATGAAAGGAGTATCTTTTTCCAAGAGGTGGGTCATCGGGCGAGCGGTTTTAGAGAAATCTTGGATGAATCGGCGATAGAAGCCCGCATGACCGAGGAAACTTCTCACACCCTTCACGGTTGAAGGTGGAGGCAATTTAGCAATAACATCGACTTTAGCACGGTCCACTTCAAGACCGGCTTTGGAGATTTTGTGTCCTAGCACGATGCCCTCTTTTACCATGAAATGGCATTTTTCCCAATTTAGAACAAGGCGAGTGTCTTCACACCGCTGAAGCATACGTTCTAAATTGGCAAGGCAAGCAGAGAAAGAATCGCCATAAACCGAGAAATCATCCATGAAGACTTCTATAGTTTCTTCAACCATGTCATGGAAGATAGCCATCATACCTTTGGAACGTCCCGGGAGCATTGCATAAGCCGAAAGGCATTCTTTTGTAGGCAAATGTTTCGTAAGGACAAGTGAATGTGGTTTTCTATTGGTCTTTGGGATCAATGGGAATTTGAAAATACCCAGAGAAACCATCCAAAAAGCAGTAATAGTCATTACCCGCTAGACGTTCAAGCATTTGGTCCATGAAAGGAAGGGGAAAATGATCCTTTCTCGTAGCATCATTGAGTTTGCGATAGTCTATACAAACTCTCCACCCAGTAACGAGACGAGTAGGAATCAACTCGTTTTTTTCATTGGGAACAACGGTGATTCCGCTCTTCTTAGGCACACAATGGACGGGACTAACCCACGGTGAATCCGAGATAGCATAGATCATCCCCGCATCAAGAAGTTTGATAACCTCTTTTTTGATTACGTCATGGATCTTAGGATTCACCCTTCGTTGGATTTGAATAGTGGGTTTAAAGTCGTCCTCCATGAGAATTTTGTGTGTGCAGAAGTGAGGATCAATTCCACGAATATCGGAGATTTTCCATGCAATAGCTTTCTTGTGATTCTTCAGCATGGCGATAAGTCAGGATTTTTCTTCTTCTTTCAGGTCCTTAGCGATGATGACCGGTAACTTCTTGTTGTCTTCAAGGAAAACGTACTCGAGATGAGACGAAAGATCCTTAAGCTCTAACCCTGGAGGATTTTCGATGGACGACGTAGTCAACTTCAGATCATCGGTAGAGATAGCCTTAGGAGACTGCTGAGAAATATGGTCCTCATTGAGAAGTTTCTCAATGGTACAAATGTCTTCATCGCAATCAGTGGGAGAATCATAATACTTAAGAACGAGAGGACCCAAGCTAGCTTCAAAATCATCCAAGTCACTTTCTCCAAAAGGAGTCAATGACGGAGCAATAGAGGCAACGGTCTCAACAATGGGTAGAGAAGAAAAACCACTTTTACAAGAGTCTTTGAAATGTTCTTCACAAGCCTCATCAAGAACATCAATGAAATTAACACTCTCGTTTTCCGAAGGCTGCTTAGAAAGTTTACCCATGTTTAAGACGATTTTATCGTCACCAACTCTCATGATTAATTCGCCAGCGGCTACATCAATGAGAGTGCGACCGGTCCTCAGGAATGGACGTCCAACGATTAATGGAACACGGGGGTCCATCTCGTAGTCAACGACAACAAAATCTGCCGGGAAGGTGAATTTGTCGACACCAACGAAGACGTCTTCGGCTATCCCCACTGGATAAGCAACCGTACGGTTGGCTAATTCCAAAGTCATTCGTGTGGGGACTAGCTCGGGGAGAGATAATTGCTTCCAAACACTTAATGGCATTAAGTTAATACTAGCACCTAGATCGGCTAGGGCCATGTAATTCTCTACTCCTGGGAAGTTGCAAGGAATCAAGAAACGACTCGGATCACCAAGTTTGGTGGGCAATTTCCTTAAGAGCACTACGGAGAAATTCTCATTAAGTTGGGTCTGAGCAATATCAAGAAGTTTCTCCTTATCACTGAGAAGATCTTTAAACATTTTAGCGTATTTGGGCATGTGAGCGAGAGCCTCAGCAAAGGAGATATTGAAATTCAGTTGTTTAAACATTTTAAGAAAGTTCGAAACCTGAATATCATCCTTGTTCTTCAATTTCTCTTTCCTCAACCTCGAAGGATAAGGTATATCGGGTTGATATGAAGTCTTTGGGATAGAATTCGCACTCACATCCTTGGGTGGTGGAGGGGTAGAAGTAGAAGGTGGTGGGATAGAAGATGGAGGATTCAGAGAAGGAGACTCGTTTTCCTTTGTTACAATCACCGGTGTAGGTGTAGGAAGCTCGGGTTCCTTTAAACCTTTTCCACTGCGAGTGGTGATTGCTTTCATCTCCCCTCTTGGATTAGCAACGATGTTACTCAGAAGAGAACCCGATCCAGAGGCTTGATTACTAGGGAAGAAACTAGCCATCATGTTCCTTAAGTCATTCGTTTGACTTGCCAAAGTGTTTCGCATATCAGCTCGAAGATCATTCCCTTGCTTCACCATATCTGCTTTCATGTTGGCCATTTCTCGCTGAAGATTTTGCACGATCACATCGTTCGTCCTCATATAGTTTTCAACATCTTGGTGTAAGGCTATGGGTTGGTTGAGAGGAGGAGCATGGTAGGCGGGTGGTTGATAAGCAGGTTGTTGGTAAACTTGGTTGTTTCTTTGAGGTGGATATGGGTTTCTTTGGTTTGGATATTGATTTGGAGCACGAGGTTGGTTATGATTGTTGCGATTGAGGTTGTTTGGGTTTTGTGGGGGAAAACCGGGTGGTGAAAGATAGTTGTTTGAGCGATAGCTGAGCAAGTTCCGATCACCTTGAGGACGTGCTTGATAGCCTCCTGTAGCATAGGTACCGTTGGCGGCATACACATTTTCCGGATTGTCGTGAGTGGAAGGACAATCTGTGTATGAGTGAGATCCCCCGCATATATCACATGATTGGCTCAAAACATTAGCTTGGGCATTGAATTGTTTGGCATTGTTGGCAGTTTGTAAAGCAAGCGATTCCACAAGCGAATTAAGCTTATCAATTCTTTTGTCGACATCATTAGTACTAGCACTTGCTACATTAGTTCTAACACTCCTGGTTTGTACTCTAGATTTGTTCTCAATAATATCCCAAGAAGCATTAGACGACTTAACCAAAATATTACCCCCCCCCCCCCCCCGAGGCACTGTTTAGTGAATCTTGGTCATTCATGCTTAAACCATTGTAAAAAGTATTGATTTGATGTACTTTTGTTAAACCATGTTGTGGACACTTTCTTAAAAGTTCCGTAAAACGGTCCCAAGATTCACTAAAAGACTTACCGTACTTTTGTTCAAAGGTAATTATTTCATTCCGCAAAGCGGTAGTACGTGAGGGTGGGAAAAATTAGTTGATAAACTTGGTCTCTAAATCCGTCCACGAAAGAATACTTTGTGGCGGTTCCTTATCAAGCCATATCCGGGCTTGTCCCTCTAAATAGAAAGGAAAAAGTTGCAAGCGAATCACTTCTTGTGATACCCCATTGTACTTAACCGTATTGGTAAGCTGAAGAAACCTTTTAATGTGGTCATGAGGATCATCAAGTGAGCGCCCCAAGAAGGGTTGAGCAGAGACCATTTGTATAAAGCCAGATTTGAGTTCAAAGTTGTTGGCTCCAATCTCAAGGATGACAATTGCATCGGTATTGCCTTCTACGTACGATTGCAAAAGCTCGATCATTGGTTGATTGTCCATGGTGACAATTGATTGAGTAATGACTTCGGCTTGAGCTACTCTCTTCTTACGAGCACGAGTACGCATGCACACCTACAAAAGGATTAGAAAAATAGAAAAGATATATTTTTGGTTTTTATGGTTTTTTTTAATTTTTTTTTTTGTATTTTTGAAAATTTTATATTTTTTAGGATTTTTGAAAATTTTAAAGCAAGGAAAATAACGTTCAAAGATGAACGGATCCTAAAATCCAACGCGTCTCTCACTTAAAACCTTTAATCTTAACGAAAAGAGTTGACATCGGCGCGATTTAATACAAGGTTTTTGGCTAAGTATGAAATCTTATCGTCCGAATCTCTTCGAATTGACTATTGGTTCAAAGTGCGACTCAATTGTTCTTGGTGGAATAATAAATGGTTTGGTTGATTATCTATTTTAAACTCAAAGCAAATAAATGTGAATGTCGTTCAGTAAAACAAAAGCTTTAAAGATTAAACTAAAAGGACGAGTTAAATATAAATGCTAAAAACTTTAAAGACAAAATTAGAAAAACACTTGAAAACTTAATGAATCTAAAACTTGGAAACTTTATAAAAAAACAAGAAATTAATCCATAGGAATGCCAAATCGGAATCAGATCGAAATAATGGGTCGGAAAGTAAGGCTGATCAGAATGCTTGAAAACAAATCAAATCAGAATATCCAAAGAGATCCAGATCGGAATATGGCCTAGTCGGAATGCTGGTACAATCAGAATGTTGGCAAATGTGGCTGATCGGGATATACCCTAGTCGGAATGCTGGCGTCGGAATAAGGCCAAATCGGAATGTAACACAAATCTCCCTCGTCGGAATAATAAAACCCTAATCCGATCAACATATCGGAATACAAATGATGCAAATCGGAATACTGAAACCCTAATCCGATCAGGGGATCGGAATAAGTGGATAGTCGGAATGTTTGATCGGAAAGGGTAAAAACCCTTTCCGATTACCTTATGATTCGGAAAATAAGCAAGGTGATAAGCTAATTTGATAAGCTAACACCAAAACTTGAACGAATCCAATATGAAAAAGACTAAATAAGCATAAATAACAACTTTTCCAACTTAAAATAAGCAAACTTTTAAATCAAACCATAAAAAGATGAAACTTTTTAAGAAAACTTTTAAAAGTAACTAAGCTAAAAATATGAATAAGCCAAAAAGCACAAGAATCTTAAAGCTTATTCGTATGAAAGCTTAAGTATGAATAAAAAGATTAACTTTTTAAGCACGAAAACATCAAGATCAACACGGATCAAATATATTTCGCACCAAAATTAACCAAAATAAAGAAAGGTAGAAAGAGATGAAAGATTAAAAGCTTAAACTTAAACTTGATTAATGGAATCCAAATACAAAAGGCTTAATCTTGAAAGATTAAAAGAAAGAAGAAAAGATGAAAACTTAGTGAGAGAAAGTTTGGAACTTTCTCGCTCGAAAACTAGAGAAAAATGAAAAATGAAAACTAACTACTAAAAACTAACCAACCCTCCTAATGTGTATTAGGAGGATATTTATAGGGAAAATGGGAAGGTGTACATGTGTTGCCTCTTCTTTCTTTCTTCTCGACTCGATTTAAATCTTTTGTCTTCTTGACGTCGTCTCGGGATTTGTCGATGTAAATTGAACTTGTCTTGTAATTTTCTTCTTCTATTAGACTTGAGTTCTTCGACTTCATTAAACTTCCGTCTTTAGACTTTTTCTTCGATAAATCTTCAGAATAGGCCTTGGACATTCGTTCTTTAAGAACTCTTGATCTTTTGACTTCGTCTTTTCTCGTTTTCTTCGATAAAAGTCCGTGAAAGCCTGTGTTTTCTTCCTTTTTCATCTTTTGGTCCTAAAACACAATAAAAACACAAACCACGCATAACTCCGACTTTTACGACATAAAATACACGTTTTGGTCTTGTTATTATTGGAAATAAGTGGTAAAAGGATAAGTGTTTTCACACTTATTAATAGTTAACTGTTTTTGCACATTTAGTCCCTAGACTTTTTGAATTTGTATTTTTTGCATTTATTTTTCATTGAATTTACATTTTTAGTCCTTATATTTTGTAGAATTTACATTTTAGCATTTTAATTGAATAAATACTTGGTTTGTGCACTTTGTTTTACGTATAAGTAGACTGCATTTTTCATTTTAGCAAGGATCTGTTTGAATTAGCTATAGAATATCCAAATACTTTACTAACCAAAAACAATTAAAAACTCGATCTTGTTAGGACTTTCAATTTGTTAAGAACTAAGAAAACGAACTTCAACTATACACACTTCAAAGATATTGAAACTTACGGTTTTATACAGCCTATGTGACTAGTCATGATTTTTAGCATTTTACTTGTAGACTTTAACCTTTTTATCCTAATTTAGTAACACAAAATCCCCACACAATATATTGATCATCATTTATCATCATATACATATACATTTTTGAAGAAAATACATGAGTACATTTACAAAACAACAAGGTGATGGGAAGAAATGATCTTGTACCAACCAATATGATGAAAGGTTAAGGTTTTTGATGAACTAGACTTGGTTTTTGGTAACTAAATCTTATGAGTTAGCAAGACCGCTTTTGAGATCACCAAATGTATGTATACTTCTTGAGAAATCAGCCCTAAACCTTTTTGAAAACTCCTTTCTACTTGTTAAAATCACCTCCAATCTTTATTTCTTCAAAGGGTTATCAACATATGTAGATTGTGTATAAAACTTATGGTAAATTTTTTATGGTGGTGGTGTTGTGGTGGTGTATGTTGGACGGAAAAGAGAGAGGAAGAGGAGAGAGTGGGAAAAGTTTAGCTAGATTTGTATGTATGAGAAATGGGAAATGGTTTAGATGGTTTTGTTTAGTGGTTTAGGAAAAGCTTGAGGACAAGTGTCCTTAAGCTTGTATAAAAGTGACACCAAAGGGGTGTTGGTGGCTTGTCTTGGCCACCCATAGTGGGGGTGAGACAAGTGTAAACTTGTTTCATCCCCACTTGTTGGGTCTACTAGATATGGATCTTGCAGCCTGTTAAGGATGGTGAACGACTTATGTAATCACAAGTCTATTCACAGAGAGACTCTAGATGAAACCCACAGTATAAGTGCAGAATACAAATACTATGAATAAGAAGAAACAAAATAACTAAATAACTTGATCCTTACTAAGGATTTCTACTGTTAATATGAAATGAATAATGTTTGATGAAGGTGTATCTAACCCTTCTGCCAATGGTTCCTTTTATACTACAAGGAAACCCTAATACTACATTATACCAAAACGTGTAACTTCTGATATGCATATCCTTTCCTAACATATCTCATGCATATCCTAACAAACTACTCAGAATAATAATGTTTGACTTTCTACTAGACCAGGAGCATGTGTCGCTTCAACTACTACTAGGACCAGGAGGAACTACATACCTCCTAATTTATCTATTACAAATATCTATTCCAGAGGTCCTAACAATCCTCCCCTAAACTTGAATTTGACTTGTTGAGTTCAAGTTTCTTGGTAGATCTTTCAAAACAACTTGAGGATTGAAACAGCAACACAAACAGCAACAACATAACCTTCAACAATGAACACATAAATACCGTTGCAATGAGTAACACCTAGAAGCTTCTTGAAAGCTTGAAACAGATCTGCACCTTGTTGAATCTTTACAGCAACATGAGTAGATTTGATGAGCCTTTACCAAGTAGCTGCTCGCTCTTGGGCTAGCTAGTCTTTGTGGTGGAACAAGCATCACCCTGGGAGACCAGAACCCAACCCAACTCTTAGAATGTAAACCAATGGTGAGTGGGGGTACCCTAATGATTTTTGGCAAATCATCACAGCCGTCAACGGATTTGATATGAGTCTTTACCAGAAGCCGTACCCCTCCGGACTAGCCAACTCTTAGCAATTAAGCATCGGTGAGCTGAAAACCCTATAGGTTTGAGCAAGTTATTACAACTATCAACGGATTTGAAATAGATCTTTACCAAGAGCCGTACCCCCCTATACTAGCCGCTTTTCAGTCTAGGACCAAGGCAAGTGAAAACCATCCAGTTTTAGGTAACCTGGAAACCATCAACGGATTTGATAATCACACCAGAGCCGTAGCCTCATGGTGAATCAAATCTTTCTTGTCTGCAAGACATGGTGAGTTGAGCACCATTTGTTGTGTGGACTAGGTCCAACACCAGAAGTACCTCTCAAACCAGCCCAAGTGTGAAAATGCCAGGTTGAAAACAATTTCATGATGGAAAAGTATAAGCAGATATTATATTATGTACAAGTGTTGAAATTCCATCACATGTTTAAAGTATAAGCAGATATTATATAAAAGTATTTTTTTAACTAAATAACTAAAGTAAAATGTGAGTCACCAATCACTGTACAGACTGATGAAAAGAATGTAAGTATAACACAAGGATAGAAGAAACAAACCAATCACATACCAGAAGCTGCAACCTTGTCTGCATGCAGCCAGGCTTGAATACCTTCAACTAAGGTTGTGGCCATGGCAAACTCATTACCAGAAGGAGTATTAGACACCAGCAAGTGGCACTCCAGCATAGCTTCCATGGTAGCAATGGTCAATGGATGCTCCACACCAGTAAGCATAAAGACAACGACACCAGACTCAAGTTCTAACACATGAACACCACAACCAGCATACAACTTCCACCTCCTTATCACCCATCGAGGTTGATCCTTCCATACACTAGCATGGGGAGAATCAGGAGGGGAATCCAACATCAGCTTCAAATCACCCCAAATAGTCAATCCAGGCCAGGTATGAAGCTCACTCTGAGACTTAGGAATCTCAGCATCAACCAAACCATACAACAACATAAGATCACGACGCTCCACCCATGTCAAAATATTTTGCAATCCAGAGACATATCGAGTGTAGCCATCACTTGTCGTAATCTTATGAGTAAAGGTACCACGAGAAATGGGGGATGGACGAACTTCCCAAGCTACAATCACACCCTTACCAAGGTGCAACTCAGTATCACTATCAGAAGCAACATCAATGAGATTGGCAGGATCTCTCTTTTCAAATGGGACAGACTTACCACGACGAGCCTTCTTCTTCCTAATAGAACGGCGAGGTGTAGGGACACCAAAAGAAGATTCCTCCTTGACTTTGACAGCAGCAGTAGGAACAAAGTCCTCAACAACCATAGGATTAGAAGTGGCTGCACCAACTGATGGAGTAGGAAGTTGTTCAGTCACCGGTGGTGATGTTGGCTTCACAGTAGGAGTAACAGGAATGGGATTAGTAGTAGGAGTGGTAGTAGCTTCATTGGTGGTGGTAGTATCATCATGAGAGTGAGGGGGATCAACATTTGAAGTGGTGGTGGTAGGAACAGCAGTAGAAGGAGCACTAGAAGATGGAACCCCAGCAGTATCCTTGTGAACATCTGACGAAGAGGTGGGAGCAGCAGCAGGCTTAGAGGTATGGACAACACGAGGAGGTGGGCGATAAATGGCATATTCAGGGACAGGTGTATTTTGACGCTTGATCATCTTTGTGTAAAGATCTTTATGCTCATCAAAAGACAGCCTCCTTACCCTTTCCTATCAAGTCTGATAGTAAGCAGCCGATTGATTCTTAACATATTGATGCATCAACCTTCTCTCCTCAGTACGTGACAAAGGTCTGTTACGGTGTTGTTCACGAAGCTGGGCAGCAAGAGATAACTATTGTTTTCGCATTAAAGCCATTTCCCGTTGAACACAATTGCCTTGATTCACATCGGCACCCAACAAATCTGTGAACTGCGAGTAGTCTAAAGTAAGTATGGTAAGCACCTCCATCTAGTCATGATCATCCCAATGCATGGCATTGTGCCTCAACTATTCACGTCTTTGTTGTTACAAGGGTTCATCCTCAGACTTGGCTTGTTGGTCAAGCTCCTCTTGCAATCCCTGAGCAGCCTCTTCCCCCAATCTCTCTTCCTCTAATTGTCTGCGAGTTCGCTTCTTTGGAGGAGAGGGTGCGTCAGTCATAGGGGCTTTACCCTTCGGATCATGAGAAGGACCAGTAGAAGGAACAGCAGAGTCATCCATTGGCTTGGGATCAGCAGCGGTATTAGGAATGCATGAAGGACTAGGAGGAGCAGGCAAGTCATCACTCGGCTTATCAACAAAGGCAGCCCTGGCCAAAATAGTCAGCCCATCCTCCTCAACATCTTCATCAGAATCAGAAAGCACAACTTTCTTCCTTTGGCGCTTCTGCTGTGTCTCCAATGCTTTAACCCTGTTCGCTAATGGAAGCACGAAATCACGTGTGAGCTTGCGGTGATGGTTGAGCTCATCTTCCAATGAAACAATCTTGGCATAGTACCTGTGCATAAGAGCTAGCAAAGAAGTCAGAGTAACAGGTTCCTCAACTTCCCCACCAAGAGGACTTGGCTTGGGGGATGCATCATTGGGACCAGAAGCAACAGATGGATCATCCATATGAGCATGAGAGCTAGAAGGCTTCTCAGCAGAATGCGTAACTTGGCTAGGAGGGGGAGTATCATCAAATGGGGACTCATGTGGGCGAGAAGAGGGGGGAGCCTTTGAGGTAGATGGCATTTCTACCACCACCTCTCTAGCTGTCTCCTCAACCTCCACATGAGGCACATCAGTAGCAGGGTGCTCCTCATCCATAGGATCATTCTCCAATGGAGGTTCCTCCCCGGCTTGATCAGTCGGAGGAACCACATTGGGATCCCCTTGGGCAAGGCCCATCATAGCATCACTAAGAGGCCTCAAATGACCCTTATATCCAAGTTCCATATTCGGATACACTTTTGGAGTAAGCTTCGGGGGCATATATTCCTTCTTATTCCTAAGTAGGCACATAAGAACCTGCTGCAAAAACCTAGGGTACATCAAGAACTTCTTCCTAGAGCCAGTATCACTAAGATTACTAATCATGCCATCAAACAAGTAACGAGAAATGTTAAAAGTACGACCCTAAGCAATACAAATAAAACCAGTAGCAAGGGGGATGGGAAACACATCCCAACTCCCAGACTTTGGACTCAAACAATGAATTAAGAAGTGAACCAACAGCTTCCATTGAGGGGAAAATCTAATCTTTTGGAAGTTAAACTTCCCCTCATGATTATAGCCTATAGCAGCCATACCATCCAATACCTCTGAATTGGGAATAGAGACAATGCCATCTTCATCTTGGAGATGAAGGGCAGACCTAATGGATGCCTCAGACACCACATAGGAGCGACCATCTATGGTAGCATGGAGCTCTAATGGGCGACCCAAAACAGCAACGAGGTTGGCAGTTGCCCAAAGTTGACGTATAACAGTATCATACACAGTGGGGAAAACAGTAAGAGCATACCTTAGATTGGAAGCTTCAATGTATTCCAGGATGTCTGTGAACTCATCTCTTTTAGGACCTTCGCCAAGATAGGCCACCTTGCTATGATCGGGTTTATACTGGAGTGTCGCCATTGTTGATGATTGAAGCAGTGGAAGATGACTGATTGAAGAGGGTGAAGGGTAGGAGCGTATGTATGTGTGTATGGTTGTGATAATTGAGTCAAATGAGTAATTTGACCATAAATAATGGTCACAAAACTGTTCATTGACCCCTAATTATGGGGGTTGACCTTTCAAAATTAAGTCATTAATGCTTGAGTAACCACTTGCCCCTTAAACCATTATTTGCAAATCCCAGTTACCAAAGATAAACCAAAAAGATGTACACCAGAAGTAACTCGCGTTGACTGAAAGTAAAAACGCGTAAAGGTCAACACTAGGAGCAACAAGTGGTCAACGAGAGTCAACAAAGTGAACAGTGACCAAAAAATGATACTAGAAGCCAAACATATGTGAAAAATAAGGGTTAGTACCCACTAGGAGCAGAAGACTGCCACTAGGAGTAACCAAAATCTTCCACTTGAAGATGCACAAACCGCAAATAACCATGAAAATTGTTGTTAGAAGTTACCCTATGTACAAGGAAATATGTACAATAAGCCTCCCCTTAGGATTAGCCTCCCCTCAATCCTAGGCCTCAAGGATTGACCATACCAATGTGAACCACCAAGTGGTTGAATCTCGGACCATCAAAGGCTTTAGTCAATAAATCAGTAACATTATCATCCGTATGTACTTTAAGAACCTGTATCAGCTTCTTCTCATTGGCATCCCTTATAAAATGGTGCCTAATCTCAATATGCTTGGTTCGTTGATGAAAGACATGATTCTTCACAATGCAGATAGTGCTTTGATTATCGATGCAAATTTTGGTGTTCATGAAGTTGAACCCATAATCCATCATCTAATTTTGTATCCACAAGACTTGTCCACAGCAACTAGCAGCAGCTATGTATTCAGCTTCTGTTGAAGAGGTAGCTACTATTTTCTGTTTCTTACATTGCCATGAGATAAGTCTTCGTCCCAAAAACTGACAACCACCAATAGTAGACTTCCTATCATTATTAGCACCTGCATAGTCACTATCACTATAGGCTTCAAGAACAAAAGGTGATTCCCTTGGATACCACAAGCCTAGCTTGGGTTGTGCCTTGATCTACTTGAAGATTTTCTTGACTACATTCAAGTTAGATATGGTTGCAGCCACCTGATGTCTAGAACAAGCACTTACTGCAAACATAATGTCCGGACGTGATGCAGTCAAATACATGAGTGAGCCAATCATTGACCTGTACATGTGAACATTTATCGGAGGATTTGGCTCATTCTTGAGTTTGACTTTAGTGACTTCATAAGGTGTTGCTACTGGTCTAAGAGGTTCCACATCAAACTTCTAAATGATCTCATGAACATACTTGTCTTGACTAATGAAGATACCATCCGACTGCTGCTTGACTTGAAGACCAAGGAAAAATGTGAGTTCTCCCATGGCACTCATCTGACATTCACCTTTCATTAGTTGTTCAAACTAATCACACCATTCCTTCCTAGTAGAACCGAAGATAATATCATCCACATACACTTGAACCAGGATGATATCCTTGGCATTTCTTTTAAGGAACAGTGCCTCTTCTGTAGCCGTGTTTCAACAAGAAAGTGGACAGACACTCATACCAAGCTCTAGGAGCCTGATGAAGTCCATATAGATCTTTGACCACCTTGTAGACTTTCTTTGGATGAAGTGGATCCACAAATCCCTTAGGTTGAGTGACATAAACTTCCTCATCAATCTTGCCATAAAGAAACATACTCTTGACATCCATCTGAAAAACCGTAAAGCCAACATAAGAAGCAAAAGCCAAAAACAGACGAATGGCCTCAATCCTAGCAACAGGAGCAAAGACTTCAGTATAGTCAATTCCTTCTAGTTGAGTGTGACCTTGTGCAACCAGCCTAGCCTTATTTCTCACCACAATACCCCTTGCATCCTTCTTGGTTTTGAGAATCTATTTGGTACCAATTGCTGTCTTTCCATCTGGCAAGTCAACTATGCTCCAAGCATTCTGAAACAAGAACTGCTGCATCTCCTCCTGCATAGCCTCCACCCAACTATGATCCTCAAAATCATGTGAGACTGACCGAGGTTCCACCTGTGAAAGAAAACAAGCAAACAAACAGTGAAGAAAGTCTGTGTGATTATTATGCTTTTGATCTTCAATGTAGCTAACAAGAGCATGATGATCAGACGTTGCTTTCTTATGCATGCGGTGAGTCTTGACAATAGAACCAGGATCTCCAATGATTTGAGTAGTAGGATGGTCTTTATTGATCTGCTGAGCAGGAATAAGAGCTACATCCACTTCTGGTGCCAAGTTAATAAGATTCCCAACAATGTCATCATCATATGAAGCAGAGTCGAAAATACCATCTATTAGATGCTTATGAATATCATCCGGCTTAGTAGAAGTCTTCTTTTGATAGTTTCCCAAGTCAGAAGGACCAGAGAACGTAGTTGTGGAAGTAGGATCACTAACCGGACTACCAATAGGAGTTAAACTTGCACTAGAAGTAACAATAGGATCACCAGGAGTAACTGGTACAACATGAGTACTCATAGGAAACTCAATGCCTGCTTGAGTAGCTGTTGTAGTAGCATCTTGTTGTTGCTTGAGCAGTGTGTCAAGATATCCTTGTGAATCTACAATGTCTAATGAAGAAGCATCAATAGGAGTAGAAGTTGTGTTAGGAGAGATTGTGGTGGAATAGGATGGAACAACAAAAATGTCATCATCCTCATGTGAGTCCGAAAAGCTAGAAGTAGCACCTGCACTAGAAGTTGCAAACACTTTTGGAACGAAAATATCCTAATGAGTCACTAAGATAATCAAGATCAAAATACAATTCAGGACCTTTGCCTTGGATGGTTGTCTTCTCCTCAAAGTACCTGAGATTAATAGTTTCAATGACACGGTTGGCATGGAGATTATAAATGCGATAAGCTCTTGAGTGAGCTGAATATCCCACAATGTAACCTTCATCTGCCTTGCCATCAAATTTCCCCAAATAGTCACTAGTATTCAGAATGGTGACAAGACAGCTAAATGGCTTCAAATGAGCAATGCTTAGGAGTTTGGCTGTGAGTAGCTCTTAGGGAGTCTTCTTATATGGATTGGTAATTTAAACCCTATTCAACACATAACTTGTAGTGTTGACAACTTCTGTCCAAAACATAGTTGGAAGCTTGGAATCTACAAGCATGGTTCTTTCAACTTCTATTAGAGTCATGTTCTTCCTTTTTGCAACACCATTCTGTTGAGGAGTCCTGGCATCACTATAATCTCTTTTGATACCTTTGGAATTGCAGAGTGCTATGAGGTCTACATTTTTGAGTTCTGTTCCATTGTCACATCGAATACCTTTCACCTTCTTGGACAGCTGATTCTCAATGAGTGTTATTAAGTCTTTGAGAATCGATTAGGTCTCACTTTTAGCAGCCAGAAAGAAAACCCACGTGAACCTGCTATATCCATCAGTTACCACAAGAAAATATTGTTTATGGTCAATGCTCCTAATGGAGGTAGGACCAAATAAATCCATGTGTAGTAGCTGCAATGGTTTAGTTATGAGGCTGAGAGCAGTAATGTCCTTGAAGGATGCTTTGTGTTGTTTGCCTTTGCTGCATGTGATGAGACTGCTTTTATACATAGTCTCATCGTCCAAAACGGGCTTTAAATGCATTAAATATCATCAAAAATGCCAAATATATGCTTGTGTTTGTTACATGTGTATTTTAGGTACGGATATTGAGAAAATGTCAAAAGATCACAAGGAACATGCAAAAACGAAAACGGGAAATGAAGCAGCACAAAGAACCAAGCCCTAATGAAGATTTTCCAAGAAAAACCCTTGCAGAATTGAAGATTATGAAAGAAGGGTCCTCCAATATTGAAGAATTGACACTTTAAACCCTTGTATATTCATAATTACAAGTTTGGTCCTTAAAGTTTGTCAAATTTACAAAAAGGGCCCTCCACTTTGAAGAATTGGCAAGAATGGTCCCTCAACAATCAAGACTTGTCAATATTAGTCTTCCAAAAAGTCAATCATACAAGTCAAGACCATTATCTATAAAGAAAATGCCAAAACAACCCTTCAAGAATCAACAAATGGCAAGAATTACCCCTGAAAATACTTTGGAAAAGTATTTGTGGCCAAAGTGGGAAAAAGGAAACTTGTTTAACAAAGGAATTCGTTTTTTTGTGTAGTTTAAACTGAAATGAAAAAAAAAGATGAAGCAAGGGGCTAAATCTGGCAGACAATGAAACTTACCTTAACCACTCAACTTTTGACACCTGTCCCACTAACTCCCCACAACCAATCAAAACTCACCTTTTTGCCACCTCATTTCCCACCCATACCAGATTTAACAAAACTTAATTAATAAGTTAAATAAGGCGCTAAACACCCATTCAAAAAACAAAAATGGATTAAACACATGTTCTTCATGTTCTTGATACAAATTGGGTATTTGTTAATTACCAACAATTAAACCCTAATCTTCTCCAGAATTAAGATTAGGGTGTCCCTAAACACATCCCAACCTTTAAAACCCTTGCAACATCACTCATGTGCTCACATGTTAAACCCTCCTCACACGTTTTTGGGGATACTGCCAAAATTTTCCAGAGAATCAACACACCTTGTTTAGCTTTGTTCCTAAGCATCAATACGAGCCTTTGGATGCAATTTCAACCATGCCAACTCACACAAACAACCAAATTCAGTCACATGATTCCAAGATATTCAAACCCCTCAAGGGAAAAATGGGGACTTCATCAGCTTAGGGTTTACGTTTTTATGCATTGTAGTTAGTCATTTGTAGCCTATATAAGGCATAGGGCCTCATACATTTAGCCCTGCTCTTGATTTTTCCTAGTTCACTTTTTTGTAAATCCTTATTCATGTTTAATGAAAAGATTTTGAAATTGTGAAGAAAAACCAAGTGCCAATCTTTATATCTTCTTGTTATTGTTTAATGTTAACTAATCTTGAATCTCAAAACGTGTTTATAAACCTTGTGCAAGAAATTGTACAAGAGCTCAAAATTTGATATTTTACTAAGTCTTGGTTTAAACCTTGGAATTCTTGGGCTATAAGTGGATCATAGCATCCTGATAAAGTGTTATCAAGGTGTTGTGAGGCTTATAACTTGGGGATAATCAAGTGTGGGAACAAGGTTGCATTAATCAAATTTATTTTCCAAGTTGTCACCTTTCTATTTTTGATTTTATTTTGCTAACCTTGTTGAATCTTAGAAGCTTGTTTGTGGAAGCTTGTGCCTTGTTTTGCTAGGCACATCAGCTCAAAAATTCGTGAGTGTGGATGTACATTCATGAGGTTTGAGTTCTTGAACCCAAAAATCTGATTTTGTGTTCTGCTTGTGTTCTTGTTGTTTTTATGGCTTAATCTTGCTTGATACTGCATAATAAATCTGTTATTGTGTTTGATTGAGCTTGGGTAACATTGAATCACACTTATACTTGTTTAATCTTGAATTGAAAAAGATAAGGGGTGTTTGGGTTAACCTGTTTAAGATCATAGCTTGTTATTGTGTTATTGGAAGTTGTTTGTTTGAGTTGGTATCTGCTAAACACTTGGTTGTATGCTAAAACCGGCAAGTTTTCAGACTTAAAACATCAAATTAAAGATTGTGCTATATCTCACTTGTTTTGACTGTTTTGACCCATGATTTTGGAAACACCTAGAGTGTATGCATGTTTAGGGCTAAAAAGTGTTAAACCATAGTTTATATAACTTGTTAACAAGATTTGAGTGTTTGAAATTCGGGCTTGTGGTCAAGTATATCAGCTAAGTCTCATAACTGCTTGTTCTTGTTCATCAGAAACTATTGATTGCTTGAATCTTGATCTAGACTTTGAACCAATGCATGAAACCTGTTAAAATTTTTTCATTGGAATTTATTATAGCTTGTGTATGCATTTGGTGAAGTTTGGCTGGCTGATTTTTGCTAAAAGTGCTTATTGAACCAAAACTGCTTATTGTTCATATCTGGGCTAGGTCTGTGGATGTTTTGAATTAACTACACTGATTGGCTGATTGGAATTGTGTTTTTGTTGCTTATATTGTCTCCTTATGATTAATTGATCATTTGGGTGCCTTTGCTTAACTTGAATCAAAAAAAAAAGCCACAAAAGATAAAAAGTCAATTTAGTCAAGTAAGGGGGAAAGTTCGCACTGCTCAACCACCAAAACTAGCCCCTGCTAGTGTAAAACATCAAACAGCTTATTCATAATCCATATTGGCTTATCCAGACTTGCAACAACTTATCTTTTGTGATAGATCTTTCTCATTTGACCCATTTATTTGATCTGGAGCTTATTAGACTTTGACTTTGACTTTTTACTAGAAAACTCATTAATTTGACTTTTACATAAGTGCTTAATTGCTTATTCTGGCTTATTACCTGTGCTTATTTGAAACTTTTTGATTATTTTGCTTAATTAAGTCCTTTAAAAGCTTTTGAAAGTTGAATCAGCACTTGAGGTGGTCTAGAACTCAAAAACGACTATTTTGTCATTTTGAGAAGAGAGTCTTGGCTTATTTCAGGCTTATTTCTTGTGCTTTTTCCAATTTTATTTTTACATATCTATTAAGTAACTGAATATAAGCTTGTGTGTCAAATTTTAGCTTATGGCATCAGCTTATAGCTTAATGGGGCCAAAAAGCCCATTAAGAATAAGCTGCTTTGAAATAAGCTAGCTTAAACACATTTTCAGCTTTTGGGCCTTCAGAGTTTTGATCTTAAAATCAAATTTTAAGTCAGATAGGAGATTTTGGGTTTATTTGGACAACATTTTTTTTATTGGGCCTATTTCAAGCCCATTAAGGGACTGTTTGGACTTTTAGCCCATTTTAAGGCCCAATAGGGGTATTTTGTAATTTCAACTTCAATTCTGTTTTATTTAGGTTAAAATAAACTAGTTTGCAACTTTTTATAATTTTTTATAAATTTTAGATTTTTATTAATATTTTATTATTTTTTATTATTAAAAATTAAAATTTAGATTTTTCAAAGTTTTTTCATTTTTCTTAGATTAAATACATTAAGTTAGGAATTTTACAATTTTTAGAATATTTTCATTGTCATTAGATTAATTTTTAGATTTATTTTAAGTTTTAATAGTTTTTAATTGTTTTTAAATAGTTTTTATTAATTTTAAAATTTTCAAAAATAGTTTTAAATTTAGTTAAGTCATTTTAGAGGTTTACAGTGAAAAAATCTCATTTTGGGCTTTTTATTAATTAAACTGATTTTTTGGGCTTTAATTAGCATTAAAAAATTATTATTTAATTAAATAAAAGGCTTGAGTGACTTTTGATTTTTTGTAAACTCTAATTACATTTTTTAGGATTTATTGCAATTTTCTAGGAATTTTTAGGGTAAATTTTTATTTTTGTCACTTTTTACGGTTTTACGTGCAAGACTATTCGTCTTAGTTTAATTTATAATCGTAACCGTCATTCTCTTCTAATCTCTTTTCTTCTTTTCATTTCTCATCAATATAATCACAAACCATTAATCATTTCTTAACACAACGCACTTGCCTTCTTGAGAACGATCCCCACTTTTGGGTCATTAACTTGTGGTTTTCCTAAATCACTTGTTTGTACTTACCCTAATTACGTTCTTTTTCCTAAAAGACGTATTTTAGAACTATCAGCACGCAAGGCAATTAATGTCATTTCTGAAAGTTTTGGGAGGTAATCCAGAGACCAAGTTCATATTCGCCAGTTTGTGAATGATCTTGAAGTTTACATGTCCCATCCTTCTATGCCATTTGGTGGCTTCATCTTCTGATGCTTTGGTAACCAAACAAGCTAGTTGACCAGTAGGATTAACTTCATTCAGCTTGATACTATAGAGATTGTTTCTTCTAGGGATTTTTAGTAGAACTTGGGAGTTATCCGGTAGCTTAAAGTCTTTGGATAACACTAGTGCTTCATTATCCGTAAAGAGGACAAACTGCTTCTTGTCACAAATTTGAGAGACAGAGATCAAGTTGAAGTGTGGAGGTACTTCCATATAGCAGACCTGCTCAAAATTAAGGTTAGGTGTCTAAATAGTTCCTTTGCTAGAGATCCTTCCTTCACCACCTCCGAAGTACACCTTTCCGCCTTGAAATGGTACAAAGTTAGATAAAAGTCCTTTATTTACTGTCATGCTGCTAGAGCATCCACTATCAACTATTCCAAGGGATGGGTCTTGGTATGACGTAATCTACAACAACAGAAAAGTCATATGCAAAAGTTAGTGTCTTAAGGGGACCCAGACCTTTTCAGGCTTGAGTCTGCCTTGTGGATCTTTAGTAGATAGCAAAGAAGATTGATGAGATCCACTGTTGTTCTTAGGTTGCCTGTTCATCATATGGGTGTTATTTTGTGACCAAGAACAACCTGCTGAGGGCTTAACAGCATAACCCAAATGTCCCAACCCAAAATATATTTGGTCTGAATTAAAAGCATAATTCTGATTAAAGTTCTGAAAATAGTTTATGGTTGGTCTATTGTAGGTATAACCATTGCTTCTCCAAATATTATAAACTGAAGGAGAGGTCCTTCTAGAAGAAGAATAAGATTGGGCACATGGGTTTAGTCTTCTAGAAGAAAAAGGAGCAACTCCCGGTGGACCAAGAGTAGGGTAAGCTTGATAAACAAAATGAGTTTGATCATAAAATTCACAATCCTTAATCAAATGAAATTTACTACCACAATCAAAGCATGTTTTAAAAGACCTTTTATTCAAATGACATTGTTTCACATTGCTAAATTTATTACAAACAATTCTAGGAGAATCAACATTCCTAGGACTCAAGAAACTAGAACTAGAAACAATGGAAGTAGAAGTAGAAGCAACTCTCTCATCACTCATCCTAGCACTTGTAGCAGCAGGGTCATTTGTCTTGGGACTTGAAGGTCTTGACTCTTCACTTGAACCACAGGATGCATAATCACTGGCCTTGTCACTGAAAGTACAAGAGACAAAGTCACTAGTATTAATAGAGATTTTTGGAGACTCATGCATCTGGGATCCATCCAAGTCAGTATGCCCAAATATGGGCATAAAAGTTCCTGTAAGAGGTGGAGGAACAACATGCATTGCTGCGGCTAGTTTAAACCTATTGTAACTAGGTTTTCCCTCCTCCTCTTTGTCAAGATCAAAGACACTTGAAAAAGATAAATCAAATACATCTTCTAAATCAATATATTTATCAAAGCTCAAACGTCTCTTAGTCCTACCAGACATGATACTATCAATTAACTTTGAAAGATTTTTGGGTGTTTTTTTGCCATTTTTCAAATCGTAAAAGTGTAGCATCCAATTTTTCTTGCATGTCTTGCTTAGACTTAATACTGTCATTGTTTAGTTTTTCAATATATCTAAGCATGTTAGTGGTGTTTTCTAAATCAATGCTTAGAATTCTTATCTTATCCTCATATTCACGTTGAGTATCTTGAAGCCACCTCTTTTGTTGTTCCAAAGTTTTTAAAGAACTCATATATGCTTAAACTTCTAGAAAATATATGTCATTTTGCTCATTTAGTTCATTGAATTGAGTCAATAGTTTTGAATATTTATCATGACAACCAAGAGGGCAATTTTGTACCTGAGGCGAGATTCCCATAATAGCAAATTCTTCTGCTTCCTCAGCATCAGATAGATTCCCAGCAATCATAACTAATACATCAGTAGAAGCTTCAGCTGTTTCTAAGGTAGTAGTCTGATGATCATTCCAGTTCACCATGGAGTCAACAGACACCAAAGATTTCTTTTCATCCTTGAGCTCTTGAACCTTGAAAGCTGAATACCTGTTCTTCTCCTGGTCATTTTTGTTAGGGCATTCCCTAGCAAAATGTCCTTGTTGCTGGCAGTTATAACATCTCACCTTGCTTCTATCAAACCTGGCTGGCTCTCTTGGGTTATAGTTGAATTTTCGACCGACTTTCTTTTCAAACTTATGAACCCGGAGAGTGAGCATAGCCATCTGCCATTTTAGATCCATTCCATCCAAGTCAAGTTTATCAACCTGTTTGAAATCATCAAAAGCAAGCTGCTGTTGTGGATCAACATCAGCAACAAAAGAGTGAAGAACAACTTCTACCATGCTACCAGTCTTGGCCTTTGGTTCAGGAGTAGAAGTATGTTGAGATGATAAAGTATAACTTGAGCTACTAGCATAAGACATTGTACTAGATCCCATGGAACTCACAAAAGCAGAGTTAGCAAGAGTAGGAAAGGAATCACTTGAGTATCCTCTCACATGAGTCTCAAAGGTTTTGAGTTTATAAAACAAATCATCAAAGGAAAGAAAGTCAAGGCCTCCTTTTGCCTTTAGATAGATTACTACCTGGTTCCATGAGTGAGGTAGGGCTCTAAGAAACCTGGCATTAATGTCTTCATTGTCAGGTTTAGACCTGAGTTGATTCAATTGACTAAGAATCTTTTGGAACCTGTCATAACCTTGATGAAGACCTTCTGTTTCAGAAATCTTGAATTCTGTGAATTCATATTTCAGCATTGATCTTCGTATCTTCTTGGATTCCTCATTCTCTCCAAATCTTGCCTTTATTCCATTCCAAATATCCCTAGCATCATCCAAGTGATAAAAATCACCCATGTGATCATCAGGAAGGGACTGAAGCAAAATAGTTTTTGCTTTGATTTCCTTCTGAACAGCCGTGATTTCTTCATGAGTTTTAGGATCGAGAATCGTGATATTACCATTCTTGTCTCTACCAGTAGTTTTCTTGTTGTTGCCATTCTAGACAATCTTCCAAAGGTCTAGATCAGTATTGGTGATCCAGCATTCCATCTTCATGGCCCAGCTATCATACTCATCCTTCTTCAAGAGTGGGAATTTTCCCTTAGTATTGGAAACAGTAGCAACGATTTTCTGAGGTTGCTATGTTTTAGAGGTGCTTGCTTCTCCTATTTCAGTAGAACTAGAAGCAGACATGATTAAACAATGATGTTAGTAAAAAGAAAAATTGGTTCTTCTTGAGCAGAGACTCTCCCAGGCTTTGATACCACTTGCTGGGTCAACTAGATATGGATCTTGCAGCCTGTTAAGGATGGTGAACAACTTATGTAATCACAAGTCTATTCATAGAGAGACTCTAGATGAAACACACAGTATAAGTGCGGAATACAAATACTATGAACAAGAAGAAAGAAAATAACAAAATAACTTCATCCTTACTAAGGATTTCTACTATTAATATGAAATGAATAATGTTTGACGAAGGTGTATCTAACCCTTCTGCCAATGGTTCCTTTTATACTACAAGGAAACCCTAATACTACATTAAACCAAAACGTGTAACTTCTGATATGCATATCTTTTCCTAACATATCTCATGCATATCCTAACAAACTACTAAGAATAATAATGTTCGACTTTCTACTAGACCAAGAGCACGTGTTGCTCCTACTACTACTAGGACCAGGAGGAACTACATAACTCCTAGCTTATCTATTACAAATATCTATTCCAGAGGTCCTAACACCACTAATTTACGGGTACTCCTCGATTCTAGTTTCCTTGATTTGTGTGCCCTCGGGTCGACTTACGAGAAACGTTTTAATAAATTATGAATCTATGGCACAAAACGATTCTAATAAAAATGGTCTCATCAAAAACGGAGCACAAAAGCGTAAACCTAGGGTTCCCGGTTTAATCGTAAAAGACGTTAAATTATGCACGTAAGCACTAATTTCATCCCGTAAATTTGTGAGTTCATGAACCAAAATTAAAATAAAATATAAAAATAATTTGCGAGAATAAATTTACTACCTGAAAATATCAGGTTGTCACAGTTATTGTTGTTAAATGTCACTTCAAATTCTGTTCACAGTTTGTTTTTGACTTCATAGTTTTGAAGATTTTGTTTAGTGGCCAAGACTGTTGATCAATCAGTTTAGATAGGATGGATATAATAGGATCTTGTGTTTAGGCGATTGAATGAAATTCTGTGATTGAGTAGTTCAGACAGTGGTGTTTGGATCAGCTTAATAGCGTAACTGTTTCAATTTGTATTAAGTTCTACAGGTGTTTGGTTTTGCTTTTAATTCAAGCTGGTAATGTAGATAGCAGATCATCTAGTAGTCTGTTTTAGTTCAATTCTGCAGGTTAACGAGTTGCTGTTCTTCAATATCAGCGGTTATTATATTCAGTAGATGTGTTCGATTTAGAATTCAAGTTCAGCAGTAGCAGATAGCTAAGCCGGCTCAGCGCCATGCTTCTTCAACAACGGGCAGGCCTGGATGTGCAGGTCAAGCGCTTTAATTTTCTGCATTTAGAGCATTGAATAGTTAGTGTAATCTTCTTGTTTGCCATTTCATGGATGTGAAATGTCTGTTATTAATATAGGAGTATCAGCTAGTGTTTTGTTTTAGACTGATCGTATGAGTTGTTTTTCCAATTCAGTAGGATTTGTGGATGTGCAGGTCCTTATTTCTTGCTCTTTTCTCTTCTTGTTAACTATTAGTTGGAGTTTCATGTTAGTGTTCATATATTAAAGTATTCCATAGCTATTCTCAGTAAGTTCAACTAATTTCTATAGAAGAATTAGACTTGCTTTTAGGCTTGTAAATTCTGTTCTAGAAAATAGGTTCATAAATTCTAATTTAGTGTTTGGCATTATTCTAGATTTTTGAGTTCCTGTTATGATCAGTAGGGTATAAAGTTGTGGTCAATTGTAGAATATGGAATAGGTATAAAATTCTGAGGATTAATACCTAAAGTAGTCTATTTGTGTGATTCAGTAAGTAAAAAACAGTGTTACTCAAAGTTAAAAGAGTGTAGATTTGCAGATTTGTAGACACAAATTTAGAGAAATTTAGAAGTTGGAATTTGGCGATTCTAGGTACCTTTAGAGCTGCTTAAATCTGTTTTAGTTATTTAGGACTTTGGTCTATTGAATTCGTTTTAAGATGGGTAAGAATAAGTGAGGATTTAACTTGTAGTAGTAAAGAATATACACTGTTAGAATTAAGTCTACGTGAAGATAATGGACTGTATGAGTTTTTGTTTTGGTTGGATTATCAAGATGGACTTAGGATAGTTATATGGGATGGATTTAGTTTTAATAATAGTTTAAATCTAGTACTAGTATAAACGTTTAACTCATTAAGATTTTAAATGAGATTAGGTCCATTAATGATAGTTAGTTTTGTGTTTTGATTTTAATTAGTTTTAGGTTTATAGAATTTGTTAATTTTGTATTTTGTTAAATGAATTTTATATTTGCTAAATGTTTTTAGTGTAGTACGTATATGTAGTAGTATAGATAGTATTTTACATTTTTAGGAGTTTTACTTGTCAAAGTTGTCAAAGTAGCTTAAATACCAATCAAGATTTTAAAACCAAAAACAATAAAGTCAAGCTTGAAAAGTTAAATCAATTCGATTAGATACCGAGAACAACTACACTTACAAACGAAATATTAGGCATTGAGAAGCTGTAATCCTGATCTCAAAATCGCTGGAGAAAACCGATTCTTGCAATTGCATGAACTCGATGAATTATGACTCCAAGCTTATGAGAATTCCAAATTGTAGAAAGCATGTACCAAAGCTTATCATGACAAGTAACTTCGAATCCGAAAAGAATTCAAGAAGGGAGACAAAGTTCTCTTGTTTAATATGCGATATAAATTCAAAGCTCCAAAGCTTAAACAAAAGTGGTACGGTCCTTTTATAGTAAGACATGGATACCCGTCCGGTTATGTTGAATTGTATGACAAGAATGGAGGAAGCTTCATTGTTAATGGACACCGTGTTAAACTATACCTTGATGAGTGGAGTGAACATTTTCCACTCGATAAAAAATAAAGAAAACTAAAAAGCAGTACGAGTCAAGCTGATTACTCAATAATAAAATAAGCGCTTCTCGGGAGGCAACCCGTGTTTTTTGAAGTTTTTAAAATTTTTAAGTGTGATTTTCCTTTTTAAAATAAATTCATGCTTACACCCCACAATTTTTAACCAATGTTTTGCGTAAGTGTGAGGGGGTGTAGCATGCGTCGCTTTTATAAAAACCTATAAAAACAAAAAATAGAGTGTTTTCGTATTTTTGTGCGTTTTATCTTTTTTTAGGTACCGCAAGTTGAAGGCGAAGACAAGACTCTTGTATGATACATGATATGCCCATGATTCTGTTTTTTCTCTTATTACTTAATTTTTGTTCAGTTTCATCACATTGAGGACAATACTAAACTTAAGTGTGACGGGGTTGTAGCGAAATCAAGAAAAAAGATGCTTAATTGCCATATTTTTAGGCTATTTTAAAATTTTGTTCTGTTTTGCCCTCGTAAATAAAAAGTTTCAAGCAAATGTTTATATATAATTAAGAAATTATCCAATCGGTAATTTTTGAAAATTTGAGATATATTTTTGTGTCAAACTTACCAAAGTCAAAGTCTCATATAATAGTAGAAGGAAAATCCAAAAATTAGGAAAAGGTTGCAAGCTCAATGTTTGTCAATACAACTTGAACTTTGCAAGTATGTTGATCCATGGCTAGAAGTTTTAGCCAAGAAAAAAAAAGAAAAAAAAAGAGAAAAAGAAACAAAAAGGCAAAAAGATAAATAAACAGCCAATGAGCTATAATGTTATGAAGTTGAAGGAAGAAGAAGAAATAAAAGGTATCGATTAGTCAATGTGCTAAGTCGGGATACATGTTGCTTCAATTCATATGTTATTAGTGTAGTTTGAAATAAAAGACTTTCTATATTTTAATGGGTATTGACTTTATTTCTCAATTTTTTCAACCTTAAAAACTTAAGTCGATGGGTTTTATCTTGTACTTGTACTTGGTAGACTTGCATCGAATTTTTATAAAATACATGTACCTTTGGATTTAATTTTCTTTTCTTCTTGCTTGAGGGCAAGCAAAACTTAAGTGTGAGTGGATTTGATAACGCCCAAATCCAACATGTTTTTGGGAGCGTTATCCGTACTTTTGTACAAGTATATTGGTTATATCTATAATACTTTTGTGCATATTTATGCCCAATTGTGTTTGCAAGTCTTTGGTAGCTAATTGTAGGAATAGAGTGTAAAACAACACAAATATGGAGATTAGTACGAGTACGAAGAATCCTAGTCAAGTTCAAGACCCGTGTACAAGTTACAAGCCTTTGAAGATTAATTTCGGGTGCAATAAAAAGTGTTTCCAAGGAGCATACAAGACACTCAGCATGAAGTTGCCACCAACATAATCAAACTTGCCACCAGCAAAACACAACCGACTTGCCACCAGCAGGATTCAAGTTGCCACCCACATTTGTGTTGGCAGAATTTGTGTCTACATTCATGCAAGCTCAAAGGAGAACATACAAGAAGATTATAGACTTCCTTTGGCTCCAAGCATTTGTCTTTGGCTCCAAGCCAATCATTGAAGTCTAGGCCTTACTTTGCCTATAATTAAGACCCTTGGGGTCATGTAATCATATATCTCTTCACATAATCTCATTACTCTTTCATAACCACAAAATAACTCTCTCAACCTTTTCAGAACCTCCATTCCCGGATTTAAGCAAGGTGGTGCAAGAAAAGTCACTTTTGGAGTCCGAAAAGCAAAGTTAACATCACGATACTCTCATTACCCTAATCATTAGCAACATATTTACACTTTGTAAGACTCTTAATTATGACTTATAAGACTATTATTTCATAGTTTATTTCATTGTTTGTTATGAGTAGCTAAATCTCATTCTACACTTGGTAGGATGATGTTTGTGGTATGAATTGGTGGTTGTGATTGTGATTTATATTTATTTCAATGTCAAGCTTTCCTTTCAACCATTAGTACTTATGTTTCATGTGACAATTGTTATCAAAACTTAATTTGTTGGTAAAGATTTCATAGGTCGAAAGGGTTATTTTCTATCAACAAGTCATAGCCGGTTTGTCTATGATTGGCTATCTTTTGTATTGATCATTTCTTAAGAAGTTTTGATTATCAAGAAACATAATTATAAGTGTTAGAAAACTCGTGAAACGACCGTGAATCGAATGTGTTGAGATTGGATTAAGTCTTGAATTGAGTGTTTGAGTCTAATGCTTGTTTTCTTTAACCAAAGTCTTGACGAAGATTAAAGCTTTTGAAAACAATAGATTGGATTATCCATCTAATTATCATAATCATATTTGTTAAACGTGTTATCACAATCATACCACTACGTATGCCTAAACTTGTCTTTACCAAGTATTGCTTTTAATCTTATTATTAATCTCATCATTTTACTTGTTATTTATTTATCTTCAATTGCTACAATCAACGATTATAGTTTTATTTTTGAATGATCATAGGTTTTCCAAATCCTCGTGAATGATCTTGGTATTACCACATAAAAGCTATACACAAACGAAAGGGTTATACTTGACCGTGCGTTTTTAGTCAATCCGGTAATTCGTGTTTATAAATTTAAAACTTGTTCTCCAAATCAATCACATCGGAGACGCATCACCACGCAGTTTATTATAATTAGAGTCAACCCCTCTAATTGCATGACGAGGTCACCCCTCTATGTATTCATGCACGTTGATACCTTCATGACCTATATGGGATCTTTGGCATTTAAATCACAGTTTCAATATAAACTTGAGCATAAGACTTTTCAGTATAAACATAAACATAAGACTTTTCAGTACAGATATGTTTTTAAACAAACTTCCAGGTTTTCTAGGACTTACACATATTCCACTTCGTTTCAGATCATTATTTATGTTGCATTTAATTTTATCATTGTTATTATATCCGTTCACTGAGCGTATTGCTCAACCGTATATTTTATTTCCATGACCCAAACGACAGGTACCCAAGGACATACTCGAGAATGGAGAGGATGTGTATAGGATGGGAGCTACCTTATACTGCTTTCCCTTTGCATTTCATTTACTTTATGCATTTTTTGAGTTAAATGTTGGGGGCCGATGTTTTATTCCGACTTTCCTTTATGGTCATTTATGTTTTTAAAACATATTACCTTGCATGCTTTGATGACACACCATAATTATCATGTAACGGTCTACTTATCAAAGTGGGGTCTTACAATTATGGTATCAGAGCCCAAGGTTTCGACCTATAGGCTCTGTTAATGCAAAGCAATGCCTAAAAACATTACTAGTGTTAACTAATCTTTCTTAGTTTTGATCACGACAAATTAAAAAGACATTTATCGTCAATTACAACCATAAGACGAATTATTTAACAAACACTATCATCAAGGTAATAATCATTTAAGTATTGCACTAACATAACTTAATCATGATTAGTGATCATAAAAGTGATAATCCTAAACTTACATTTTGTCAAATGTGACAAAAGATTTTTTAATAAACTTTCTTTTTAAGAAAATATTTTATTAAAATGGAAAATGTGAATTTGAATATGGCCTATTCCAAATGCCATAGGAATATCCTTTAAAGGTAAAAACTTACCTCAAATATTACTTCCCCACTAAAAGACAAAATGGAGCGGAGTCTATGAGCACGGTTCCTTAAAGACCTATGCGGATCCTTAGTGATAAGGAACCGTAGGCACAAATAAGGCACTGCGCTCAGAGAGCCATTGGCCTTTGTCTCCTATAAATAGTGGATAAAATCTACATTTTCCACAACCCATTTTGGACACTCTTTCTGCTATCCTTTCCTTTCTAATTCCTAATCATTTGTAAATGATCACTTAATGTATTAAGTATGTTTACTTATAATTATATCCTTTATCTCCTTCTTTACCTTGTCTAAAGAGAAGATCACTCACACACTTGTGATGTGATTAAAGATGAAGCCTTGATGAAGATCATCCTCTCCTAAAGATCTAGTCATGTTTATCATTTGTTTTATTTGAGTCTTATGTAGATCAAATGTAATTGTGAATACATGGATATAATCTTGTTTAAATCCATTGTATATGTGTATACTTGGATTTGTGTTATGTAGATCCAAGTTACATGTGTATACTTGGATATGTGTTTTATTGAGTTGTAATAGGTATGAGTTGTGAGTTCTCACTAAACTATAAAGTGATGTAGTTGTGTCTTGTGAATTTCTCACTTAGCTTCAAAGTGAAGAGTTGTGAGTTATCACTAAACTATAAAGTGATATGGTTGTGTCTTGTGAGTTCTCACTAAACTATAAAGTGATGTGGTTGTGTCTTGTGAGTTCTCACTAAACAATAAAGTGATGTACTTGTGTCTAGTGAAGTTCTCACTTAGCTTCAAAGTGAAGAGCTGTAAAGATTGGTTGTACCTTTCGATTAGAACTCGACATCTGGCCTTGTGCTGTTAAATGGTGAAGTAGGAATGTTGTGAAGATTGGTTCTACCTTTCGATTAGAACTCGACATCTAGGCTTGTGTCGCTAAATGGTGATGTAGGCAACGTTGTGAAGATTGGTTCTATCTTTCGATTAGAACTCGACATCTGTCGTAAAATGATGAAGTGGGCGATGTTGTGTAGATTAGTCCTAGCTAAGATTACGTCTCGACATTTAGCTTAGTATTATAAAATAATGTAAACGACGTTGTAAGGTTTTCTCCGCCAAGAAGGGAGCTTGTGGATATAGTGGAAATCTTGAGTAAGGTGTATAATACCAGGGTTTTTGCAAACTCTATTTATATCTATTTTCGTTTTTCCTCGACTTACTCGAATTTGATTTTCAATGAACGTAAGACTTAATTGTTCTTGGTAAAATATATTTTTGAAATTTTAAAATAAAAGACTATTTAAAATAAAAGCTATTTAAATAAAAACTATTTTAAACTATTTCAAATTTAAATAAAACTAGAAATTATTAAATCTAATTTAAAAATCTAATTTAAACTTATTTTAATTAAAACTATTTTAAAATTTAAACACAATTAAAACTAATTTTATAAAAAAACTAAATTAAAGTAAAAACTTTTAAATGAAATCTATTTTAAATTTATCTTAAAACAAAACAAAACTATTTCTATATTAACTAAAATTTAAACTAAAATTAAAATTTATAAAAACAATTTAATTAAAATATTTTTTTATCTTTTTATATTTTTTAAAACTGAATAAAGTAAATAAAAACGGAATTTAAAATTAAAGATTAATTAAACTATAAAAAACTTAATTAACTAAAACTGACACCTATATTAATTAGAAGACGAGTAAACAAACACAAAAAGAGGTCCAGACGAGATGGTTGTGTTGGTTGGTTGTTGAGCGAGAGGTCCAGGGTTCGAGCCCTGAACTAGACACAATTTGCTAATATTTATACTTGGAATTTTAGTTTAACTTTTTTGGAAATGAGAAAACAAACAGATCAAGGGATCTGTTTGCTGTACCTATAATACAAATAAATTCCAAATGAGCATATAAAACAAATTGAAAAGAAAATCAGATAAGCCAATAAGCAACGAAGTAAACAAATAAGCTAGAACATTATAAGCTAAAAACTGAATAAGCAAATCCAAAACTATATTTTATTAAGCTGAAAAATCAAATAAACAAAAAGGCTGAAACAAATAAGCTAACTAAGCAATTCCTAAATAAGCATAACATATAAGCAGTTAAAAGCAATAAGCATACTAAATTGGAATAAGCCAAATAAACAATAACTACTAATCAAGTAAGCAGGACCTTCAAATCTAAACAAAATCATATTAACCGACAATGAAAATAGCAGATCCAAACAACTCAGATAAACTAACAAGCAGAAATACTAACCAATAAAACAAGCTTAAGCAGATTAAAAACCAACTAAATAAACAGAAACATAAAAACTCAAGATATCAATAAGCAGATTAACAAGACAAGCAGTACCAAATAAACAATAAGCCAACAAAAGCAGATAATCAACTAAATAATAAACTAAACATTAACTATAAAAACTAAAAGAGATTTAAAACCTTTTGTCGAAACCGTTGGGTCGAAGGTTGGCGCTGAGCCATCTTGTGAACCGAAGCAAGCGAACACCACCGTCTTTTACCTTCTCGAACCAAGATCATCAACTTCGAACACATTCTTCGAAACAAACAGTACTCGAACAAATTCTTTCTTTATTTTTTTTATTTTTATTTTTTTATTTTTTTTATATTAAATCAGTAATAACAGTAATAAAAAAACTGATTAAAGTGGATAATTAAAATTGGAAAAAGTAAATTGATACGAATTTAAACTGACATAAAATGTAAATAGAGACGAAATTAAATGAAATTAACTTTTCATTAATTATAAAAAAGTACATTACTGGAAATTAAAAAAATACAATAACCCTAAAACTAATTTGCAAAAATTAAAATAAATAAAAAGTGTTATGGTTTATATCTTTTGATGGGGTTTTTATAGAGAAACCCTAAAACTTCTTGAATCTTCTTGGTGCCCACGACTTTGAATCATAGTCGCTCTTCTTCTTTTTCTCTTTCTTCTTTCTCCATCAACGGTGGAAAATCACTTGAGCCACGGATTGCAAGCCTGGTGTGTTTGTTGTGTTTGTTTAGGCTGATGTGGAGGCTTTTTATTGGAGGATGGGTATTGGTGATACGTTTTAGCCAATCAAAACAAAGGATTAAGCCACGTATGATTTGGACAACTCCTTGGTGTTCCTCCCCGAAAATCTTGGGGATTTAATTTCCCTTTATGTCAATTACCCAATAAGGGTAAAAGCCCCAAAATTAATGGTGTAATTTTTGTGATGGGAAAATTAGGGTTTTTGTGGTGGCTGTAAAAAAATGGGAGAGAAAGAAGATGAGGGAAAGTGGGTTCTCGTTTGTATCGAATGGTTATGGGAGTGGGTAATTTATTTTATTAAACGTGAGTGGGGAGAGTGAATTTATTAAATGTGTGTGATGTGTGGAGTTGATTGGGTTTTTAAAACGTGTGGTTGAGATTTTTAAAAAGTGAAATCTCTTTTACTGCCTTCGTTTGTGTACAAAATTGGGCCTGGCCATTTGGCTTTTGAATGAATTTGTTAAATAGTTTTTTCAGCCGTCCCATAACTTGTGCAAAATATTGGGCTTGGGAGCCTAATCTCCTTTCCATCCGTTCTAATCCCATAAATGGGCCTTTTGGGCTAATTTCACAAAGTGGATACTTTAAATTCTTAAATGGGCTTTTGAGCCCATTTATCCTATGTGGGACCCACAAGACAAAAATTATTCAAAGACTTGAATCCGTGAACAAATTTGAACTTGATCTTTGGCATTTTGGTCTTTTCTTCAAGTCGTATCGATTTTGCCGGGTTTCGTGATCTTCGGCACACTTTTGATCTTTTGACTTTGTCTTCGTCTCTTTTTGGACTTTTCTTCAACATTTGACCGTGAAATCCCGTGTTTTCTCTTCTTTTGATCATTTGTACCTATTTAACACAAGAACACAAAACCACGCGTAATTCCGATTTAACGATATAAAACACATGATTAGGTCTTGTTTTACCTTGATTTTAGTGGCAAAAGGATAAGTGTAACACCCCATTTTGGAAATGGAAATATCACAGCAATTATGGCGTGTCATCAAAGCATACAAGGAAAAATGTCTAAACATTACTTGACCATAAAAGGAAAATACCGGAATCAAACATCGGTAGTCTAAAAGTAAAGCTCATCACACACAAACATAGTATAATAAAGGAAAGGACTAAACAATGTCCAAAGCATAAGTATCATAAGAAAGGAAATGCATAATGTAAAGAAGGCTAGACAACTTCCAGTCCATATGCACGTACTCTTAGTGTCTACGAGCGTCCCTGAGTACCTGCCGTTTTGGGAACATAGAAAAGGAAAACGGCTGAGCAAATACGCTCAGTGCACGGATGTACAATAAAGCATGAATAGGATAAACATATAACATAATAACAGCGGAAGAAAACTAATTCCCGAGTAACCTGGTTAAGTCTTAATAAAACTGGTTTAATAGTTTGAAAGTCTTATGTTCATCTTATAAAAACTATTTGTCATATTTTACCATTAGCCAATATAGGTCATGAAAATCCACCGTGCATGAATACTTGGAGGGGTGACCTCATCATGCAAATTAGAGGGGCTGCCTCTAATTTAATATACTGGTTTTTGGGTAGGAGGGATCAGCTCCTTGTGAAGGATGCAAGGCACAAACCACATTCACCATGAAATCCTGAATAAAAACATGTAACTAGGATGCACCCATACGCCCCACATGATAAATATAAATAAATGGCCAAAAGCTGAAGGGACGCCATGAGCAATCACTCTGCCGTGGTGAAGTCATAACATCAGTGCCTCTAATGTTATGGTTATGGTACCTCCATAACTAGGTGAAACTGGCCATGCATGTATATGGCTATAGGTATTCTTAATTAAACATAAGCAATCAAACACGTAACTTATACTACGGGAAAACAGTTGGCTGCATACGGGGAATCCTAATAAGGAAAGAATGTCCATACTGAAAGGACGGGAATCCGTACCCTATGTCCAGTGAACGAAGAAGATGAACTGAGAGGAATCCTACTTCTGAATCACTAGTGCTACATAAATACGTACATGAATAAGTATCTGCTTACTAAATACATAGCTGGTTTTATGTCATGTCTTGGCTTATTTTATGGGTTCTTACCATGTTTTACTGTTTTAAAGCCTTAAACTGTGTTTTATCTTTATTTTGTTTAATCTGATTAAGTATTTCTGGTATTTCATGTGTTATTATACTTACTATGTAATAATAAGTAACTTTCCAAAAATAGCAGGTTTCCTTAAATAGAAAGTTTCCAAAAATAGAAAGTTTCCAAAAATAGAAAGTTTCCAAAAATAGAAAGTTTCCAAAAAATAGAAAGTTACCAAAAATAGAAAGTTTAAAAAATAGAAAGTTTCCAAAAATAGAAAGTTTCCAAAAATAGAAAGTTTCCAAAAATAGAATTACTGCTTAAAATAGATAAGTTTCTAAAAATAGAAAGTTTCCATAAATAGATCAGCTTCCTTAATTAAATAAGTTTCCATAAATAGATTAGCTGCCTGAAATAAGCTAAGTATATAAGCCTATGTGTTTTCTTGATTATTTTCTAAGTCATATGATATAATGTATAGTTTAATAATTATTTCATGTAATTTAATTAAACTATAGGTTAAAATATTTAATTAAAGTATGACATGTTTTTAATTGAATAAGTTAAATACTTAGGTTAAAAATATGTATTATTATATATTAATAATATAACCTAAGTCATGTTAATTAATTAATTATATCCATGGTTTTAAAATAATTAATTAATTATAAGTCTTAAATATACAAATACTTAGGTTAATTAATTTCATGATTATAATAATTAAAATAACCTAAGTCATGTTATTAAATTAATCATATCATTTTATTAATTTAATTTTAACACAAGATCATAAACATAAAAAAAACTAAACATACACCATGAACCGGATCTAGGCTAAAAACAATGAACCGAACATGAAATCAACACCGTACCCCGAACCAACTCGGGGTTCCCCGTGTTTCACTGCTGTCGTGGGACCCACACGCACCAACCAAGACCATATGGTCTTGGTGGTGGTCGGCTTGGCAAACTGAAACCCATTCGGGTTCGGTGCAGCCTGCGGCCAAAACAAACACCCCTTAAAAACACCCTTTTGATTTTATTTAACACCAAATCATGTTAGATCCATGTTTAATTATTATATTTTTATAAAAACAACACATGTTCTTGATTTATAAAAAGATTAAATCAAAAGAAAAGGTTTAAAAAGGTTTTACCGAATTCGTGGATCAAAAGGACGAAGAACCAACACGATCAATCACTAAAACTTCAAGATCCAAGATCACAAATCACCTCCTATGGTGGTTGTAGGGTGGCGGCACAAAAGACAAGGAAGGAGGGTTTTAGGGTTTTTCTAAAATCTTCTGTGAATGAGAAAATGAGTAGTGTAAAAATATAATAACCCCCTTTAGTAAATTTGACAAATGGGCTTGGCCCATTTGCCTCTTGTTGTCGCGGGTAGGGACCCCACTTGGGGTACCCGTACCTTTTTCCGTGTCTCGTTATTAAGTTAAACGTTTGTGATTATTTATGTTCGTGTTTTAGATGTTCTCGTTACGTAAATACCGTGATCTAATATATTTAATTACGATCGTAATTAATATACTTCACCGACTCGTTCAATGATATCAAACGGTCCGATGAAACGAGGACTGAGCTTCCCTTTAATCCCGAAGCGTCTAACACCACGTGCCGGCGAAACCTTAAGGATGACGTGATCCCCTACATTAAAGTGTATATCCCTACGATGCTTATCGGCGTAACTCTTCTGACGTGACAGTGCCTCCTGAATTTTCTGCTTAGCTACTGCGATCTTCTCATTGGTCATCTCTATGATTTCCGGTTCTTCGAGTGTTCGCTCGCCAACCTGATCCCAGCAGATTGGGGCGCGACACTTTCTGCCATACAACATCTCAAATGGAGCACACTTGATGCTTGCCTGCCAACTGTTGTATGCAAGCTCCACCAAACAGATGTATTCGTCCCAATCACCCGTCCATTCTAACGCACATGACCTCAACATATATTCCAATGTCTGAATGGTCCGCTCCGACTGTCCGTCCGTTTGAGGATGAAAAGCCGTGCTAAGCTTAAGTTGTGTACCCCAAGCTTTCTGCAGACTTTTCCAAAAGCGCGAAGTGAATCGAGGATCTCTGTCTGAGACGATGCTGGATGGTGCACCGTGGAGTCTCGTGATCTCTCGTCTGTACGTATCTGCGAGTTTACTTACCGAATCTTCCTTGCGGATCGGTAAGAAATGAGCTGATTTGGTAAGTCGATCAACGATAACCCAAATTGCATCGTGCTTCGTTTTGGTAGCCGGAAGACCGGTAACAAAATCCATGGTGATTTTGTCCCACTTCCACTCTAGAATATCTAATGGTTGAAGGAGACCGCCAGATCGCTGATGCTCGATCTTAACCTGCTGGCAGGTAAGACATTTGGAGACGTAAGTGGCCACATCCTGTTTCATACCACTCCACCAAAAGTACTGCTTGATGTCATGGTACATCTTAGTCGAACCAGGATGTATAGAGAATGGGTAGCTATGAGCTTCAGCTAACAAGGCTTCCCGGAGTTCTTGGTCATCAAGAACACAAAGTCTAGTGCCCTGCCATACGATACCATCTGCATCTACTCTGAATTCTGTCTGCTTCTCCAAATTCTGTACTATCGCCCAGATTTCTCCGTCATTCTTCTGAGCTTCCTTGATCTTAGATAGCAACTCGGGTTCCACTCTAAGATTAGCCCAGTAACCGTGTTGTCCACGTACCATGATCTCGATGTCTAGTCGCTCCAAGTCTCTGATGATTCCCTCTTCGATTTTAATGTCGTTGATCATTCCGGACTTCCTGCTAAGAGCATCTGCTACTACATTCGCCTTTCCGGGATGATACCGTAGATTAATGTCATAATCCTTCAACAGCTCTAACCATCTCCTCTGCCTCATGTTCAATTCACGCTGAGTGAAGATATACTTCAAGCTCTTGTGGTCCGTGAAAATGTCACATGATTCTCCATATAAGTAGTGCCTCCATATCTTCAATGCAAACACTACTGCAGCAAGTTCCAGGTCGTGCGTGGGGTAATTCTCTTCATAAGGCTTAAGCTGCCATGAAGCGTACGCGATCACTTTCCCATGTTACATGAGAACACAGCCAAGTCCCTTCCCCGATGCATCGCTGTAGATTTGAAATCCACCCGTACCAGATGGTAGAGTAAGAATAGGTGCAGATACTAGCTTCTGCTTCAGGTCTTCAAAGCTCTTCTCTCGATCTTCAGTCCAGACGAATTTCTCCCCTTTCCACATCAGTTTGGTCAATGGTAGTGCTAGGCGGGAAAAGTTCTCCACGAACCTACGGTAATAGCCAGCTAAGCCTAAGAAACTGAGGACTTCCGTCGCTGATGTCGGCCTTGGCCACTTAGTAATGGCCTCAACCTTCGCTGGATCCATAGTGATTCCTTCTGCTGATACAATGTGACCTAAGAATGCCACCTTGTCTAACCAGAACTCACACTTGGAGAATTTAGCATACAACTGCTTCTGGCGAAGAATCTGTAGTACTGTACGAAGATGGTCTTCGTGTTCCTCCTTGGTCTTTGAGAAAATCAGGATGTCATCGATGAAGACAATGACGAACTTGTCCAAAAATTCATGGAAGATTCTGTTCATCAAATCCATGAACACTGCTGGAGCATTTGTCAGGCCAAATGGCATAACTACAAACTCGTAGTGGCCTTAACGGGTACGAAAAGCAGTCTTAGCGATGTCCTGCTCCTTAACCCGTAGCTGATGATAGCCTGACCTAAGATCGATCTTGGAGAAGTGTTTGGCCCCTTCTTAACAAACAAGACCAGTGCGCCCCATGGAGATGCGCTCGGTCGAATGAAACCTCGTTCCAGAAGTTCTTGCAGTTGATCCTTCAGCTCCTTCAGCTCTATGGGAGCCATGCGATAAGGAGCCTTGGAGATTGGTTCAGCTCCTGGAACCAGCTCGATACTGAATTCTACTTCTCGTGCAGGTGGTATGCCCGGAAGTTCTACTGGAAACACATCTTGAAATTCCGACACTATAGGTTGATCCTGAATCAATGGAGATTCAGCATCCATGTCGTGAACCGTAGCTAGATAACCCTCGCAGCCATGTGACAGTAGTGCACGCGCTTGCAGGGTGGATATGACTTGTACAGACCGTCCGGATATGAACCCATTATGAATGTACTCTAGTGCATTAACATCATCGAAGATAACTCGATATGAATGGCTGTCTATGGTAGCATGATACTTGGATAGCCAATCCATGGCCAAGATCATGTCGAAGTCATTCATGTCCAGCGGAAGTGCGTCGACAGGTCGAACCTTATCATCAAATTCTAGGGAAGACTCTTGTATACATGGGTGATTAATACAGAGTCCCTCAAAGGCGTGGAAATAGTAAGCCTATTTTCTAGTGGCAAGGGAGGCATCCTAATGTTCTTAGCATAAGCAGTAGAAATAACCGAGTGCGTAGCACCCGTATCGAAAAGAACACATGCAGCTTGACCATACATATACAAGATTCCAGTGATGGAACCTGTAGACTTGTTGGCCTGGTCTCGAGATGTCGTGTAGACACGCCCGGCAGTAGGAGGCGGCTTGGTATCAGCATGTCCCGATGTACCCTCCATCTCGCCCTTACGGCAATCCTTCATAATATGGCCAGGAAGACCACACTTGAAGCACGCATCAGTATTACGGCGACATGCTCCTGGGTGCCTACGGTGGCAAGTAGAGCAAAGAGGATGAGTGTATCCTCCAGCAGGTGCTCTGGCTGGCTGAGGACCTGATAAAACATTTTACATAAGACATGGTAATTGGGTACAAAGGACAAAGCGGATAATCATAAGATTGAATACCAGTGATAGCTGGACGGCTCGGCTGCGAACCTCTCTAGTTCTGGTCCCTACCGTTTCCATGATTCCTGGTAGAGGTTGGCTGAAGTGTCAGAATATGAGTTATAACATAAAACATAAGGAATTGCGTAAGTATTAGGACCTGCTGCTGTTGGAGTGCCCAGCGTTGTTACGGTAATTGTCATTACCGCCACGCCTATCCATAGCAGAACGGTCGTTAGTCTGACCATTTCCCTTGGGCTGATGAGGCTGCTGCTGAGTAGCCGGCTGAGACCGGTCCCCATTTTTCTGCCTGGAAGATACATTTAAGAGATGAATAATTGACATATGGAAAGTATACGGATTGGTCACCGCTTGAATACGAAGGTTTACCTCTTGTCGGGTCTTTCAGCTTCCCCGAACTCATCTCTCTCCTGCAGCATCTCCAGCTTTCGTGCTGCATCGGCCACTTGTGCTACAGTATTGAACGTAGCACACACCAGATTGTTTGCGAACGATGTGCGAAGAGCCCATCTAAATTGATGTGCCTGCTCTTCAGGAGTACCTGCTGCCGCACCAAGGAAACCAGCTAAGCGAAGAAAGCGCTGCATAAACTCGTTGCTATTCTCCCCAGCTCTTTGTCGAATCCCATGGTACTCTCTCTTAAGCTTGTCCTGCTCAGCCTTGGGAAAGAACTGCTCCATCACTCTGTCCTTGAACTGAGCCCAATTCAAACCAGCAACCTACTCATCACCCCTTCAGATTGCATCAATGCTAACCACCAGTTGAGTACATCGCCTTCGAATCGATAGCATGCCAACCTCGCCTTGTATGCGGGGTCACAGCCCATAGCGTTGAAAATCTTCTCGATGTGAGCCAACCAGCTTTCAGCATCGCTGGGGCTATCTGTCTTCTCAAAAGCTCGAGGGCGGAGCTTGTTGAATCTCTCCAGCCATACTGCTAATGTCACTGGAGGAGGAGGAGGAGGTGGCTGATTATGCTGCTGATTGTTGGCAGCTTGAACTTCAGCCCTGATGTCATTCCTCAGTTGAGGAAGCAAGGCTTGCATGGCAGCCTGAATTGCAGCATTGAGCTGCTCCTGTTCGCGTGTGAGAACCATCTGACAGTATAACATAAAACATATGATTAAACAGATCAAACATAAAATATATATGTATACATGAAAAAAATTTATACTAAAACTTCACGAGAAAAATTTTATGCAAGAAAATTTTATGTATGAATGCATGATGCAGTTTTATGAAAACTTTTTTATGCTCGAGAGTGAACGCCTCTGGTCAGTTCACTCAAAACAAAAGACATAGCGAGGGGACGCCTATGGGTCGGTCCTAAATCTAAAAGTTTCGATAAAACACATGCGACTAAATAGGGCCAGTCCTGTACCAACCATTACTTAGTCAAAAACCCTGCAACAATGACATGTATATGTATGCTTAAAAATGATGAATTCATGAAAACAACTGTCAGTTCTAGGAAGACCGTAGTGACTACCCACTAATCACAGGTCATATTTGAGATCCTACAAGTCGAAGCCTTGGCTCTGATACCATAATTGTAACACCCTATTTTGGAAATGGAAATATCACAGCAATTATGGCGTGTCATCAAAGCATACAAGGAAAAATGTCTAAACATTACTTGGCCATAAAAGGAAAATACCGGAATCAAAAATTGGTAGTCCAAAAGTAAAGCTCATCACACACAAACATAGTATAATAAAGGAAAGGACTAAACAATGTCCAAAGCATAAGTATCATAAGAAAGGAAATGCATAATGTAAAGAAGGCTAGACAGCTTCCAGTCCATATGCACGTACTCTTAGTGTCTACGAGCGTCCCTGAGTACCTACCGTTTTTGGAACATAGAAAAGGAAAACGGCTTAGCAAATACGCTCAGTGCACGGATGTACAATAAAGCATGAATAGGATAAGCATATAACATAATAACAGCGGAAGAAAACTAAGTCCCGAGTAACCTGGTTAAGTCTTAATAAAACTGGTTTAATAGTTTGAAAGTCTTATGTTTATCTTATAAAAACTGTTTGTCATATTTTACCATTAGCCAATATAGGTCATGAGAATCCACCGTGCATGAATACTTGGAGGGGTGACCTCATCTTGCAAATTAGAGGGGCTGCCTCTAATTTAATATACTGGTTTTTGGGTAGGAGGGATCAGCTCCTTGTGATGGATGCAAGGCACACACTACATTCACCATGAAATCCTGAATAAAAACATGTAACTAGGATGCACCCATACGCCCCACATTATAAATATAAATAAATGGCCAAAAGCTGAAGGGACGCCACGAGCAATCACTCCGCCGTGGTGAAGTCATAACATCAGTGCCTCTAATGTTATGGTTATGGTACCTCCATAACTAGGTGAAACTGGTCATGCGTGTATATAGCTATAGGTATTCTTAATTAAACATAAGCAATCAAACACGTAACTTATACTACGGGAAAACAGTTGGCTGCATACGGGGAATCCTAATAAGGAAAGAATGTCCATACTGAAAGGACGGGAATCCGTACCTTATGTCCAGTGAACGAAGAAGATGAACTGAGAGGAATCCTACTTCCGAATCACTAGTGCTACATAAATACGTACATGAATAAGTATCTGCTTGCTAAATACATAGCTGGTTTTATGTCATGTCTTAGCTTATTTTATGGGTTCTTACCATGTTTTACTGTTTTAAAGCCTTAAACTGTGTTTTATCTTATATTTTGTTTAATCTGATTAAGTGTTTCTGGTATTTCATGTGTTATTATACTTACTGTGTAATAATAAGTAACTTTCCAAAAATAGCAGGTTTCCTTAAATAGAAAGTTTCCAAAAATAGAAAGTTTCCAAAAATAGAAAGTTTCCAAAAATAGAAAGTTTCCAAAAATAGAAAGTTACCAAAAATATAAAGTTTCCAAAAATAGAAAGTTTCCAAAAATAGCAAGTTTCCAAAAATAGAAAGTTTCCAAAAATAGAATTACTGCCTAAAATAGATAAGTTTCTACAAATAGAAAGTTTCCATAAATAGATCAGCTGCCTTAATTAAATAATTTTCCATAAATATATTAGCTGCCTGAAATAAGCTAAGTATATAAGCCTAAGTGTTTTCATGATTATTTTCTAAGTCATATGATATAATGTATAGTTTAATAATTATTTCATGTAATTTAATTAAACTATAGGTTAAAATATTTAATTAAAGTATAACATGTTTTTAATTAAATAAGTTAAATACTTAGGTTAAAAATATGTATTATTATATATTAATAATATAACCTAAGTCATGTTAATTAATTAATTATATCCATGGTTTTAAAATAATTAATTAATTATAAGTCTTAAATATACAAATACTTAGGTTAATTAATTTCATGATTATAATAATTAAAATAACCTAAGTCATGTTATTAAATTAATCATATCATTTTATTAATTTAATTTTAACATAAGATCATAAACATAAAAAAACTAAGCATACACCATGAACTGGATCTAGGCTAAAACAATGAACCGGACATGAATTCAACACCGTACCCCGAACCAACTCGGGGTTCCCCGTGTTTCACTGCTGCCGTGGGACCCACACGCACCAACCAAGACCATATGGTCTTGGTGGTGGTCGGCTTGGCAAACCGAAACCGATTCGGGTTCGGTGCAGCCTGCGGCCAAAACAAACACCCCTTAAAAACACCCTTTTGATTTTATTTAACACCAAATCATGTTAGATCCATGTTTAATTATTATGTTTTTATAAAAACAACACATGTTCTTGATTTATAAAAAGATTAAATCAAAAGAAAAGGTTTAAAAAGGTTTTACCGAATTCGTGGATCAAAAGGACGAAGAACCAACACGATCAATCACTAAAACTTCAAAATCCAAGATCACAAATCACCTCCTATGCTGGTTGTAGGGTGGCGGCACAAAAGACAAGGAAGGAGGGTTTTAGGGTTTTTCTAAAATCTTTTGTGAATGAGAAAATGAGTAGTGTAAAAATATAATAACCCCCTTTAGTAAATTTGACAAATGGGCTTGGCCCATTTGCCTCTTCTTGCCGCGGGTAGGGACCCCACTTGGGGTACCCGTACCTTTTTCCGTGTCTTGTTATTAAGTTAAACGTTTGTGATTATTTATGTTCGTGTTTTAGATGTTCTCGTTACGTAAATACCGTGATCTAATATATTTAATTACGCTCGTAATAAATATATATACGTAATTAATAATAGTTCGTGTTTTAATTACTTTCATGATTTCATGATCGCATGTTCGTGATTAATTATCGTCAAATAATATTACGTGATCGTGCATAGTAAATACTTATCGTGTTCTAACACGTACATAATACGTAAACTCCTAATACGTAATCGTAATCATGCTATATTAGGAAAGTTTTAATCTAGTACGTACGATCCTAAGGGTACTATGCATGGTAAAAGCATGCGGGTCTTACAATAAGTGTTTACACACTTATTAAATCCCCTACACTTGACCCTTGCAATGACCCCATGCAATGCATTATTTCAAAGCATATAGTTACATTTTTCTTATAATTAATCTATTTCGGCCTTTATTACTATTACAATTACTACTATGATGAAAAGATAAGAGTTTAAGAGGAAACAAAAATTATAACAATTTATTAACTTGAAATTATTTGATGGAAGAAACTTGTAAAGAAATCTAAGACTTAAATTAGGGCTTTGGTGTCATGAATATTAATCATCCTCAAGTTTCACGTTCCCATACCAAGCTTAAAAACGAGATCATTGTTTACCATAAGTTCTCAAGTTAAAACCACTTATATAAGACAATTGTGTAATACTCTTTCTCCAATTCCTACGTTGTATCTCTAGATTTTATTGATTGTCATTCACCTGTAGGCTCATTTGACTTATTTGATAATTATTATTAAAAAACGAAGGCCAAACGGTGCAAACCCGACACTCAAAACCTAACCTCGTCCTCAAAAACGTTGTCACTAAAGTAAGCCCACATCAAGGATGATTTAACACGATTTGGGGAATAAATTCCCGGACCCAAAATTTGGCCAAATAGTACTACTTATTATTTATTCCTCCAAAGTCATGTAGACTTTATGTAGAGTTTAGCAAGTTCACATCATATACCCTTAGGCTCTTTAAGATGTAAAAATGCTCCCCGTCTATTGTCCACACCCTAAGGCTCCTTGAACGATAAACGAGGGAATTGATTTTTGAAGCAATTTTTATTCAACACTTACCATGCCATACACCCTAAGGCTCTAATGACAAGGTTCGTGCTACATGCCCCACACCCTAAGGCTCCTTGAGGTCATGTTTTAATCTTATTCTTTCTTATTATGATATATATAGTAGGCCAAATTCCGCGGTCCCATGGTCTGAATACCTCCTACTTAGTGGTTATGAGCCACCTTAGTCGGAAGTCCACAACGCTGGCACCCTCAATGTGTTCATGCTTTAATTACAAGGAGATTAAAGATTTGGCTAAGAGTTAAGATATCGAATCGACACCGCAAAAATCCTCATTATTAAGCAATTAAATATACAAGCGGGAAGAAAGAGCCACAAAAACCATATAAGCAAAAATTAACCCTTAAACTTATTATCAACTCTATCATTTCTCGTTCTCCACAATTTAAAATCTCAAGGAATGAGACCCGTGGATGCTTAGCCTAATAAACCAATTAAGGTCCATATGGTTAAGGATACTAGCTAGAGTAAACTTGGATAAGTAAACTCGGGTTGAGTCAAAATATTCACGACGGGCCTAATATATCAAAGATATCTATACTTGTTAAAACCATTTTATTCATTTATTTATTTTTGACTTTATTCTTGAAATGAAAAAAAATATAAATAAGATGCGATGATAAAAGGAAAGAAATAAATGAAAAATACTACTAGGCCAAAATAGATCAAAAATTTGAAAAACGTTGAAAATTTTTTAAATTTTCCGGTTAAATGGGGTCAAATTCATGGAAAAGCCCACTAAAATTTCGATAGAAATCCCCCTACACTTAATATAAACATTGTCCTCAATGTTTAAGCATGTGGGAGAATAAACTCCCCTACACTTAGGACATTGAGTACGTTGTTTAAAATCAAGCTAAGGAATTATTCGTTTTTTATATACAAGATTGAATAACAATAGCAAAAACTTATCAAAGGAACCAGGTACACAGGAAACACGGGAACATGGGTCGTGTCAAAAGCACAAAAAGTGGATCATTAAGCACATGTCCCTGCACACAACATCACACAAACAACCTACTTGGCTCCCCCTACACTTATTGCTGAAAATGGGTGAAGGTGAAAAAGGGTAGAAAAGGTAAAAATCTAACCTAGTTAAACAATGCTTGATTTATTTATCACGAGTCTCTAGCTCGACTCGAATTCCCGAATGTCATCATTCAAATGGGAAAATCATGGAAATATCAAGATTTCCAAGGGAGGAAAATCTCTCCATGATAAAGGTGAAACAAAGTCAAATAAGGCATACCCCATGAAAATCCACCCGGGTCAAACACATAATTTCCATCACAAAAGGAAATAAACCCCGAGGTGGTTAAATCACGCAATTCAAAGAAAAGTGGGGTATCCTTGGGCAAAAGTCTCTTACAAGGAAGGGTGCTATGGTAATATGACAATGAAAGCACAAAAGTCTCTATTCCGGGATCAAACACCGGTTCCTTAACGGGAAAATAGCAAGAGGTATTGACATTTAAGCTCAAAATATCATCAAAAATCCAAGGTGGGAAGGTCGTCCTCTTCCAAACTCGATGCGAAAACATAAGTATCATCAGAGTCATAGGAAAACTCATCCTCATGAGGAAAATAGGTATTTAGAAAGATATCTAAATCCTCCTCAAATGGAATAACCTCTAAATTAGGTATGATCTCTAAGAGTGGAGGATCCTCCTCAAAAGTCATGACTTCTAAAAATGGAATATAAAAGTCAAAAGGAGTCTCCATGGAAGAATCACTCATAGAAATACAAGGTGCATTAAGATCATGGGGTGGGTCATCAAAATTAATGAGATCACTTAAAGAAGTGTCATCATCGTAAGTATCAAAGATTGGTTGATCAAAAATGGGTGGGTCAAAAGTGGGTGGGTCAAAAGTGGGTGGGTCAAAACCGAAGATAGTGTGATCACTTGAAGAAGTGTCATCACTATAGGTGTCATAAATAGGAGTTTCAAAAATTTGAGGCTCTAAGGGAGGGGATGAGTTTATCACAAAATCATTTTGATTAGACTTTTCAATTCCAAAAGGATTAATAAAAATCTCGTCATTATCATAATTAAGAACATCAATCATATGGACCGATTCTTTTCCATTTGATTTTGCTGTGATTTTTCCCATTTTAAAAACTTGTTGTTCATCCCGAACCCTAAGAATTAACTCCCCTTCGGCTACATCAACTAAGGCTCTTCCGGACCTTAAGAACGGTCTACCAAGTATTAACGGAATACGAGGATCCATCTCATAGTCGACGACAACAAAGTCTACGGGAAAGGTGAATGTACCAACTCGAACAAAAACATCTTCGGCAATACCAACGGGGTATGCGAGAGTTCGATTAGCTAACTCGAGAGTCATGCGAGTCGGTACAAGGTCGGGTAATGACAATTGTTTCCAAACCGAAAGTGGCATAAGATTGATGCTAGCGCCGAGATCCGCTAAAGCCATACAATCATCGATTTGAGGAAAAGAGCAAGGTAACACGAATCGTCCGGGATCTCCTAGCTTTTCGGGAAGCTCTTTGAGAAGAATCGCGGAACAATTATCATTTAAACGGGTGTTCACGAGCTCAACCATTTTTTCTTTCTTATTAGGCAAATCTTTAAACATTTTCAAAAATTTTGGCATTTGAGCAAGTGCTTCAATAAGGTTTATGTGAACATTCACATTGGAAATCATTTTCAAAAATTTAGAGACATGAACGTCATCTTTGGTGAGCACTTTAGCCTTGTCTAACCTAGATGGATAAGGGATATTAGGCTTAGACTTTGAAGGTTGAGAAGGAGAAGGACTCGCTTCTTGAACAACCGTAGGGATAGGCTCTTTCAGCAATGGAGGACTAGTACTAGGAGTGGTAGTGGGAGGAATCACCGAAGGGGGAGTAGGGTTACTCATTATGACCTCCGGGCCTTGTCTCTCCTTTTTGGGCGAAGAGATGGAAGGTCCCACTAAAGTAGCTCCACTTCGAGTATTGATAGCACTCACATTAGCACGAGGGTTAATCTTGGTATTTGAAGGTAAGGATCCTTGGGGTCTAAGGGCTTGAATCATTGTCAAAAATCTCTTATCGGTCGATTATCGCATGTCTCTCATAATTCACTCATGGTCGGTCAATTTTTGTAGAACCAAGTCCATTTGAGGATTATGCATGTTCATTTGATTAAACCCTTGATTAGGAAAACCTTGGTTTTGATATTGAGGTTGAAAACTGTTGTTATTATGAAAACCTTGGTTATTATTTTGAAAACCTTGATTTTGACCATTACAATTCCCTTGATTAGTATTCCCTTGAAAATTACCCATTTGAGGACCTTGGTTCCTATTTTGGTATTGGATATTTTGGGCGGGTGGGGGTGGTCTTTGTGGTGTTACAAAACCCAGGGGAGCCAAATAAATAGTACTCTTGTAAGACAAATGGTTAACATCAACATTCGGTTTAAATGGAACCCTTTCATTAGCATTAAAAGCACAAACTTGTTGTTGTTGATTATTGTAAACCTTGTCACAATTAAAATATGAATGTGGTCCACCACAAGTCTCACATGTTTCACTAGTTTCTTTCATGGCATTAACTTGACCATTTAAGGCATCGGTTTTTAGAGCAAGTGTTTCAACAAGCGAAGTGAGTTTATCGATTCTCTTGTCACTCTCACTAGAACTAGCACTCGCCATAGTGGCCCTAACACTTTTGGTTTGTACTTTAGCCTTGTTTTCAATTATGGCCCAAGCCTCGTTCATGGTTTTCACAAGAATATTGCCCCCCGCGGCACTATTAAGTGAGGTGTTGGTCATTTAGAGTTAAACCATTATAAAACGTATTAATTTGATGCACTTTAGTGAAACCGTGTTGTGGACATTTTCTTAAAAGCTCTTTAAATCGATCCCAAGACTCACTAAAAGTTTCCCCATATTTTTGCTCAAATGTGATTATTTCATTCCTTAAAGAAGTGGTCCGTGATGGTGGGAAAAAGTAATTAATGAACTTGGTCTCTAAATCAATCCATGTTGTGATACTTTGGGGTGGTTCCTTATCAAGCCAAATCTGGGCTTGTCCCTCGAGGAAAAAAGGAAAGAGTTGTAAACGAATAGCCTCTTGTGGCACCCCATTGTATTTGACGGTATTAGACAAATGGATAAATCTCTTGATATGATCACGGGGGTCATCTTGGAACGACCCAAAAATGGGATAGCGGAAACCATTTTAATTAAATCCGATTTGAGTTAAAAATTATTTGCTCCAATTGTGGGGACAACGATAGCGTCATCGTTTCCTTCAACGTAAGATTGCAAAATCTCGAGCATAGGTCAGTTATCCGTTTCCATTGTATTGTCGAAAGCACGATTCTCGGGATCGGCTTGAATGACCGTTTTTTTGTTTTTTTTCTTCTTCTTCTTTTTGGAAGAATTGGAAGAATTTGGTACAACAATCGGTATGTATGTATGCGCGCGAGTGCGCATACAATTAAAACTTTAGAATGAGGTAGGTGACCTCGGTCGACTTTGAGAGGAAAAGGATTTTCCCTCTCGAGGTGCAATAGTAAAAAGTTACAAAAATATATACTTAAGTACTACTTGAGTTGGCAAACCAATAATCGGTCGTCCCTCTCAATATACGCACAAGCAAGCGGGGAAACGTGGTGGCACAAAGCACTTAAAAACCTTTTTCCTAAGACGGCCTTTTATAGCGCGTCGCCTTATACCCACCTTATAGTTTGTATATTTTGAGTTCAAACGTCTTACTAGTATTTATCTATTTTGCCTTTTTATTTTGTTATGGATGCGAATACAATAGTTAGGTGATGAAATCCCAACTAAGGCTTATTTGAAAAGTAGGTAAATTATTGTGCTACGTAATATACTATAGTAAAAGAAAAATCTTTTTGTATTTTTTAGAAAAATATAGATTCACAAGAAAAATCGAAATAAATCGAACTAAAAAAAAAATAACACTAATTCGTAATATTTTTGGTGTAATACTTTTAGGAAAAAGTATTACTTTTGATTTTTTAATTTTTTTTGTTGCAAATCTTAGGAAAGAATTTGCTTTTGTGATTTTTTATTTATTTTTTTTGTATTTTTAAGTTTTTGATTTTTTTTAGATTTTTGATTTTTGTGCAAGAAAGATAACGTTCAAAATGAACGGATCCCAAAATCCAAACGTCTTCACGAAAAATCGTCAATCGTACGAGCGAAGCAGCAGCGGCGCCATTTTAATACTAGGGTTTTTGCAAACTCTATTTATATCTATTTTCGTTTTTCCTCGACTCACTCGAATTTGATTTTCAATTAACGTAAGACTTAATTGTTCTTGGTAAAATGTATTTTTGAAATTTTAAACTAAAAGACTATTTAAAATAAAAGCTATTTAAATAAAAACTATTTTAAACTATTTCAAATTTAAATAAAACTAGAAATTATTAAATCTAATTTAAAAATCTAATTTAAACTAATTTTAATTAAAACTATTTTAAAATTTAAACACAATTAAAACTAATTTTATAAAAAAAAAACTAAATTAAAGTAAAAACTTTTAAATGAAATCTATTTTAAATTTATCTTAAAACAAAACAAAACTATTTCTATATTAACTAAAATTTAAACTAAAATTAAAATTTATAAAAACAATTTAATTTAAATATTTTTTTATCTTTTTATATTTTTTAAAACTGAATAAAGTAAATAAAAACGGAATTTAAAATTAAAGATTAATTAAACTATAAAAAACTTAATTAACTAAAACTGACACCTATATTAATTAGAAGACGAGTAAACAAACACAAAAAGAGGTCCAGACGAGATGGTTGTGTTGGTTGGTTGTTGAGCGAGAGGTCCAGGGTTCGAGCCCTGAACCAGACACAATTTGCTAATATTTTTACTTAGAATTTTAGTTTAACTTTTTTGGAAATGAGAAAACAAACAGATCAAGGGATCTGTTTGTTGTACCAGTAGTACAAATAAAATCCAAATGAGCATATAAAACAAATTGAAAAGAAAATCAGATAAGCCAATAAGCAACGAAGTAAACAAATAAGCTAGAACATTATAAGCTAAAAACTGAATAAGCAAATACAAAACTATATTTTATTAAGCAGAAAAATCAAATAAACAAAAAGGCTGAAACAAATAAGCTAACTAAGAAATTCCTAAATAAGCATAACAGATAAGTAGTTAAAAGCAATAAGATTACTAAATTGAAATAAGCCAAATAAAAAATAACTACTAATCAAGTAAGCAAGACCTTCAAAACTAAACAAAATCATATTAACCGACAATGAAAATAGCAGATCCAAACAACTCAGATAAACTAACAAGCAGAAATACTAACCAATAAAACAAGCATAAGCAGATTAAAAACCAATTATATAAACAGAAACATAAAAACTCAAGATATCAATAAGCAGATTAACAAGACAAGCAGTACCAAATAAACAATAAGCCAACAAAAGTAGATAATCAACTAAATAATAAACTAAACATTAACTATAAAAACTAAAAGAGATTTAAAACCTTTTGTCGAAACCGTTGGGTCGAAGGTTGGCGCTGAGCCACCTTGTGAACCAAAGCAAGCGAACACCACCGTCTTTCACCTTCTTGAACCAAGATCATCAACTTCGAACACCTTCTTCGAAACAAACAGTACTCGAACAGATTCTTTCTTTATTTTTTTATTTTTTATTTTTTTTATATTAAATCAATAATAACAGTAATAAAAAAAACTGATTAAAGTGGAAAATTAAAATTGGAAGAAAGTAAATTGATACGAATTTAAACTGACAGAAAATGTAAATAGAGACGAAATTAAATGAAATTAACTTTTCATTAATAATAAAAAAAGTACATTACTGGAAATTAAAAAAATACAATAACCCTAAAACAAATTTGCAAAAATTAAAATAAATAAAAAGTGCTATGGTTTACATCTTTTGATGGTGTTTTTATAGAGAAACCCTAAAACTTCTTGAATCTTCTTGGTGCCCACGAATTTGAATCATAGCCGCTCTTCTTCTTTTTCTCTTTCTTCTTTCTCCATCAACGGTGGAAAATCACTTGAGCCACGAATTGCCAGCCTGGTGTGTTTGTTGTGTTTGTTTAGGCTGATGTGGAGGCTTTTTATTGGAGGATGGGTATTGGTGATGTGTTTTACCCAATCAGAACAAAGGATTAAGCCACGTATGATTTGGACCACTCCTTGGTGTTCTTCCCCGAAAATCTTGGGGATTTAATTTCCCTTTGTGTGAATTACCCAATAACGGTAAAAGCCCCAAAATTAATGGTGTAATTTTTGTGATGGGAAAATTACGGTTTTTGTGGTGGTTGTAAAAAAATGGGAGAGAAAGAAGATGAGGGAAAGTGGGTTCTCGTTTGTATCGAATGGTTATGGGAGTGGGTAACTTATTTTATTAAACGTGAGTGGGGAGAGTGAATTTATTAAATGTGTGTGATGTGTGGAGTTGACTGGGTTTTTAAACCGTGTGGTTGAGATGTTTAAAAAGTGAAATCTATTTTACTGCCTTCGTTTGTGTACAAAAATGGGCCTGGCCATTTTGCTTTTGAATGAATTTGTTAAATAGTTTTTTCAGCCGTCCCATAACTTGTGCAAAATATTGGGCTTGGGAGCCCAATCTCATTTCCATCCGTTCTAATCCCATAAATGGGCCTTTTTGGGCTAATTTCACAAAGTGGATACTTTAAATTCTTAAATGGGCTTTTGAGCCCATTTATCCAATGTGGGACCCACAAGACAAAAATTCTTCAAAGACTTGAATCCGTGAACAAATTTGAACTTGATCTTTGGCATTTTGGTCTTTTCTTCAAATCGTATTGATTTTTCCGGGTTTCGTGATCTTCGGCACACTTTTGATCTTTTGACTTTGTCTTCCTCTCTTTTTGGACTTTTCTTCAACATTTGACCGTGAAATCCCGTGTTCTCTCTTCTTTTGATCATTTGTACCTATTTAACACAAAAACACAAAACCACGCGTAATTCCGACTTTAACAATATAAAACACATGATTAGGTCTTGTTTTTCCTTGATTTTAGTGGCAAAAGGATAAGTGTTTACACACTTATTAGTGTACTCTAGGATTGGAGTAGTAACGAAGATAGAGTTTCGTTTCCGAACCACTATAAATCTTGGTGTCTTCCTATTAGGTCGTTTCTTCCTTACTCTTTATTTATTCTTACTATCATATCATTCACATCTATTACTTGTCATTGTTAATGCATTAGAATTGAATCTAATCATTATGGAATTAGCTTTCAAGTAAAAGGTAGTTTTGAGACAAACCTAATTGAAAGGAATTTTAATTAGGACACAAACCAAAGAGAAACTATTCAACCCCCCCCCCCCCCCTCTAGTTTCTACAATTTGTATCAGAGCGATGGTCAGTCAAGGTCTTTGAAGTTTATTGTACTTTAAAACTTGGATCGATCCATTGTCTCCTTTAATTAGAAGATCCCGTTGTACTAATGTTTCTCTTTGGTCAAAACTATTTTTTCATTGAAAATAGGCATTTTAATTGGTAATATTGCATCTCATCTAGATTAGTAGTATTTATACATTTTAGAATTACCCTTGAAATGTATCAACTAGTTTGTATCTTGCTTTGTAGGTACTCATAAAGATTAATCACTTAAGTGATTTTGGATTGAGTTACTTACACTTATAGAAGACTCATCCTCTTTGATTCCCAACATCATTGAATGATGATGCCAAGATGGATGAGAGTGATACTAGTCCTTGAAGAATTGGTAGTCACTTTAGTCAAGATTGGGCTTTGCATTAGCTCCTTGAAGTCTTGGAATGATCTTTGCAGCTAAGGTACGTTCTCGTTCTTCCACACGCCCTGTTGATCATTGGTTTGATCATTACTTGACTATATGGTTGTTCTTGGAAACCATGCCTTGGCATTTGCTTGTGGTATGTGATTCTATTCTCATATCCTCTCAAAACTTCATTGCTTAGATACTTGACTCACTTCGGAGATGTAGAGTGAGTTAGTAGTAGCTTAAAGTATCAAGCATGATATCCATGGTTTGCACCCATACGGTTAGTAGACCCTATATCATGTGTAATATGTGCAATTGAGCTCATTTCCAGGAGGATTGTTTAATCCCTTGAGATACCAAACTACTCTATGAAGGTTTATTAACATCATAACAATTATATAAAACTCTAAACGAGATCAAAGCACACATAGCGGAAGCGATTTAACAAGATCATTATAATAAAAAAATTATAATTAATCGAATCAGGGTTACATACCTTTACGCTAAAGCAAATCGACAAGAAGAAGAACGAATCACCAATTCGGGTTTATACCGTATATCACCAAGATTTAGTCTAAAGTAAAACTATATTACGATCTTGTACACACGTAATACAACGAGCTAACCGTGATTCTAGCATGTGTAAACCGAGCTTCAATGCTTGTGGAAAATCTACCCAACAACCCTAGAAAGAGTCTAGGACTAGATTATAAGTAAAACCGAAAGAACACAAAACCAACCAAAACCCTTGTGTGGGTTATGTGTTGCGATCGCAAGAAAGAGATGAGAGGGAGAGATTTGTATGTCTTGAATTATGAGGTGAGGGTTGTTTATATAGGCTTAATTATTGTAACCAAAAAAAAATAAAAGGAAAGTTTTTCTTCCCCTTCGTCCATAACCGACGGCCCAACAACCCTTTTGGGGTGTTCCAGAATCTTCCATCCTTCTTTCTATTTAGCTTACTTACTATAAGTTTACTTAACGCTCGTTAATACTTAACTCTTAAATATTTAACGGTCGTTAAAGTTATATCTCGGTTTAATTTAATAAATACATAAATATATATTTATTAAATAAATTAATAAATACAAAAAAATATATTTATTAAATAAATTAACTCTTTACGTATTGAGTGCAATCCCGTAATATCAAGTTCGGTCCTATCACACGACTATAAAATATAAGTCCATAAACATTCAGCTCCCACTTGGACATATTTCTAATATCGTGATTACACTGACTAGCGTCTAGTTACACTTAGCAATGTCTCTAGTACAACTCCAGTAAGGTCTCCTAGATAAAATCTTTTAATGATTCATCATTATTATTATCCTTTTATTTCTAATACAACGTTAATAAGGATATAGATCTCAATCATTCCTTTCATTAACCATTTTATTTCTCGTTCACAGATTCAGCAAAATTACCAAAACATATTTGGGTGTGGCCACACAAACATCTTACTAATCCCACGAGAGGCCCAACTGTATTAAACTCAAAAACGAAATTGGAGGCAATAAATTCCATATTTACTACAAGCAAAACTTATGAATTTTGAAAAACTTCCGAAAATAATCCTTATAGCTACCAATTACGTTTAGCGTTAGATTATTCCACAGAGATGCACTAGAATAATAACAATTTCCTGGTATCTCAAGTCTAAGAATAACTATTTATGATTTACTTGATGACAAAGATCCACAAAGTAAAATTATATAGTTGGGATTCGAATATCATCCAAAATCGATCAATATACTTTCAAGTATACTCTATCGCTATTTTGATTTGTCTTAATTTAATAATATTCCCATATTATTAATCGACAACGGACATTTAGCATAACAATTTATTCATGGATTAAAACATGTAAAATAGGATATAAAATTAAGTAATAAGAATAAACGAAACCTAATCTTTATTTTATTAAATATTAATGTCTTAACATCCTTTATCCAAATACTAATCACAGATTTATTGCATGAGTTTGCTAGCTAGTTGCAGCCCAATAGCCTTGGCATGCTTAACTACCTTTGGTCTAGGCAAAGCCTTAGTTAAAGGATCAGCTACGTTATCATCTGTGTGAAATTTTATTAATTTGATTTCACGAGCTTCAACTTGTTCTCAGACGTAGTGATGTCTACGTTTAAAGTATCTGGCGCCTTTCATGACTCCAGAATCATTGGCGAATATTATTGCGGCAGAATTGTCGTAATATATATCAATAGGTTCTTTTATTGAAGGCATCACTCGAAGATCTCCAGTAAACTTCCTAATCCAAACAGCTTCCATTGCAGCTTCTGAAGAAGCCATGTACTCAGATTGAGTAGCATGCATTGCAATCGTTGTCTGCTTCTTGCTCTTCCAGTCAACTGCTCCTCCTTTGATAACAAAAACGTAACCTGTCTGAGACGTCGTATCGTCTTTATCACATTGCCAGGACGCATCACAGAAACCTGTCATATTCAGTTCTTTGTCTGGTTTCCCTCCAAATACCAAGAACATATCTTTTGTACTCCTCAAATACTTTAGAATATATTTAACAGCAGTCCAGTGGAGCTTCCATGGATTATGTTGGTATCTACTGACTAAGTTCTGAGCAAACGTCACATCAGGCCTTGTGCATCTAATAACATACATAATAGATCCTACAACCGAAGCGTAAGGCACCTTCTGCATGTATGCCAACTCTTCAGGAGTTGATGCATCCATCTCATGACTCAGATTGTGCTTAACTTCCATAGGTTGAAAACCATTCTTGGAATTATGCATGTTATACTTCTTCAATATCTTATCTGTATAAGCATCTTGACTTAGACCAATTACTGTCTTTTCCTATCCCGATATATCTTAATCCCCAGAATGTATGCAGCTTCTCCTAAATCCTTCATAGAAAAACATTTACCAAGATAATCCTTAACAACTTTATGTCTTGCGATATACACATGGCTCATCACGATTTTGAATAAATCCAAACTTTTTGATTTCTTCATCAAATCGTTTATTCCATTGACGTGATGCTTGCTTCAAACCATAACTAGTTCTTTGAAGTTTACACACGTGTTTTGGATTCTTAGGATCAACATACCCTTCTGGTTGCTGCATATAGATGTCTTCATCTAAGCGACCGTTCAAGAAGGCAGTTTTAACATCCATTTGCCATATCTCATTGTCATAGTATGCTGCTATAGCTATGAGAATCCTAATAGCTCTTAAGTCTGCTACACGAGAAAATGTCTCCTCATAGTCTATGCCAAAAGTTTGAGTAAAACCTTTTTGCAACTAAACGAGCTTTATAGGATTGTACTTTTCCGTCCATGTCGGTTTTCTTCTTGTATATCCACTTATGTCTCACTACTTTAGCATTTGGTGGTGGATCTAAAAGAATCCAAACATCATTAACTTTCATGGATTTCATTTCCTCATCCATAGCAACCATCCACGTATCCCTTTCAGGATCAAGCATGACGGATTTATAATTAGCAGGTTCACCAAGATCCCCTACTCATCATCATCCTTTATATTAAGATATATATTTCTATTTTCATTTTTAATCCTTCCGGATCTACGGAAGAGGAACTAATGCTGGTGGAACCGCCAGACTTGCTGGTTCTACATGAATTATTTCGCTAGTATTTTTAGAAGGTAATGTATCTATATGACTCTCTTCATGATCATAATTTATCCCACTGAATTCTTGATTTACAAGATCACTTTTAAGGAAGTCTCCGTACCTAGCAGCAATTACTTTGTTCTCAGGTAGATAATAAAAGTAGTAACCCATAGTTTCCTTAGGGTATCCTACAAAGATACATTTCACAGATCGTTGTTGGAGTTTGTCACCCGAGTCACGTTTCACCTACGCCTCGCAACACCAGACCTTTAAATAAGACAAATATGGCTTCTTGCCATGCCATAGTTCATATGGTTTCTTATCGACATTATTTGTGGGAACCATATTTAAAATGCAAACATCAGATTCTAAAGCATAATCCCAAAAGGATAAAGGTAAAGTTGTAAGATTAAACATAGATCGCACCATATCTAATAATGTACGATTTCTCCTTTCGGATACACCATTTTGTTGTGGAGTATAGGGAGAAGTAAGATGCTGAACAATTCCATTCTCACTTAGATAATCTATAAACTCTTGACTTAAATATTCACCACCTCTATTAGAACGAAGATATTTAATCTTCTTTCCTAGTTGCAGTTCTACTTCTGCTTTAAACACTTTGAATGTTTCAAATACCTCATGTTTATGTTTAAGCAAATAAACATAACCATAACGGCTATAATCATCTATAAATGTTAAGAAGTAGCTAACACCTTTCCTTGACACATGTCTATGTGGTCCACACACATCAGTATGTATTAATCCAAGTAGATCAATAGCTATTTCAATATTGCTATAAAAGGTTTCTTGGTCATCTTTCTAGAGATACAAGACTCACATTTATCAAATGATTCATCATTGATATTTTCCAAAAGACCTTCACGTTGAAGCTTTTGTATACGAGTCTTCCCAATATGGGCAAGTCTACAATGCCAAAGATAATAAGAGTTCTTGTCAAACATTCTCTTCTTATTCATGCTAAAGACAAAATTATTATTATTCTTGGATTCATGATCATGCATGTCTAATTCAAATACACCATTCACAGAAATTGCATTAAAATAGAAAATACCATTTTTCCAAACAGAAATTACATTATTATCAATCGTGTGAACGAATCCATTATTTAACAAACAAGAAAAGGAAATAACACCCCTAAAAATTGTAGGTGCATAATGACAATCATTTAAAATCAGTACTAAACCCGAAGGTAAAACTAAATTAAATGTCCCTATAGCTTCAACTGCTGCTTGTGCGCCATTGCCCACTTGCAGAAATTGTTCCCCATTGGAAAGCTTCCTTTCCAGATTAAATCCCTGCAGCGTTTTACAAATGTTAATACCGTATGCCGCATCATATACCCAGGAATTTAATTTGTATGTTAAATTGAACAATTCAATCATAAATAAAGTACTTGAAGCTGCAGCGCTCTGCTAAGACTTCTTCTTTATTTCTCGCAACTCTTCGAGGTAAAGAGGGCAATTTCTCTTCCAATGACCACTTGCCTTACAATGTTGACAAGTCTCATCCTTATGAGATCTATTCTTCTTGACAAAGTTCTGCTTAGGTTTTGAATAAGTCACAACTTGTTTGCCCTTTTCACTCTTTCCTTTGCCTTTCTTCTTGTTCGCTTGTGGTTTTGGCTTACTCACTCTACCCTTTTGTATGGTAAGTACAGGAGGCGTAGAAGTAGATGCCTTGTCTTTTAACCCCTTTTTTCACAGTCAACGAGCATTGCGTACAAATCATTAATTGTCTTCCCCGTGCAATGCATATTATAGTTTCGAACAAAATCATTGAAGTCCTTGTTAAGGGACCTGTTGATCAAGTTGATAGTCATATTATGATCATAGGGTTGTCCTAGTGCAATGGGCTGTTCCATATACCCCCTCATCTCCAAGTAATGGGCAGTAACAGACTTTCCAGGAGCTTGCTTGTAGCTATGCAAAACATCTACTAAGTCGTAGATCTCCACAGCTTGAGGCTTTTCAAACATAGCCTTGAGCTCATCAAGCATCCGCCTTTGGTGAAAA